>PVIW01003037.1:0-185962 GCA_004026585.1 Noctilio leporinus | reverse complement strand
GGTGGGAATGCAGGCTGGTGCAGCCACTGTGGAAAACAGTATGGGGTTTCCTTAAAAAACTAAAAATGGAACTGCCTTTTGATCCAGCAATTCCACTACTTGGACTATACCCAAAGAAGCCTGAGACACCAATTCATAAGAACCTATGCACACCTATGTTCATAGCGGCACTATTTACAATAGCCAGGTGCTGGAAACAACCATGGTTCAGAGCTGCCTGTTGTGAGCTGGGTTCCATCAAATGCATCACATCCTAAGTTGGAGAGGCCCAGCCGCTTTCTGTGGGAGTGTGGAAATGATGCACCTGTCCTAGCATTACGGAGGACACTGCATGAGCAAATAGTCTAGAGCTGCTCGTCACTCACACACTGTTCCTCAGCTCGCTCCACATCCACTATGGAAGTGGTAGGGGATTACCAAGCAGAGGTAATCACTAGACCATCCTGGAACTGCTTATGATGGGCGCATGGACAGAAGTTGCCATGATGGCAGAGACCGGTTATGATATGGGTCTAATAGCATGAATTTTTCATTGCCAAAGCTGATCTAGCTTCTGCTGCTTTGGAATATTTGACCTATCAGCCACAGAGACCAAGGCTAATATATTATTATTTCTTGATGAGACGAATTGGCCACTTGGTAGTAAATCAACTACAAGAGCTAGTGGTTTGTCTTCACAGGAATAGATACCTATTCTTAGTGCAGCCTTTTCTTTCATGATTGCGGTGCCACAGCCAGCATCAGAGTCTGAGCCTTAAAATATGCCTGATTCACAGCATATGGAATCCCACACAAAGAACATCTCAACAGGTAATCCACTTCACTGTGAAGGAATGAAGTGGTATTAGACTCATGACCATGATATGCACTAACCATATTGTGTACTGCACCATTTAGGAGCATCCAACTCCATAGAACACTGAAATAGCCATCTAAAGGCACAGCTCAGAAGCAATACCCTAAAAGGGTGCAGTGCCATCCTTTTCAGATGACTCAGGCTTTTTCTTCCTCCTTCAGCTGGTCAGGTGGGAGCCCCTGCAACCTCCTATAACTATGGGTATGAGCTAGGTGAGAGGAGCTGTTGCAACTGTGGTGGATGACACAGGGATCCAGGCTAAATCTGAGACTTCTGTATGGCACCATGTCTTCAGCAGGAAGAACACAAAAGACAACATAAGGGTATAATCAGAAAAGGCCCCACTTGTCATCACTGCAAATAATTCACTGGGCGTGTGTGTGTGTCTGTGTGTGTGTGTCTGTGTGTGTATGTGCTTTTTATACCTGTGATTCTGGGCACTTGTGGCTGGTGCCTCTGCTTCCCAGAGGGAGTGTACTCTTGTCAGGAGACAGAGCAAGTGTTTCATTCAACTGTAAGTTATGGCTATTTCCAGGGCACTTTGGGTTCCTTGTGTTCAGAGACCAGCAAGGGAGGAGTCACCACTTGGCAGGTACTCAACCCTGATCATTAGGAAGAGGTAGTGCTACTTTTGCATACAGGAATAGGAATAGGTATGGAACTTAGGTGATTTACTTGGAACCCTCCTGTTACTCCCTTGGCCCACTGTAACAGTGAATGGACAAGGGCAGCAACCCTGACTTGAAAAGGGTCTGATTGCCAAGGACTAAAATCATCAGGAATGAAGGTTTGGGACACACCATGAGGGAAACTACCAAGACTTGCCAAGGTAATGGTGAGAGTGATGGGATTTAGAATGAACAATAAAGGAGGGAGAGGATGAGTACCAGCTGCAGCCCCAAGACCAACAGCCTCAATTGAGGCTTTGGTTCATCTCATTAACCTCCTTCTTCTGTTTTCTTTCAGGAAGAAAGACCCATAGGAACCATGGAGGATCTGTTCCCTAAATCTGTGTACAGGAGCAGATTTGTCCACAGTGTGAGGTGGACTGTGGCAACCATGAGAATGCGCCCCTCAGATCTGCTATGGGGAGCATAACTGACTGTTGTATCCAACCCCTACCCTCTGGATCCACTAGGCTTTTGTTGTTTTTTAAAGTTTATTTCTTATTTTCAGAGAGAGGGGCATAGAGGGAGAGAAGCATCAATGTATGGTTGCCTTTCACCTGCCTCCAGCTACAGAGCTGGCTGGAGACCTGGCTTGCAACCTGGTTATGTGCCCTGTCTGGGCATTGAACTAGCCACCTTTTGGTTTGCAGGTCAGTGCCTTATTCACTGTGCCACCAGCCAGGGCCTGGATCTGCTAGTCTTTTACACTGAACCAACACTTCCTTTGGGCTTCTCCTACCCAGTGACAGCACAGCAGGGGTACTAATGCCAGCTCATTCCTATGAGACACTGACTTATTTAACATGTGACTTTGTCTCAAGGTTTCCCCATTGGCCTGGTTAAAACTTCCTTAGAGCTGTGCTGTAGTGTAATGTGTTATCTACCTAATTTTCTTTCCTTCTCTTTCACTAATGCCAGACTTGCATCATAGTCTGAAGGCTCTTCCTGCGTGCTCTTGCTTTTTCCCCTTTATCCTTCATAGGAGTTTCCCCAGTAAATATAATGCATGTCTAATTCCATCTTGGCATATGCTTCTCGGAGGACACAAACTAACAAAATGCCACTAGGAAATGAGACTTGAACAAGAAAATAGTAGGGTATCAAGAAATAAGGCTTAGAATCTACCTTCTTGTTCTGGATCTCTAGCAATTGCTCAGACAATGGTCACCTTACTGTCTGCAAAGATCAATCCACAATTTCTTTATTATTTTTGCTACTCTGAAAAGGAGGAAGTACTAACAAAAGAAAATGAAGGTAAGGAATTACTTCCTCCATCTTTAACAGCTTTCACTTTTTCTTTTTTCTCTTTATAGTGTTTATTATCACTTAAGATGTAGTCCATTGTACAGTCTGGCATTCTGCAAATTTATATTACTTGACATCTGAGCAAACCTGTACTATTACAAAAAAACCACTCAAAAGTATGTACCGTAACCAAAGCATAATCTTAATCTATATAAATGGGAGAACTTTGTTATTACCCAGTCAGTTGTTTGGTAAGAGACCTGGACATTAGGAATCTTTTACAGCATTCTGATCTGATCTTTGCAATTAACATTTGGGTACATCTTTTGAATTCCTGAGCCATATCTTTACTCTCTAGAGCTAAAGAAATACATTTGCTCAGATGGGTCTTTTATATAATAACTATACTTTATGGTGCATACGTTACAGGAAAAATAAGCTTATGATTTGGGGTCACAAAAGCTGAATTCAACCCTCCAATTTGTAAGAAGTCTGGGCACGTTCTATTACCTTATTGAGTCTTACTTACCTCCGAGGTTGCTGCACAGTCCATGTGCAACAGAGCATATGAAAAGGCTTTGTAAATTATGAGATGTTATATAGATGTGAGCTTTTATAATAATGATGATAATTAGGGAACTTTTTGGGCACAGCTTCTGATATATGACAGATGTATATAGTTTAAGAGAATTAGGAAGCTATTTAACTCATTGTATCAGAATAAATCTATTAGGGATACCATAACAAAATACCACAGACTGGGTAGCTTAAATTTCACATTCTGGAAACTGGACGACCAAGGTCAAGGTGCTGGCAGGGTTGTTTTCTCCTGAGGCCTCCATCCATGGCTTGCAGATAGTCATCTTCTTGCTATATCCTCTCCTGGCCTTTTCTTTGTGTAGGCACTTCCCAGGTGTCTCTTCCTCTTCTTATGAGGACACCAGTCATTTCAGATTAGAGACTCACCCTTTTGACCTCATTTAACCCTAATTACCTCTTTAAAGACCCCTATCCAAATATAGGTTCATTGGGAGTTAGGACTTTGTCATATAAATTTTGGGAGGACATAAGTCAGTCAGTGATACTAATCTTTAAATATGTTCAGGGTAATTCTAGGCCCTACTCAATACCACCCTGGTCTACCTCTGGATAATGTGGTTCCTGGACCTCCCACATGTATCAGGGTCACTTGAGGTGCTTGGTACAAGTGCAGATTCCTCAGTCCCATCTGGGGTTTAATAAAGCAGATTGGGGTTGGGGTTCATCAATCTGCATTTTTACCATTGGGTAAAAGGTATCTAGGTAATTTTTGTGCACCAAAGTTTAAATATTGCTGATATGATAGAAAGCACATAGGAGCTTTGGAGTCATACTACCCAGGTGAACCCTGGCTCCACCAATTACTAGATGTGTAATCTTCACCAAATTACTTAACCTCTTTGTGCCTCAATTTCCCAATATGTAAAGTGAGTATTATTATTACTACTTTTAGATTATCGTGAGGATTAGACATAGAGGATTAGAGGACCTACATGCTATAGGTTCTTCACAATTTATATATATATATATAAATTTACCATTCTTCATGTTCTGATAAGAGTAGTTCCATGAACAACACTTTCTTCACTTTTATGCTTTTTTTTTTCTTCCTTACAATGTCCTTCCTTATCATCTTTAAATCCTACCCATTCTTTAAGAAGGACTTTAAATCTTACCCACTTCACCTTTGCCAATCGCCATTGCAGTCTGGCTCTTATTATTATTTGCCTTGTAGTCATATATGCAGCATACCCCTGTGTAACACACACCCATGCATGCAACACGCATTCCTTGAGGTTAGAACAGAGCATAAATACTTGCCAAATTAAATCAAAGGGGACCTATATTTTCAAGCTGAAGCTCTGGGCTCAATTCTTTACAAATTCACTCTCTATCCTTATGATATTGAATGTACTGCAAGAAGTATAGCTCATGATTTAGGGGCTAGAAGTGTACAGGAAAATTGGAAACAGAATTTTGACAAATGTAAATGTTTGCAGGAAATGAAGCTAACATTTTCTTGATTCTTATACCCCAGTAATCAAACAGAAATGGATCGTTCGGTTCTTATCATGAATATGTAGCCAGAGAAACTGCTTGTGATATAGCTCTGGAAGAGGAAAAAGTTTGAGAACAAGGTTGATGAAGGATGAAGGAATTTTGATTGTTGGAGAAACTTGGAGCCTACAGTTTATTTTGAAATTATTTTTAGTAAAAGATTTAGTCAGGTTCATTCCTATGAAGGTTTGGAAATGTCTGGTCTATTTTATAGCACAATAAAACTTCATGGTTTCCTGGCTGGCTGGTATTTGTTTAGAGAAAGTGGGTTGCTGGTCCAGACAACATTTGAGAGGCTATAATGAGAGGAAATCTGATGTAAACCTTTTCACCTGTGAAAAGGAGGGGTCGTGAAGGAAGGAATAAAATCAGCCATACCCGCCAGGTTTACTGTTTAAAAAACATAGCTTTGATTTGTTTAAAGTCTTGTTCACATTAGAGTAGATGTTAGTCATCCTTTTAAACATGATTACACAGCCCCAAAAGACAGTATTAAACTTTGAATTTATATAAGGGTTCTTGTTATTTTTCACAGTTTGCACTTACATTTAATATAGTTACCAAAGCACCAAACCAGGCTAGAGAGTTGTCACTGGGAACAGTCCAAGCATAATTCCAGTGAAGACTGATGTTAGGTTAACTGCTACACTGCAATGAATTCTGGTTATTTAGCAGAAAAATTATGTTAATACTCTTGCTTTTGTCTGAAATCTGACCAAATATTTTTAAAATTTCTCTAAATATACTAATCTACAGCTTGCTTTTCATTAAAGCTAGTGGCTTGTTTACTGTTTCCAGAGTTGGCAAAAATACTGTAATATTAAGCAAAGAATGTTGAACAACACCATTTGAATGATATTATCATCCAAGTTTTTTCTAAAATGATTTCTTACCACCTTCAAAGGGATACAAGAAAGAAAGAAAAAAAGAATCAGACTAAAATTGCACTACTTATTGAAGCTGGGTAATAATTGCTTAGTTTAAAAAAATCTCAGAGCTATGTCAGATATTTGTATATTTATTATATAGATTCTGTAACTTCACTGTCTAATTTTTTTATTCCTTTATTTGTAGGACACCACTATGAATACAAAATAGGTTCAAGTTTACAATTCCTACTTACTAAAATGTAGGAAAAACTGTAGGTTTTGCATTAAAGGAAGTCAGTTATTATTTTTAATACAGGAGAAAAGTGTGTGTGTGTGTTCTTTATAGTGTATCAGTAAGCAATTTAAATTGGTTTCCCCCACTAAAGATAGTGAGACTAAACGTCGGCTAGACTTTCTAGATAGAACAGGAGTGTCAAACTCGTTTTCACCTGGAGCCACATCATCCTCGATGTTGCCTTCAAAGGGCCAAATGTCATTTTAGGACTGTATAAATGTAACTGCCCCTTAATAGTTAGGCCAGCAGGGTAGGAACAAGGTGCCGGGCCAAAGGTGCCAGGCTGGATAAAACAAGATGGAGGGCTGGATTCATTCTGAGGGCCTTGTATTTGCCACCAGTTTTCTAGAATGAAACTTTTCTTAATATCAACATAAATAGTAATGCATTCCTCAATCCACTATGATCTGGCTTCTGCTTCCACCATGGCAACTGTTCTACGTAAGGTTGACAATGATGTGAATGATTTCCTGTCCTGTCTTTTTAGAATGTAGCTTTTTATGGTTTTTGTCCCCCTTTCTGAAACTTCCTTATTTTGGTACATGATGCTACTCTTGCCTGATTCTCTTTCTAACTTTGCCACTTTCTTTTCAGTCATCCTTTTGAGCAAATTCTTTGTTCCTTGTCTTTTATCTGTTGGTATTCTTCAGAGTTCCGACACTGATCCTCTCTTCTTCTCACACTATATTCACTTCTGGGGGATGTCTCAGTTTCCTGTCCAGAGTTCCACTTCAGGTTTCCAAACTGTATATCTCTAGTCCAGACTGCTCTCTGGAACTTCAGACTCCTATTTCCAACTGCCAAAGAACATCTCGACTTGGACTCAACCTATTCAAAATAAAACTCATAATCTTTACTCCGGTACTTCTTATCTTGGTGAATGGCTACAAGATTGTCTAGTCAACTGAGGTAAACTTAGGGAACTAACTCCCTTTGCTTTCCCCTTCCTTTTCCTTCTATGGAATTGATCAGAGTTCTGTAGTTGCTTTCTATTCATTAAATCCTTTCTTTCCATATATAATACCTTGGCCTTATAGAACTTTACCTTCATTGGCCTATTATTATGGTTTCTTAAATGACTTTCCTGGCTTTGGTTTCATATTCTTCCCAGCTATTCTTCATGTAGTACCATCAATGAAGTTTGAAATATGCAATTAAAATTAGGCATGCCCCCGCCCCCAGATGCTTATGCCTGTTTTCTGATTAAAAACCTTTAATAGTTCATTGTTGCTCACAGAATAAATTCCCAGTTGCCGAGGAAGGCTGATAGGGCTCCTCATGATTTGACTTCCATGAATATATCCAGCCTGATTTCTTTGCACCCTTCTTTCCTCCATCCTAAGTCATACCAACCTGGTCACAGTTCCAGAAATGCCCATGCCATTTCACGGCTCCTTATCTTTGGAAATAGTGTTCTCTGTCTGGAATGCTTTACCTTCTTGTCTACTTGGGAAATCCCTATTTATTTTTTTAGTATCCAGGCTAGCATCTTTCATCTGTGAACTTCTCTTTGTCTCACCACTGTGCTTGGTCGGAGCTATATTTGAACATTTCATACTGTGCTGCACTTGTTTACATATTTTCTCCTCCACCAAACTGAGAGCAGGGACTATATCTTATTCATATTTGTACTTTAGTATCTAGGGCAATGGTTGGCACAAACTGAATTAATGAATACATTTTTGCAAGCATAGATATTTTCTTTTCTTCACTATGCTTAATGCTACTATGGACAAAATGGGTTGTTAAGGTTTGATTTTTCCCCCTGTTACTCCATGTTACCATATGTAAGCATTAAATCAGCATCTTTTCAGCAGAAAGACATAAGATACATAGGACCACAAAATTATGATACTGATATATAGCCATTCCTTTAAAATTTAACGTATTAAGTTTTTGCATTTACATTACACATTAAAATCTCTGCAGCATTTGCCTTGTGATGAAAGAGAACTGCTAATTTACCCATTTGATTGCGATTGCATAGATAAGAAGACAAAAACTTAGTTGAACAAAATAGCTTTGAAAGCAAACCTTGAAACTGAGTTGAACAGATGATAGAACCTGGGGTTCTCCCTGGAAAAATTCAGAATTGATAAGATCCTGGAAAGTCCTGAAAGGATAGGGAGGGATAATAAGAAAGAGGATAGGGTGGAAGGATAAACTAAATTTACATTCATTGAGTATCTAATCATTGTTAGTCATTTTACACATTAACTTCATAACAATGACCCTATGAAGTTACTCTGTCTCTTTTTTTTTTTTTTGTAGATGAGGTAGGTAACCTGAGACATTAGTAATCTCCAAGGTCATGCAGCTACAAAGGGTAACTAGATCTGACTGCTGCTAAAGTTTCTTTCCTTCGCAGCATGCGGCCCTGCCTTTCAAATAAAGTTCCCAGAGCTGCCATGCTGCTGTGTGGAGCTCAATAACACACACAAAGACACATTATTTGCTCCTATTTGCATCATATGAAAATGGCTCACTTAGTAGTTAACAGTAATATAACTATAATTTTATTTCCAATCCCAATGCTTATTTTTTAAAACTTCCTAATGAATCCTTTTACACTTATTGATGATGCTAGATAACGATTTAGATGAATACTTTTGAGCTTCTCTTGCAAAACAATGTGAATATGTCCTAACTGGGTTTAGTGGAGAAGGCCTACTTGTAAATTTTCTTTGGTGTTCCTTGCTTCTGGCTCCATTTGGAATCCAGAAATGACTGCTGTCTGGGGTAAAAGGCAGTTTACCTCCCGTATATTGCTTGGTCTGGCAGTTTGTCGTTCTCCTGGGCAGGAATCCAGCTTGTGGTAGTGAGGTGGTTTTGTGGCAGAACTCCACAATTAACCACAAGTTCAGTGTCAACGGTAGGCTGCCACCGTCGTGGCTGTGATCCTTCAGATCTGCTGGGATAGCCAGAGCTGAAGAAACTACTGCTTGTCTAGGGAGGGAACAGGAAAACTTGGAAAGAGTTTGCATTGCTGTTTATTGTTCAAGGTTCAGGTTTTAGGTTTAATACAAAAAATCCAGGATTTTTCAGATTAGCAGTTATAGAATGAATACTTTTATCTGTATTTTTAAGGTATAGTGAATTTGTGACATAGATACAATGGTTGTTCTGAAAACTAGAAATATTAAAGGGAAAAACCTTGAAGTAGTAGAATATACTCTTTCATAGCCAAAGAAATCCAGGTACCATCACTTGAATTAAAAATAAGTTCACCCACACACCTCTTAAACATTTATTTTATGCATAATGTTTTCTGTAAATCTAAGAGAAAGGGTTCTTTTACTGATTTTGTGCAAATGGAGGTTAAGAAAAATATTTTTCAATAATCTGGAATTTTTTTTGTATTAAATTATACATGAACTGTATTGATTAAAATTCATTGATGAAAACAAAAAATCAAAGGGCATACAACTAAAAATTCCAATTTGTTAATTTTTTTTTGATAAATACAAACACTTTAAAAATTTCTGAGTATGAACTGAAGATACTTTGCTAAGTATGGCATGGTAATTGAGCTAAGACTGAGTGAGACAGAATTCTTGTGTTCAGAGTATATACTGAAGAGGTAGCCATGTAAATAAAGAAATACACCTTCATCTAACAAATAGTAACAACAAACTCAGTTCCATATTAGGACCACACCATGTCTCTGGCCTCCTCTTACCTTATACTTCATTCTTTGCTCCCTCATACTTTATGCTCCAACCACAGGACACTTGAAATTATCCTAATGCACCATAATTGCTCTCCTCCAGATTTTTGCACTTGCTTGCTTCCCGTGCCCAGATCGTCTTTTCTCCCAACTTTATTTAGATAATTTCTACTCATCTTTTAATATCAAGCCCAGAAATTTTTCTCAAGAGCACTACTCCTTACCAGATACTCCCTAGCCTGGCTTCAGGGGTTCCTCCTCTGAGCTTTCAGGGTACACTGAGTTCACTTGCCTCTGCATCATAGCTTCTATCACACTGGGTTCTAGTAGCCTTTTTACTTTTCTACCTCTTACTATAAACCCTGAAGGGCAGGAGCCACACTGTTTCATCACTGTTTCTTTGTCAGCTAGTATAGTGGCCAGCACAATGCCAGGCACTTAATAAATATTGAATGAATTAACTCATTCATTAAGGGACAAAGAGTAAACGGTGGAAGGGAGTGGTACATAGGACAAATGAGGAAGTGAAAGAAGTGAGGGAATTGAACATAGAGGTGAAAGAAAAGAAGGCAGGGAGAGGAAAGAAAGATAGGAAGGTGGCTGTCTAGAAAGACACGGGAGAGAACTGGAATTGGTAGAGGAGGAGAAACAAACTGAAAACAAGCTGAGAAAACCACACAATGGGGAGATGAGAAAAGAATGACTCTCTTCTTTGTTAGTTCTGAAGAACTGTTCTCCACAGTTCAAATAGTCTCTTGTGCTCTTTAATAGCCTATGTGCATCACCCTTTCTCCCACATAAAGCACTTCAGGAAGATAGTTGTAAAAGAGTTTTACAGTTTTTAAAATGTTTTAAGTAGCCTCTAGCACAGGGCTCTGCAGATAGTGAGCACTCAATAAATATTAAGATGAACTAAACAATGAGTCAAAGTGAGGTTCAGATTCTGGGGTGAGTGTTAGCTGGAAGGGAAGTAGGTATTGTTAACCCACTAGGCAACAGAGTTGCCACTGAACACTGAAAACTGAAGGATCCTTTCTATACCAGAGAAAAGAATGCCAGTCTGTTTTTATTTTCAAATGCAAAATTGTAAATGTTACTTCTTTCATTCTTTCAAAACCTCTTCAGGTTTTCACTTATCTTAAGGAAGGGCTATAGTTTTAGGAATTTGGAATCTCAACAAGAACAGTGAATTTACTGGCTTTTCGTAAAACTTTTTTTTTTTTTTTTTTTTAAGATTTTATTTCATTATTTTTAGAAAGAGGGGAAGGGAGAGAGGCAGAGAGGGAGAGAGACATCAATGTATGGTTGCCTTTCACCTGCCTCCAGCCACAGACCTGACTGGAGACCTGGTTTGCAACCTGGTTATGTGCCCTGGCTGGGGAATCGAACCTGCAACCTTTGGGTTCGCAGGCCGGCGCCCTATCCACTGTGCTACCAGCCAGGGCTTTTTCGTAAAACTTTGATATTCTATTGACATTTGCCAGACTGCTTTAAATCATTATTCTTGAGAAATTATGGCTGCTTTATGAGTGAATTCTGAAAAATTTCTTTAGAAATAATACTCACTTGTAAGCATTTCCCCAAATCCAATTCAAATTCATTTTTTTATGCTCTACTTCATAAGTTTAAATTTTTTATTTTTTATTTTTTTACTCCCTCTCCCCCTGTCTTCTTGCCCAAGGGTTCCAAAGAGGGGTTTCAGGTGAGAGGAGTAGATATCAGAGACCTACCCAGTTGTCAGACCCTGGGCCCATACACCTCCACTTCAATGGGATCAGTAATTAAAAAAAAAAAAAAAAAAAAGTTCTTAAAGAACTGGTAGCTATTATTCTCCACTTTTGGATTGCTCAGAGCAAATCTTTCTTTAGAGGCTGCTGCATAAACCATCCTGAGGAGTCAAGGGTGTGATCATGGGACAGTGATAATGGCTGGGCAGAGTCCTATCCCTCATCCAACCCTCAGAACCACCCATTCCTAGTTGTATTTCACCATAACTATAATAGAGTCACCAAACATGCAGCTGCTGTGATCCACTTAAAAATATTTCATTTTGGAAGGGAATTTCTGAGAATACTGCCCTAGAAATGGATTTTCTTTACGTCTAGATATTAGACATAAGAAATAATCCTATCTTCTTAAAAAAAAAAATGGAAAGCATAAGGATGGGGAGTTACACTTAACCAGAATGCAGAGCTGATGTGGAGGAGGATCTGAGACCTATTACGAGGCTCTTTTGTTATTTTGGCTTTTCTGTGGATGAAGGTTCAAGAAAAGAACAAGGGAATTCACAGAGGGGACAACTTTCATTTCAGCAATGATGGGCACCAGAGGTCTCAGATGACGATGTGAGTGTTCTAACAGTTGGGTTGGCCCGGTAATCGGACATCTCATCCGGTGCTTGTAAGACCGGACACACAGGCAGGGAATGGCATCTAGAATGTCTGTCAGTGGGGTCCTTGGCTATCAGATGAATATTTAGGGGTGGAGCTTTTAGCCCTAAGACTGAAAAAAAAAAAAAGACTTAGGCAGGGGTTTAGTCTTCTATAATTAATGAGAGGCATTGACAGTTTATTGCCAGTTTATTGTTAAAATGGAGCATAAAACAAAATTTTCATGCTACTACGGGGAACACATGGGAAAACAAAGTCTTTGGAGCTTGAAAGCAGGGACCCCATTATTAGAACACAGGACTATACAGGGCTTATATTGCACCTCGGGAGCTGGGTGTAAGTACTAGGGTTCCATGTCATAGACCATCAAATTGGGAGAATGATTCCAGTGGTGAGATCATGGGTAAAAATATGGGGAAAGAAAAAAAATCAGGTAAAAGTCAAAGCTGCAAAAAGTCAAATGTAGGCTGTGACTTTAGGTCTTTTTTTTTCACAACAGACAATGGTCATGTATTCTCAAACCTAAAGACAAGACTAAAGCCCTGGCTGGTGTGGCTCAGTGGATTGAGTACCTGCTTGTAAACCATAGGGTTTTAGGTTTGATCCCCAGTCAAGGCACATGCCTGGGTTGCAGGCCAGGTCCCCAGTTGGGGGCAACCACACATAGATGTTTCTCCTCTTCTCTTTTACCTTCCCTTCCCCTCTCTAAAAAAATAAAATAAATAAGGCAGAAGAGAGACAAGAGCTAAGTAATTCTATTGGTTGTTTAACTCTGGCAAAAGAATAATTAAATAATCTGAACTCTAAGCAATGCAGCCTACTAATAATCTTTGACAAAGACTGTAAACAGAGAAGGGAGTTGCTATAAACATAGCTAGCTCATTCTTTTTGTGCATATTTTTAGTTAAGGAAACTGATGGTCTTTGGTCACGTCCTTATATTTTATTATAGAATCCTCTCAGGTGCTGGAGTTGGTGTTCAGCAGGATGCACTTCAAATACAGGTTATTTAAAAAGTTGGGCTTTTACAAAATAGAACCAAATATATGAATACAATGAATAGGCCTTCAGTGGTTAGGGGGAAAGGGGTTGGGGGGAGGCAGAAGCAAGAAAGGGGAGCAGCTTAGACAAGAACCTAGTATAAAGGAACCATGGACATGGACAACAGATGGGATTGACTTTGGGGGGAATGGGTGGGTGGGGAGGGGGACAGAGGGGAGCAAAAAGAGGATGGATGTAATACAACAACAATAAAATTAAAAAAAAAAAAAAAAAGTTGGGCTTTTAGCCTTATAAAGACCTGGGAGATAGCTGAAAGAAGGCTAAGTAAGGGAGAACCGGGAAGTATAAAGAGAGCTTTGCATTTTATTTTCCAGATAACAATATTTTGATAAAAATCTTTTTATTTTTGTCAACATTGAGAGTTGGCTTTAGTTTGGTGGTACAAATAATTCAAAGGTTGCTTTTGGCAATCTGAAACATGGATCTGAAAAATGCCTATATACAGGGGTGGGCAAAAGTAGGATTACAGCTGTGAGTACATGGAAGTTTATTCTTGTATTATTTATTATTGTATATTATTATTATTCATCTAATTTTTCCCACGCCTGTACTTTGGACATACAGGAACCATAGCTTTTTTTATATTCAATATTATTTTGTTAGTTTCAGGTGTAGAGTGTGGTGGTTAGACAATTACATAATTTACAAAGTGGTCTCCCCCATTAATTTAAGTATCTACCTGATACCATTGCAACTATTACAATATTATTGACCATATTCCCTGTGCTGTACTGTACATACCCACAACCATTTTGTAACAGCCAATTTGTATTTCTTAATGCCTTCACCTTTTTCACCCAGTGCCCCAACTCCCTTACCCTCTGGCAACCATCACTGTATTCTCTGCATCTATGAGTCTGTTTCTGTTTTGTTTGTTCATTAATTTTGTTCTTTAGATTCCACATATAAGTGAAGTCATATGGTATTTGTCTTTCCTTGTCTGACTTAAGTTTACTTAGCATAATACATTCCAAGTCCATCCATGTTGTAGCAAATGGTAGGATTTCATTTTTTAAAGAAGATTTATTTTTAGAGAGAGGGGAAAGCAGAGAGAAAGAGAGAAACATCAATGTGAGAGAAAAACATTGATTAGTTGCTTCTTGTATGTGCCCCAACCAGGGAACAAACCTGTGACCTTTGCTTCACAAGATGATACCCAACTAACTGAGCCACACTGGTCAGGGCAAGATTTCTATTTTTATTTTTTATGACTGAGTATTATTCCATTATATAAATATGCACCATGGCTGTTTTTTTTTTTTTTTTTGTTTGTTTGTTTTTTTAAATCCTCACCCAAAGATATGTTTATTGATTTTAGAAAGGAAGGAAAAGAGAAACATCCATGCAAGAAACATTGCTCAGTTGCCTCCTGTATGTGCCCCAGTGGAGGATCAAATCTTCAACCTAGGTTATATGTCCTGGCTGGGGATGGAACCCACAACCTTTTGGTGTATAGGAGGATGCTCCAACAAACAGCCACCCAGGCAGGGCTGGACCACAATTGTTTTATCCATTCATCTGTTGATGGGCACTTTGGCTGCTTCCCTATCTTGGCTACTGTGAATAATGCTTCAATGAACATAGAGACTACATCAAACTAAAAAGTTTTTCATAGAAAAGGAAACTATCAATAAAATAAAAACACAACCTACTGAATAGAAGGTATTTGTCAATGACACATCCTACAAAGGTTTAATATCCAAGTTTATAAAGAACTCAGACAACTTAACACACACACAAAAACGATACGATCCAATTTTAAAATGCAGACACTTCTCTGGAGAGGACATACAGATGGCCAATAGATACATGAAAAGATGCTCAATGTCACTAATCATCAGAGAAATGGAAATGAAAACCACAATGAGATATCACACATCTGTCAGAGTAGCTATCATCAATAAAGCAACAACAACAACAACAACAACAAAAAGTGTTGGTGAAGATGTGGAGCAAAGAGAACTCTCCCTCACTATTGGTAGGAATGCAAATTGGTGGAGCTACAGGAAAGCAGTATGGAGGTTCCTCAAATTAAAATCCGAACAGCTTCATGGCCCAGCAATTCTGCATCTGGTATATATACATATATATGAAGAAAACCAAAAACATTATTTTGAAAGGATATATGTACCCCAATGTTCAAAATCTTAGCTTTTTAAGACTGGAAGGTCATCAAAACTAAATTGTTTCATTTCACAACTGAGGAGAGTGACACTTAGCTGGGCCAGGACTAGAACCTGTGAAATGGATTTCCATTCCACTGTTATTTCCATTACCATGCCTATCCTACCTTAGATAACAATTCAAAGTTTTAAAATGACCTTAACCTGGATTTATTGTAACTGTCCAGTCAATTTATTATTTCCTACGAGAACTTACAATAAACAAATTCAGTAATGTTGGTGCTTCTCTCTCATGCTCTTTTGTATAAGCTCAAAATGTATTCGTTCAAAGATGCCGGCCTGTGAACCCAAAGGTTGCTGGTTCAATTCCCAGCCAGGGCACATAACCAGGTGCAAGCCAGGCCTCCAGCCAGGTGTGTGGTTAGAGGCAGGTGAAAGGCAACCACACACTGATGTTTCTCTCCCTCTCTGCCTCTCCCCCATCCCCTCTCTCTAAAAATAATAAATAAAATCTTTAAAAAAATGTATCCATTCAGTTTCTTACTTTAACCTTTGATTGATAGTGATGCATTCTGCACATATTTAAAAAATGTAAGCCCTGGCTTGTAGCTCAGTGGATAGGCACCGGCCTGCAAACCCAAAGGTCACTGGTTCCATTCCTCAGCCAGGGCACATAACCAGGTTGCAAGCCAGGTCTCCAGCCAGGTCCATAGCTGGGGGCAGGTGAAAGGCAACCACACACTGTTATTTCTCTCCCTTCCCCTCTCTCTGGAAATAATAAATTCCTCAAAGAAGAAAGTATTTGCTGAGTTCTGTTAAAATGAGATAAAAAAAAAAAACAAAAACAAAAACACCTCAATTGTCATGGTGGAAAAAAGACCCCTATGGATTTTTACCTTTTAGGACAAGCATTTGAGTAATCAATTTGAAAACGCTATTAAATATTGTATCCCTTTCTCTACAAGGCAGAAATGGAAAGGGGGTTCTGGCCTTTTCTCACCTTGGTCAAATCTCAGTGACTTCTGCTAAGTATGTGAACTATGACCCTCTACGAAAACGGTCTGTTTTAGGTCATGGCTGTGGGCAGACATTAATTGGTGAAAAATGGGCCTGTTGGGGGGGAGACACCACACAGTAAGGTTTCTCATCTTCCTGGAAAAATGTGTAAGCAGCTCTTTGAGAAATGCGGCCCTGTCTCGAGGTCGGAGGAGCGTTCTGGTGGAGGGAAACACAGCTGGCCCTCTCAGGCAGTTATGCTTGGTTCCATTCCAGAGCAGCCCCCTCGGTTCGGCGAAGTCCTTCCTTCTGCCAGGGCAGTGTTTCCACACATGCCTAATTCGCCAGTAGCCCGCAGATCGCTCTTGCCCACGCTTCTTTCTTGGCACGGGTCCGGCTGGGCCGTGGTCCGGGGTCCTCCTAACCCTCCCCTGCCCGCTCTCTAGATCACGCTGTGTCCGGGAAACGGCCTTGGACCTGGAAACAACTTCTAGGCGGCATCACTCCTCCAGGCGGACCGCCGGGGGCACCCACGTGGACCGCTGCGCGTGGCTGGCACAGGCGCGACGCGGCGGAGACCGCAGCTCCTCACCTGCGAGGGCGGTTCTGGAGGCGGCCAAGCTCCGTCCGCCCACTCGACGCTCCGGGGGAGACGCTGCAGGGGTCCTGGGCCGGCGTGGCCCACGTCGCTGGGCAGGGCAGACCCAAGCCACGCGAGCAGGGCTTCGCCCCGCCTGCAGTGGTGGCCGCGGCCCTTCCCGGTCTGCTCGCCGGCTCGGCAGTCCAGGGCTCCCCCGGAACCCGCGTGAGGTTGGGGGCGGACCGCATCCTCGCCCCCCACCTCGGTTTCCCGGCCCTCTGGGGCCACAGACGCCCTCTTGCCCCGAGACTCCAGCGGGGACCGGCGGGCGCCAGGCAGGGCGTCTCTGACTTACCCCAAAGGAGCTCGAGCGCCCGGGGTCCCGGCAGGCTGGGCCTGCCCCCTCCCGCCCGTCGAGGACCCCACCCGCCCCTCCCAGCCCCGGTGCTTCCCGGGTCCGGCACACTAGGGCGGCAGGGTCCCCGCGGCGGCGGGGCAGGCGAGGGACAGCGGGGCGCGGCGCGAGCGCGCGGGCGGCGGGCGAGGCGCGCGCCCGGCCAGGGCAGCCGCGGGGGAGGAGCGCCCGCCCGCCCGCCGCCCGCGCGCCGCCCGCGCGCCCAACGGACCAGACTGGAGCCGAGAGGTGCTGTTGCCGCCGCGGGAGCTGGTAGGCGGCTGCGAGTCTCCGGCCCCCAGAGGCGCCTGAGGGAAAAGGAGAGCCCTTCCGCCCCGCTCCGCAGCCAGGATGTCGCGGACCCCGCCGCTCCTCCGCCCGCGCGGTGGGGACCCCGGGCCGCGGCGGCGGGCGCTGCCCTGACGCGCTAACGGAGCGGGGGGCGCCGGAGCGTCGGGCCAGGGGTGAGGGAGCGCCAGCGGCCGTTGAGGTCCGAGCTGGGCGTGCTGCGCCCGGCGGCCGCCCCGGGTCCCGGCCATGCGGAGGGAAGAGCGAGACTCCAAAGCCATGCGGTACCCGCAGCCGCCGGACGGGGCCGGCTTGACTCCGGAGAGTCTGAGGAACGGCTACGTCAAGGGCTGCGTGAGCCCCTTGCGGCAGGACCCTCCGCGCGGCTTCTTCTTCCACCTCTGCCGCTTCTGCAACGTGGAGCTGCTGCTGCCGCCGGCCTCCCCCCAGCAGCCGCGGCGCCGCTCCCCCGTGTCCGGGGCGCGCCTGGCGCTGGGCGCCCTCGCCGCCTTTGTCCTCGCCCTGCTGCTCGGCGCGGGGCCCGCCGGCTGGGCTGCGGGGGCTGCCGGGCTGTGGACCCTGCTGAGCGCCTGCTCGCTCAGCCTCAGCCCGCTCTTCAGCATCGCCTGTGCCTTCTTTTTCCTCACCTGCTTCCTGACCCGGGCCAAGCGGGGCCCCAGCGCCAGCCGCGGCTGCGGCGGCGGCTCCTGGTGGCCGCTGGCGCTGCCCGCCTGCTGTTACCTGGGGGACTTCGTGGTGTGGCAGTGCTGGTGCTGGAGCTGGGGGGACGCGGACGGCGCGGCTGCGGCCCCGCACACGCCCCCGGCGGTGGCGGGCAGGTTGCTCTTGGTGCTGAGCTGTGTGGGCGCGCTGGCGCTCGCGCAGCGCGTGCGGCCCCGGCACGGCGTCCTGGTGCTGCTACTCTCCGGCGGGGTCTGGGGGGTGTCGGTCACCGGCCTCGGCTCGCTGCCCGCAGCCCTGCGGCCCCTGCTGTCCTGCCTGGTCGGGGGCGCCGGCTGCCTGGTGGCCCTGGGGCTGGAGAACTTCTTCCACATCAGGGAAGCTCCTCACCATCCTCGGCTGCCCAGCACCGCGGAGGACAAAGTGCCTGTGATCAGACCCCGCCGGAGGTCCAGCTGCGTGTCGTTCGGAGAAACCGCGGCCGCTTACTATGGAAGCTGCAAAATGTCCCGGAGACCGTCGTTGCCTTGCATCTCCAGGGAGCAGGTACGGGAGCCCACGGCCGGGGTTGCTAAGGGGCGAGCGCGGTTTTACCGCTAGGTTCCGGAGTTGAGTTTGCCTGTTCGCTGGCAGGCTTAACTTCCAGGGAGAAATGTTTTCCTTCCCTTCTTTTGAATTCTGTAAAGAATCCCTGAAGTACGGGAGGCTTTTTAGAAATACAGAAGGAGCTTTTGTGAAGTCGCAGACTAGTTATGTTGCGCTTTTTGAAGACCGTTTATGTAATAGGTGAGTTCTGGAAGAGTGAGCTACGGGTGGTGGGTGAATAGGTTGCCTGCTCCACTTTGGCGTGCTCCGATGTGCGCCTGCCTGGGCCGTCCCTCTGCTGCTGGTTTAATGGTGATAGCGCCCCAAAGCTCACGTACAGCCATTAGAATGAATGAATATGTATATATATGAACTTTAAGCAGTGTGGTTTTGTTATTTTTGACACTTGAGAGGAAGAATTTGAGATCTTGTGAACGTTGCTGAGCGTTGGGAGGGAGACCTGTTAGTTGAGATGAAAAAAACTGTTGGAAGTAGTTTTTAAGAAATCCCCACCCCACCCCAAATTTCAGCAGCATAGGCTAATGTAGTCTTTTACAGACTAACTCAGGGTAGTGTATGTTTGTTGCATAATGAGAAGACTGTTGTAACAATCTCAACCTTTAAACTTATGTCTGGAAGGATGCCAAAAGCATTTCCAGCCCCCGCCCCCCTTTGGAGTTTTACATGTTTTTGTTTTTGTTTTTTAAGGAATTGAAACCTCATCAGAGAAGGCGCCTCTATATATATAGCCTTGGGAAATCTCACCTGTTAGGTATCACCAAGAAACTCAACAAGTATAGCTACTGTTAACTGAGCGTTTACTACATGCAAAATGCTTTACGTAGTTTTTCTTAAATCCTCACAAGAACCATGTATTGTGGGTGACATTACCTCCGTTTAGAAATGAGCAGTTTTTTAGAGATTAGCCAACTTCACGTATCCAGTAAATTGCCGTGCTAGGGTTTGAACCTGGATGTTTCAGTTTTCAATGTTGTGTACTAAGCAACCAAAATGATGAGTGTAGAGGTTTTACGTAGGAGAAGAGGAGTTTATACTATTGGTTTTCAGACTTTTTGATTAGTGATAGTTTTACACTGGGACCCAGTATAATTAAACAAAACTTTCTTATTCTTACTACATTTGATTATTTCTTCAAAATAATTGATAAACCACTACCCTGATTAAAAAAAATATATTTACTATTTTTAGAGAGAGGGGAAGGGAGAGAGGGAGAGAGACATCTATGTGTGGTTACCTTTCACCTGCCCCCAACCCTGGACCTGGCTGGAGACCTGGCTTGCAACCTGGTATGTGTTCTGGCTGGGAATCGAACCAGCGGACCTTTGGTTTTGTAGGCCGACACCTTATCCATTGAGCCACCAGCCAGGGCACTGCTACACTGATTTTATGTCATATTTGACACTAACTCTGTAGTGTTCCAGTGAGACCACACTTTGCTTCTTGAGCAGTGTTTTCAGAGGTAGCTTTTGTGGTCTGTAGTTAGCTGGCCAAATAACTGAAAAAAAAAAAAAAAAGGTTGAAAAATGGTAGGCCTTTCTTTTGTTTTTACTCCCAGTGGTAATAGTGCTTAGAAAAATGTGATTCAGAAGAAAAATTAAATATCAGCTGTTTTCTTAGAATGGACTAAGATTTAACAGTTGACTGTAAGTGAATAGACTGCATTTTTTAACACCAGAAAATGTGATAGTCTTATCACATTTGTTGGTAATTTTTCTAAATTTATGGCATACAGTTTAATGTATTTTAAATGTAATCGGATGATGTAGTGAATGGTGGCTGTGCTGTTGTAAATTGAAGGTTCCTGGTTTTCTTAATCCTAGTCTAGTGCCTTTTCTATCACAGCAGCCTTTTTCAACCTTTAATTTGGTGCAGTGCTGTCCTAGGTAGCTTCGTTTATTATTTGTATTGGAAGCAAATGCAACTTACACTTTTAAAAATGGAATATTATTCTGTTGCAGAAAACTCTCATTCACATTTTGCTATGAAACAGAATATTTTTGGGGTCTTCAATATACGCTAATAGTTTAAGGGGTCACATCCATTGTTACTTAATCTTCATTGTTGTAATGTTTGGCATTACCAAAAATTAGTACATATTTTTAACTTAACAAAAACTGTACTAAGAGTTTTTACTTAGGCTTGTTCCTGAGATTTAACAGTGGTTGTCTGGTTTTATTTGCATGTATATTCTATTAAATAAATGAAGAGGAACCCATTGCTTTTATGGAAGTAGATGATCAAGAGACTTCGTAATTTTCAGAGAGCGAAATTTTGTATATAACAAGTGTAAAGTCGTTACTATTTCGGAGAGGAAGGAAAGATGAAATGACATCAAGTAGAACCGGATAGAGAGGGAAATAGGCAGAGGATCAAGAGTAAGGTCTTGGCTCTGCCGTGTAATCTTGGAAAAGTCACTAAGGCTCTGCCGTGTAATCTTGGAAAAGTCACTAAATCTCTTGAATCTCAGTATCTTTCAACTTAGGGATCCCAAAGGATGAATTCTGTAATACTCTCCAATTCTAAATTAACTTCTTTTAGTTAGTTTATACTTTTTGTAAGGTATAAATAAAACTTTATAAATTAGTAGTTTCTGAAGTTTTACTTAACTATTGAATGTTGATATTGCTAACATTTCCCAAGGTGTAATGATCAAAAAAGATGAGCAAATATTTTGTAGTTTTTGAATAAAGGACATAAAAGTTACTTGTGGATTCATGTGTGGGGTTTTGACAAAGTTATTAACTTTTATTTCCTTAATAATTTTATAAACGCCTTTGAAAAACAATTAAAACTCATATCAATCTACTTTAAATTGAGAGTAGATTTAAAATAGATTTTTAACTTTTGGGATATTACATTAGGTACCATGTTGAAAAATAATGTCATATGTTTGTAAACCAGGGGCTTTTCATAATTAGACTTACAGTAGTTGATATAAATGCTATATATTGTCAGTTCTTTTTTTAAATTTTTTAATTTATTTTTTAGAGAGAGGAAGGGAGAGAGGTCAATTTGTTGTTTCACTTATTTATTCATTCATTGGTTGATTCTTATATATGCCTGACAGGGAATTGAACCAGCAGCCTTGGCATATCCAGACAACGCTCTAACCAACTGAGCTATGTATATGTCAGTTATTAACTGAAGGTTTCTGGTGTTGTTGCTAAGCATATAGAAATTTAAAGTTTAAATCTAATTAGTGCTGACTCTGTTCTGCCTTGGTGGGTTAATGGAAAGAACCACTTAAGTTTGAAGTGTATGTGCCAGGAGTCAGCTGAAACTAATAAGGACTTAAAAAAAAAAAAAAATATATATATATATATATATATACACACACACACACACACAACATATATATAGTTGTCCACATAGATGGTTTGACCAGGATTTAACAAATTACATTTCTAAGCCATTTTATTTGTATTTTCTATTATGAAGTTTTTTCATCCGGATTATTTTGTTGGCGATAGACTAGTTCAGTACAAGGTTTTGAAGTCTTAAGTGTGCTAGATATTTTTCTATACCTAAAATGCTAAGTACTTTCTAAATGGTTAAGTAAATATTTTAAAATTTTGTGGCCTTAAAGCCCATAAATATTATGTAAAGTGTTAATTTTATTTGAAAAAGGTATACGCATGTAGTTTGAAGGTGCTTAAAAAATGGTTTTAAAGTTTAAGTGATTATTTAGACCCTTAAGGAATTTGCATGACATCCCGCACTATGAATTTAAGAATAGTGTATTATTTGTGAACTTTATTTTGTCAGTTAAGTAAGTAGTATTTCATTCTCATTTCATGTTAATTCTGTGGTAAAATTTCAGCCTTCATAATATTTTGAGTGCTCTATTTGTAAATATTATATGTACTTTACTATCAAAGTTATTATAAAAAAAAACACAGATTTGATTAAATCACTTGCTCTGTTTTAAAATCCTCTTATGGTTTTTCATTGTCCATAGGATAAAGTGAACAATGACCTCGAACCTTGCTTGCAAAGTCCTTTTTAACCTGCCTTTAGTGTTTTTGTTTGTTTTGTTTCTAAAAAGCCATTTTGGGCTTAAGGAACATTTCCTCTCTGTATCCATCCCTTGCTGTAGCTATTTAAGGACTGTTTATTGTTACTGATTTGCAGATTTTTTTTTTTTTTTAATTTTGCTTTTACCATTCACACTGTTTGAAACCTCCTTAAAGTCTTTAGACAGTACAGTGATAATCAAATTAATATATAAACTGAGAAGTAGCAGATTTGACCATATTTAAACATTTAAGTTGACAAATCATGGGATGTGTAACAGGAGATTTTCATTATATCTCATGAAACAATAACATCTATAAAGTTTGTTTTTTCACTTGGAGTAGAAAGTAAATAGGGCCAACCTTAAGTAAAACTGTAACGTTTACTTTTTATCTTTTCAGTGGCAGGCCTTTCTTTTAATTCTCTCTTTTTTTTCCCCTTGCCTTTCTAGACCCCAACCAAAACAGGAAGAATCTGTGCTTGCTGAACACATTTATTTCAACTTAAATATGTTTGTAGAAATATAGAAGAGTTAGAGTTGGAGTTTATCTAATTGAAATCTGCTCATTTTATAGACAGGAAAGAAATTAAACTCCAGAGAGATAAAAATATTACCTCTAGATTATGCTGTGACATATTTGGAATACAGGGACTAAAATCAAGCTAGGTCCTGACTCGTGGTCCATTTACACTTCCCATAAAGAGCATTAGTACCTATAGTCATGGTTTTCCAAGACTAAATTGATTTTGCTAATTATCTGAGAAGTGACACTCTGGTTAAAGGAATTGGTGGGTAAAGGTGGAACAGAAAAGGGAACATGAGGGAGGTGGGAGGGACTCTTGAAGTCACATATGGTCATGAATGACCTTAGAGATAAACTCGGTTCCTGGTGGAGTTATTTCAGGGTGACTTGTCAGTGTGCAGCTGGCGTCAAGCTCAAGTGCCTTCAGAGGCAGCCACGTAACATATTTCTCTCATCTGCTGAGGAAGGAGGGGAGGGTAAGGAGAATGAAAGCCAACTGTTACCCACTTTGTTTAAAAACATTCAATTTAAACAAAACAAACAGAAAAACGATGTTAGCCAAGCAAAACTTGAGGAGACCTGGGTTCTCTCTGCAGGTAGTTCCTGACAGCGTATAATACTGGGTTGGTGTTTACCTTACTGTTTAAAAGCTGACCCATATTTATTTGATTAAAAGCTTGTTCTTAGAACTTGGGGCAGAGGAGTGTATTCTCCAATGCCTTTTTTTTTTATGACCTAGGACTTTTATTCCATTATTGATTTACCCTAACAGGTCTCTCATCTTTCTAGATTTTCTCTCCCTCCATCAGGTAGTTTGGCTACTTCTTCCTTTTCATTTCATGCGGCATGCATTCAGCATATTTTAAATTTATTTAGTTAGCATTTAATTTTTACATGAGAAATTTCACACTAAAAGACTGTACATATGTATATTTTACATGGTTTAAGGAAGAAAATAAAAAAAGTCATGTATTCCACACTCATTTTTTAATTTAATTTTTATTAATTATTTATTTTTAAATATAAATCTTTTTTTAAATTTAATTTTATTGTTGTTGTATTACATCCATCCCCTTTTTGCTCCTCTCTGTCCTCATCCCCACCCACCCACTCTCCCCAAAGTCAATCCCACATGTCCATGTCCATGGTTCTTCCTTATTAGGTTCTTATCTAAACTGCTCCCGTTCTTTGCCTCTTCTTTCCCTTTCCCCCTACTCCCCTTCCCCCTGCCTATTGAAGGCCTATTCTCTGTATTCATATATCTGGTTCTGTTTTGCTTGTTGTTTGTTTTGTTCATTATTGTCCTGTAATGGGCAAGATCATATGGTATTTGTCCTTCACAGACTGGCTTATTTTATTTTTTATTTATTTTTGGGGAATTGTTCAGGCATAGCCAGAACTGCAGCCAACGGCCTCAGGGAGTCTGCACAGTGGAAATTCCTCACTACTCAATTTAAAAATATATATATATTTTAAATTTAATTTAATTTTTAAAAGATTTTATTTATTATTTTCAGAGAAGGATAGAGAGAGAGGTAGAGAGGGAGAGAGAAATCAACGTATGGTTACCTTTCACCTGCTTCCAGCCACGGACCTGGCTGGAGACCTGGCTTGCAACCTGGTTATGTGCCCTGGCTGGGAATTGAACCAGTGACCTTTGGGTTTGCAGGCCAGAACCTTATCCCCTGAGCCACCAGCCAGGGCTTCACTACTCAATTTTTTGAAGTTCCATGTGTAATCAATCATATTTTACATCCCTTCCTGTCTGCCTTGGAGGGGGCAATACATCTACTCTGATTTTTATTTTTCTATTCATTTCTGTGCTTGTTTTTATAATTATAATCCCCACAATATATTTCTAAATAATCTAAATAATGTTATTAGTATTGCCTGCTTTGAACTTTCATAGAATCACAGTGTATGACTTATTCTGTAACTTTTTTTCTTGACTTTTCTGAGATATGTCTATGTTTATGTGGATAATTATAGTTCATTTTCAGTGCTGTATAGTCTTTCATTGTATAACAATAGTAACATTTATTTTACATATTCCACTGGCCATGGACCCTTGGGTTGTTTCCTATTATGTGAAATGGTGCTATGAAAATTCTTGTAGCTATCTCTTGGTACACGTGTACATCCAAAAGTAGAATTGCTGAGTTGCAAGGTATGTTAATGTTTAACTTTACTGTGTATGGTAGTCAGAATAATAGCACTCCAAAGACATCCCCATTCTAATCCCAGGAATTTGTTTGTGTTGCCTAACTTGGCAAAGGGGACTTTGCATATGAGATTTTTAAGGACCTTGAGAAGAAATTATCCAGGATTATCTGAGTGGACTCAATCATAAAAGTCCTTAAAGAGAAGAAGAGGGAGACACAAGAGGTCAGAGATGGAGATGTGACAATAGAAGTAGGGTTGGAGTAACACAATGTCAAACTCAATCCACCTTTGGCTTGGACGATGGAAAAGAAAGTCCAGAAACCAAGGAAAGGTGGGCAGCTGCGTTACACTAAAAAAGGCAAGGAAACTGATTTTTCCCTAGAGTCCCCATAAATAACAAAGCCCGACTGGCACCTTGCCTTTAGCCCAATGAGACCTATGTCAGACTTCTGACCCACAAACTGTCAGGTAATAAATTTGTGGTGTTTTATGCCTCTGAGTTTGTGGTCACTTGTTCCTGGAAAATCTTAGTTTGCATTAACTGCTCTAAAAGAAAGTACCATAAAGTGGGTGGCTTAAACATCAGAAATTCATTGTCTCAAATTTCTGGAGCCTAAAAGTCCAAGATCAAGGTGTTCCCAAGGTTGGTTCTTTCTGAGGGTTGTGAGGGAGAATCTGTCCCATGCCTGTCTCCTAACTTCTAGTGGTTTGCTGGCAATTTTTGGCATGTAGATGTGTCACCCCTATGTTTGCCTTCATCTTCACATGGCACTCTAGTATTCTCTTGACATACTTCGCTGGTCTTTGTGTCCCTGATGACCTCCTTTTAATTATACCTCTGTAAGGACCCTGGTTTCCAAATAAAGTCACATATACAGATGTATATATATTTTTAATCTGGACAGGGTGGGGCATAGTTCATCCCATGCATATAGCAATAAAAACTAGGACACTATAGAAAGTTGAGTTTTTTAAAACCATGTACTGTTTATACTTTTGCTAGCAATGAATAAGAACATCCTCCTTGATTCCTGTTTACTGACTTTAATTTTTGTTAGGTTGGATTTTTTTTTTTAAAGATTTTATTTATTATTTTTAGAGAGAGGGGAAGGGAGACGAAGAGAGACATCAATGTATGGTTGCCTTTCACCTGCCTCCAGCTATGGACGTGGCTGGAGACGTGGCTTGCAACCTGGTTATGTGCCCTGGCTGGGAATCAAACCCGTGACCTTTGGGTTCGCAGGCCAGTGCCTTATCCACCATGCCACCATCCAGGGTGTAAGTTGGCATTTCTTTATCATTTTAATTAGAATTTTCTTAATTACTAACAAGTTGGTATTTTTTATGCTGTGGATTACACTTATTACTCAGGGATTACCTGTTCATGTTTTTTGCCCTTTTAAAAATTAGGTGATTTGCCTGGCTGCTGTGTGGCTTAGTGGATTGGTGCTGGCCTGTGAACCCAAAGGTCACTGGTTTGATTCCTCAGTCAGGGCACATAACCATAAACACATAACTATAAACATTGATGTTTCTTTCCCTTTCTTCCTCTCTCCCTGCCCTTCTCTCTGAAAATAATAAATAAAATCTTAAAATAAATTGGGTGGTTTGTTTTTTCTTCATAATTCATGAGTTTTTAAAAATATATTCTGGGCATTAATCTTATATTGGTTATTTGGATTTTGAATACCTTCTCTCAGTTTTTATGGTATCTTTTGATAACTGAGATTCTTAATTTTTTTAGAGAATTTTTTATTTATTATTTTTTATAGAGAGGAGAGAGGCAGAGAGGAAGAGAGACATTAATGTATGGTTGCCTTTCACCTGCCTCCAGCTATGGACCTGGCTGGAGACCTGGCTTGCAACCTAGTTATGTGCCCTGGCTGGGGAATTGAACCAGCAACCTTCAGGTTCGCAGGCTGGTGCCTTATCCACTGTGCCACCAGCCAGGGCTAGATTCTTAATTTTAATGTCAAAATTTTCCTTTAATGTTTAGACTCTTTGTGTCTTGTTTACACAACCCTTTCCTGTTAGAAGTTATAAAATATACTCCTATATTGTCTTCTTAAATTAAATTTTTTTGCCTTTCAAATATATCTTACTGACTTAGAATTGATTTATATGTATAATGAGATATAGAAATATCTTTTTTATCTATATGGATATTCACTTAATGTCAACACAATTTATTGAAAAGTTTATTCTCCATTTATTAGCATTTAGTTGTCATATATCAAGTTTCAATATATGTATGAGTCTGTCTCTGGACTCTCATGTTTCATTGACTAGTTTATGTACCCTATGTTAATACAACACCATCTTAATTATAATAACTTTATAATAAGATTTAATATTAAATAAGTCCCCTCATCTTGTTACTGTTCAAGAGTATATAGGTTATTTTTGGTCCTTTGCTTTTCAGTGTAAATTGGAGAATAACTTTTATCAAATTCCAAAAAAATCTTATTGGGATTTTGATTGGCATTGAATTAAATCTTTTGATTATTTTAGAGATTAATTTGCTTTTGATTGAAAATTTTAAGTTATATTTTTCTAGAAATTTAATTTAAGTTTTCAAGTTTATTTACTTAGTGTATACTATCATTTTATTATGTTTATTCTGTTTGGCATCTGCATTTATATCTTCTTTTTCATTCCTAAAGTCATTTATATCTTTTTTTCTTTATTTTTAAATCAACATTGCTAAAAGTTTGTTTTCAATCTTTCCAAAAAATGGGCTCTTCATATTGGTACTTGTTTTCTATTTTATATCAGCGCTTACCTTTATTTTTTTTCTTTCTTTGGGTTCTATTTCTTATTCTTTTCTAACTTAGTAATTGGGTTGTTAATTATTTTGAGCTCTTTCACTGTATGCATTTAAGATTATACATTTATTTCTAAATATTGCCTCAGTTGAATCACATGTTTTTATGTGTAGTATTGTTATTTTTCAGTCATTAGCATTTTCTAATTGATTTTTTTTCTGAGTTTAGAATTAAAAACTTTTTAAATTATTTGCAGACTTTCTCATTATTTTATTGTTGTTGATTTCTGATTTAATTACCTTGTGGGCAAGGATGATGGCCTGACATGTTCAGTTTTCATAAATGTTTTTATGTGCTTGAAAATAACATATTTTTAATTGTTAGGTAGAATGTTCATTAGCTCTTTGGTAGATAAAGGTTGTCCTTACAGAGAGCTTCTGTGTCCTCACTGACTTATTTATCTTCTTGATCCATAAGAGACTGGAGAGAATATTAAACATCTTATCTTGCTGGTGAACTTGTCAATTTCCCCATATAATTTGCAGTTTGCTTCTCTTGTTTGAAGATAAGTATGTGGAGAATAGAACTTTTAAAATTGAATGGAATTACTTATCAAAGGAACAGCAAAATGGATATGTGAGAGAGAGCGCATTTCAAATATCTAAAGAGTCATTGTAGGAAAGTAATAAAAAATTAGTTTTTTTTTTTTTTTTTTTTTTTTCCTCCCCTCTGTCCCCCCACCCACCCACCCATTCCCCCCAAAGTCAATCCCACCTGTTGTCCATGAAAAAATTAGTTTGATCAGAGTTAACATGTATTCACAAATTGCCTTTTACATAGTCCAGGCCCTGGTGATACTAAGACTTCTTATATTGCAAGAAGATCACACACTAATGGAGAGAGAAAATGTGAATAAATAACTACAATTCATTGTGGTAGGTAATACAGCAGAGGTATAAATAAGGTACTCTGGGAACATTTTGGAAGGAACAACTAACTTGCAGAATGAGTCAGAAAGCCTTCAAAAAGTAACAGTTGAGCTTTAATCTTCAATGAAACTAGTTTACTGACATAAAACAAAAACTGAATGTTAAAATTTCACTTCTCTTAAAAAGACATTTTCAAAATTATCTTGGGATAATCTTCACCTTAGCTTAAATATGTACGTAGGTAAACACTTCTTATAAACCACTGATGGCAAATGCAAGGCCCTCGGGCTGAATCCCGCCCTCCGCCTTGTTTTATCCTGCCCAGCATCTTGTTTCTACCTGGCTGGCTTAACCGTTAAGGAGTAGTTACATTTATACAGTCCTAAAATTACATTCAGCCCTTTGAAGGCCATCTGAGACTGATGTGGGCCCTGGTGAAAATGAATTTGACACCCCTGTTATAAACTAACATATTGAACAGTCATTTAAAACATATGGAGCCAAATTGAGCAAACTATTCACCTTTAGTCACCAGTCAATACAAACAACCAAAAGAGATGCTTAAACTCTCTACCAGAAGGTAGAAGAGAGTCAAGGGGGGTAAATGGTGATGGAAGGAGATGTGGGGTGATGAACAGACAATACAATATACAGATAATGTACAAGTATGGTAGAACTGTACTCTTGAAATCTATGTAATTTTATTAACCAATGTCACCCCAATAAATTCAGTAAATAAATAAATGTCAATATCAGTGGTTAAAAAGTATATATAGGCAATAAAGAAATATCACCCAGGATCAGAAAGGAAGGGTTATTATTGTAAGATGCAATAATTACCAAATGCTCACTTGTGCTAGTCACAGGATGAAGTAATTACTGGGATCCTGTTTTGCAGCTGGGGACTAAGGCAGAGAGGTGAATTAACTATTCCCAAATCACTTGGGTGTAGTACACAGAAAATACCGTAATACGCCAAGTGCCATTTCCAGTATATGGATACAAGCCCCTGAGAGCTTTTCCAATGGAAACAATTGAAAGGAATCATTGAGGAAGAAAAATCTCTGATACCTAAAAAGAAGTGGAAGTAGTATAGAGGAGGAAGTTTTTTTCTTTGTCAGGTTCTTTGGCTGGTCTAATAATTAAATTGATATAAAACAGATTAACAGGAGAAAACCAAATTTAATTTGTATATATAGGAGCACCATAGAAATATGAGACTCAGAGAAGTGACTAACTCAGGAATCTTTTATACCTGTAAGACTAAGAAATAATAGCGAATAATTGACAAGATAAAGGGATTTGGGCTTGGGTTAATAAATTAGTGAAAAGGTAACAAGGTTTGTTTTTACAGCCTTCTTGGTTCTTAAATTCCCTGTTTCTGGTGATAAGGATGCCTTTTGCTCTCCTAGTACAGGGCAAGGTACCTTTCATCCAGGAGATTTATCTCCTGCTTTCAGCAGAGGATGGAAAAGGGGTCAGAATGTCCTTGCATTGGCAGAGTTTTGTAGTTTTTAGTGTGCTAGTCTTTCACCTCTTTGTTAAATTTATTCCTAAGTATATTTTTATTTTAAGAAATAAAATATTTAAAAAGATTTTTATTATTTATTTTTAGAAAGGAGGGAAGGGAGGGAGAAAGAGAGGGAGAAGAAACATGGATGTGACTGGGAGTTGAACCAGTGACCTTTAGGTTTGCAGGCTGTGCTCAATCCACTGAGCCACACCAGCTAGGGCCTTAAGGTTTTGTTTTTTTGGGTTTTTTTTGGGGGGTGCAATTGTAAATGGAATTGTTTCTTAATTTCATTTTTTAGTATTCTGTAGCTTTCCTGAATTTGTTTATTCTAACCTTTGTGTGTGTGTGGACTATTTAGTCATTTAATTAAAAAAGTTTTTTTCTGTTTTTATTGTATTTTTTCCATTACCATTTATCCCCATTATCTCCACTTCCACCTCCACCCATTCCCTTCCCTTCCCCTCCACCATCACCACACTGTTGTCCATGTCTGTGAGTCCTTTTCTGTTTGGTCCCTCCACCCTCTAATCCTCCCCTCTATCCCCTACGCCCAGAGCAGTCATCCTGCTCTCTGCGAATCTGTCTCTATTTTGCTTGTGTAGTTTGTCATTAGATTCCACATAGGAGTGAAATCCTATGGTACTTGTCTTTCTCTGACTGGCTTATTTCCTTAGCATAATGTTCTCCAGGCCCATTTATTCTGTCACAAAGGGTAAAATTTTCTTTTTTTTACAGCTGAGTAGTATTCCATTGTGTAAATGCACTGTAGTTGTTTTATTGGGCTGCTTCTAAATCTTGACTATTGTTAAAGAAAAAAGATTTTTATAGTGGCTTTTTTTAAAAGAGCAATTTAAAACAAAATTGTGAGGGAGGTACAAGGTCTCCTATGTACACTTTACCCTCTACGCTGGCATAGCCTCATCCGTTATTAGTATCTGCCACCAGACTGTTCACATTTGTTAAAATGGATTAAATCATATTTAATACATCATAATCACCCCAAATTCATAGTTTACATTTTAAAAAATATTGGTATTACATATTGTCTGGGTTTAGACAAAGAGATGACACGAATCCATTGTTACTGTAACTCTGTACAAAGTGTTTTTATTTCCCTAAAAATCCTACTGGTTTTCATCCCTTCTCCCTTCCCCACCACTGGCAACAACTAATCTTTTTACTGTGTCTATAGTTTTGACTTTTCTACAGAGTCATAGATTTGGAATCAGAGTTTTGATTAACTCTAAATTAATGTATTGATACATATATGGACTGAGAAATATTCAAAATGTAGAGTGGTCCCAGGTTACTGTTAGAAGTAAATTGAAATAATTACCACAGATAAAATCCCAAGGAAATTGAGCAGTGTGTAGTCAAAAATGCATAAAACATGCAAAGAAACAAGGCACTATAAGTAAGAACCTGCAGAAAAACTACACAGCAAGAAAAAAAACACACCCACAAAGGTTTTAGAGGTCGGAACTATAATATACCAGATATAAAAATAATGTTAACTATGGTTAAATAAAGTAGAAGCTTGGGAAAATAGTTGTGGAACAGAAGTTTAAAAAAACAATTAATGTAGATTTGAAAAACAGCTTCTGAAGATGAAAAATAAAACTACAAATTAAAAACTGATGTACAGCCCTGGCCATGTAATTCATTTGCTTGGTTGGGCCTGGTCCCTACGTGGGGCATGTGTGAGAGGCAACCGATTGATACCCCTCTTTTGCACCAGTGTTTCTCCCTCTCTCACTCTTGCCCCTTCTCTCTAAATATAAACAAATAAATAAATAAAATCTTAACAAAGTTAAATAGCAGTTGAGACAGAATTTTTGAACCAGAAGATAGATGAAAAGAAATTGCCTACAATGTTTTGCAGAGGAAAAAAAGAGATGGAAATTAAGAAAGATAAAAGGTTTACGGCCCTTGCTAGTGTGGCTCAGTGGATTGAGTACCAGCCTGTGAAACTAAGGGTCCCTGGTTCTATTTTCAGTTGGAGCACATACCCAGTTTGCAAGCCAGGTCTCCAGCCAGGTCCATAGCTGAAGGCAAGTGAAAGAGAACCATACATTGATGTTTCTTGCCCTTCCTCCTTTCCTCCCATCTCCTCTCTCTAAAAATAATGAATAAAATCTTTTAAAAAACCAAAAAACTTAGAGAATAAGAAGATGGAACTTCAATTAAACGTGGATTTAATCGAGGTTTCAAAAGGAGATAGTAAGCCCTGGCTGGTAGCACAGTGGGTAAGGCGCCGGCCTGCAAACCCAAAGGTCGCAGGTTCGATTCCCCAGCCAGGGCACATAACAAGGTTGCAAACCAGGTCTCCAGTCAGGTCTGTGGCTGGAGGCAGGTGAAAAGCAACCATACATTGATGTCTGTCTCCCTCTCTGCCTCTCTCTCTTCCCCTCTTTCTAAAAATAATAAATAAAATCTTTAAAAAAAAAAAGGAGATAGTAAATGGAGAACACGCAATATATGAGTAGGTAATGGCTACAAAATAGAATTTTATAGAATTGATGAAAGAAAAAAACAGCTGATCTCCAGAAAGCCTATTGAATCCCAAGCAGAATAAATAAAATCTATTCCTAGACACATCACTGCAAAATATATAACACACACAAAAGTGCTAAAAGAAGTCAGAGAGAAAAGAGAAGTTACCTACAAAAAAAAAAAAAGAGAGAGAGAGAGAATGACAATTATACTGGAAAGTAACTTAATAGTAATAGTGAATACCAGAAATCAGTAGAATGTCATCCTTCATGTGCTGAGGGAAAATAACTTAAACTAGAAATCAGTGCCCTGCAAAACCTTCTTTCTAAAAAGAGAACAAATTTAAACTGTTTCAAACCAGCAAAAATTGAGATTTTTACTGCCAAAAATACATATACTTTAAGCAGAAGGAAGAACTGAAATTAAGAAGGAACACTAATAATAAATATATAGGTAGAATTAAGCAACCATGATGTTATAAAACATTAATGGTGCTTAATTTGTTAGGGGAGAACAAACTGGAATTGAAACGGTAGAAAACAGTACTCATGTTGGAAGGAAAAGAGAAAGAGAAGTATGGATATTTTCATATGAACAAAGGTATGAAGATACTTCAAGTGTGGTTGTATTAAGGGCTAATGTTGTAATTGGCTAACAAGGAATATGGGGAAAGGAGCAAGTTTGGGAGAAATTAGAAAAAGTTTGGTTTTCTTGATTAGTGCATATTTTCGAGGGTACCAGTGTGTGTGTGTGTGTATTTGCTATCTGTAAATGGGACATACGCTCCCTAAGATCAATAATAAAACATTTCTGTTCTATACTTCTCATAGTAAATCCTGGAATTCACAATGTATATTATTGTATTTATTCTTGGGTCATTTCTCTTAAGAATTCCATATTAATTTGGAAAGAATAGTAGTTGGAGATGAGTCTTAATTTCCTGTCTTTGGTATTCTCATTAACAATAAGCTATGTTGCACAATGATGAAGCCAGACTGGTTGAGTTTAAATGTCACTTCTGCCACTTGCAGGATATTGGGCAAGTTCTTTAACTTCTCTGTACCTCAGTTTCCCCAGGTGTGAACTGGGAGTAATAAGAGCATCTCTTGCTTATGTGAGATGTTGTGAGGAATAGATGAGTTTATAACCTCTAAAATTCTTGCAACAGAGTCAGGCACTGTTCTCAAGCTCTTAATAGGTTATTATTGTTATTAATAGTTAAAATTTTTATCCTCAGATTACTTGGTAGTACATATCAAATTACTCTAAAATCAGTAGTAAGGTTAAATGAAACTTAGATCTTTTGAACAGTCCTTTTTTATTTGTTCTAGTACTTCTCTTGCAACCTGTATTAGATTTTAAAACCTTGCATATGGGATTATATGAGGGAAAATCAGCAATTGTCAGTGTAAGGACAACAAAGAAAAGCTACAAGTGATGATTTAAAAAGCTAGTGGCTCAGTGGTAAGGCACTGGCCTGCAAACCCAAAGGTTGCTGGTTCAATTCCCAGACAGGGCACATAACCAGGTTGCAAGCCAGGTCTCCAGCCAGGTTCATAGCTGGAGGCAGATGAAAAGCAACCATACATTGCTGTTTCTCTCTCTTTCTTCCTCCCTCCTTACCTCTCTCTCTGAAAATAATGAATAAAATCTTTTTAAAAAATTGTAAAAAGTGATTAAAAGATATTACAAGGATTTCTTGTGTTTCAGAGTTGAAGGTTGTCTACCAGACAAGAATTCGTCAGCTACTGCAACTGTAGCTTACTGTTCCTTAAACTTTATGTTCCATTTTGTCACCTTGGAGTAGACTGTAAACCAGAGCTTCAAACAAATGTCCTTAACCATAATTATTGCTTCATAGTTCACTGTCTGCTAAGCATGGCCTCAGCAATGCAGCTCTACCCCAGGGATGGTAAGAGGGAGACAAGAGATAAGGGAACAGAAGGCAAAGAAACTGCATGTGAAAAAGTGACTCTTTCAACTTTCTTGCTTACTAAAGTCAGAATTAGGTACCACACTCAACTGCTCCCTCAATTAAGGTTTTGTTCCACTTTACAAAGTTTTCTGAAGAGCTTCTACTACTTAAGTGGTAATGGTTTAAAGTAGACAAAAATAATAATGGCTATGAATTTTTACAAATTTGTGGGGAAATATTTTTCTTAAGGGGAACAACACCTACATACACATTAGTAAGCAATATTTATCACTAAATGAGTCTTGGTAGTGTTTGATTTTGTTATAAAAGTAAATACCATATAGAATTAGCTTTAATATCTGATAATTTAATTCCTCAGCAAACATTGCTAAGGTGTTCTTCTTGAAGCTGTGAGGGCAATAAAGAAGAATCATGCGAGACATTGCCTTTCAACATAAAAATAAAGTCATTTTTAATTGGAACACCTTTTACACAAATTAAGGTTTACGTGTCTCCATTTTGCAACTATAGTTTTATTTATTTTTTGCCAAATTAAGAATTTATTGGCTTCTAAAGCTTATTTCTTGGAACACTGCTAATAGGATTTGTATATAAAGTATACTATATAAAACTTACTTTATTTGCAAGAATAACTCATGATTTGCAGCAGCCAGAGCTTCAGACACACTCTTAAAACATCATAATTATCCATTTAGTGCCTACTAAGGTCAGGAAATTAATGATTTGGGAGATTAAAACATACCTTGCCATCAAGAAACTTGGAACCTAGTACTAAACAAAAAAGAGTTCTATAAAAGGAGGTATAAATAGAATACAGAGAAGGGTTAAGGAAAGAGGGGAGCTGTGTCAGCGAGGGCCCTACATGAAATAGATGATGCACTCAAATGGGTAAACTTAGAGAGTTTAATGAAGGGGAGACTTATGAAACAGTGGGAAGAATATAGGGAAACCAGCATGCGATGATAAAGTATCTGGTGAGCAACAATGGGTAGCAGACAAGGGCAGAGGTGAGGAGTTATTGTTCAGACTCTGTATTGTATAGAGGTCCATTTGACAAAGCATTGGCCTCTGCTGGAGGGATGTTGCTAAGAAGAGGTGACTTTAGGTGTAGACTGGGGCAGTAAATACCCCTGAGGCAGGGAGGGAGGAAGAAAGAGAGAGAAACAGCAATGTATGATTGCCTTTCATCTGCCTCCAGCTATGAACCTGGCTGGAGGCCTGGCTTGCAACCTGGTTATGTGCCCTGACTGGGAATTGAACCAGCAACCTTTGGGTTTTCAGGCCAGTGCCTTATCCACTGAGCCACTAGCCAGGAGTTACTTTTTAAATCATCACTTGTAGCTTTTCTTTGTTGTCCTTATACTGACAATTGCTGATTTTCCCTCATATAGTCCCATATTTACTCTTTTTCCCTCTCTAAAAGTCACCTGCCAGTGTTGATTATGCTCTTAGAGTTGTTCCAATTTTCCCCCTTTGCCCTCTCCACCTGGTACCCCCATTCTCTCCTATAATCCCCACCTTAGTTCATGTCCATGGGTCATACATATAAGTTATTTGGCTTTTGCATTTCCTTTACTATTCTTAACATCCCCTTGTCTATTTTGTACCTGCCAATTATACTTCTTAATCTCTGTACCTTTTCCCCCAATCTCCCTTACCCTCCCTGCTGATCACCCTCCAAATGATCTTCGTACCTATGATTCTGTTCCTGTTCTAGTTTGCTTAGTTTGTTTTTGATTTTTACATTCAGTTGTTAATAGTTGTGAGTTGGTTGTCATTTTAATGTTTGTAGTTTGATATTCTTTTTTTAAGTAAGTCCCTTTAACATTTCATATAATAAAGGCTTGGTGATGATGAACTCCTTTAGCTTTACCTTGTCTGGGAAGCACTTTATTTGCTCTTGGATTCTAAATAATAGCTTTGCTGGGTAGAGCAATCTTGGCTGCAGGTCCTTGCATTTCCTCATTTTGAATACTTCTTGCCAGCCCCTTCTAGCCTGCAAAGTTTCTTTTGAGAAATTAGCCAATGATTTTATGGGAACTCCTATGTAGGTAACTGTCTGCTTTTGTCGTGCTCCTTTAAAGATTCTCTCTTTATCTTTACTCTTTGGCATTTTAATTATGATGTGTCTTGGTGTGGTCCTCTTTCAGTACATCTTGTTTGAGACTCTATGCTTCCTGGACTTGTATGTCTATTTCCTTCACTAAATTAGGGAAATTTTCTTTCATTATTTTATCAAATAAGATTTTAATTTTTTGCTCTTCCTTTTCTCCTGGCATCCCCAAGATTCAGATGTTGGTACATTTGGAGATGTTCCAGAGGATCCTTATAATATCCTTGTTTTGTTTTTTAATTCCTTTTTCTACTTGCTGTTCTGGTTAAATGTTTATTTCTTCCTTATGTTCCAAAATGTTTATTTGAATCCTGAGTTCCTCCCCTCCACTGATAGTTCGCTGTAGATTTTTAAAATTTCATGTAAAAATTATTTTTTTTTCATTTCTCCCCTTATGTGTTTGCTATACTCTATTTCTCCAAGCATCTTTACCACCAGTGTTTTGAACTCTGCATCTGATAGGTTGGCTATCTCCATTTTGTTCAGTTCCTTTGTGGGGGTTTTGTTCTGTTCTTTTACTTGAGCCACAGTTCTTTGTCTCCTCAATTTGATAGCCTACCTGTGTTTGTTTCTGTGTATTAGGTAGAGCTGTTTTGATTCCCTGTCTTAGCACACCTGTTAAGTTTTATCAGGTGGAATCTTAGGTATCTCAAGGGTGGGTCATCCTGCTTCGCCACCTCGTGGCTCTGTATGTGGGGAAGGGGTCAGAGTGGGGACAGTGCTGCTGTGCCTGGAGACTTGTTTGGCATTTGCCCCATTTCTAGTCACTTCACCCCCTTCAAGTATGCCACTGGTACCCATCTAGCCACTGCCCTGGTGCTATTTCTCAGAGTGGGTGAGTTTTCATACATTCTAGGACCATGCAGGCCCTTTAAATGGACTCCTGAAAAATCAGCAGTATCTTCGACCGCTCCAACCCACACTGGTTTTTGTACCCAGAAGTTATAAGGCTTTATTTTCCAGGCACTGGAAGCCTGGGTTGTGAGGTCCTGCCTGAGGCTGGGGTCACCCGCTCTCAAGGTATCCCTCCGATTCTTATCCACCGCACATGACTGCGGGACCACCTGTTCCTTGGGCATCTGCTGCCCTGCTGCCGCCACACTGCGTTCTCTCCTCCGGGGCTCCCTGGCTCTGCCTCTCCTGCTCTTGTGAATGAATATGGCATCTTTAAATCCTTGGTTGTAGACTTCCATGAAGTTCAGTTTTCTGGCAGTCGGGGTGTTTTTTGTTTTGAGGTTATTTGTGATCCTTTTTATGGTTGAAAGGAGGCAAAGTGTGTCTTCCTACACCTCCGTCTTGACCAGAAGTTCACTCCTGCCAGAGTCTTCCATTGGCTGAGTTCTAGAAGATAGGGCAAAAGAATGTTGATACAGTCTAGTCAGGGTAGCCTCCTGGGCACCGTACAGAGTGGAGAAGAGTGGAAATTGGATCTGTAGGGGCACATACAATATACCACACACAGTTGGTTTTCTAAGGATATAGAAGATAGCAATTTCTGGAGAAGTGGAGGGATGGCTGTTTAGAAGGGGAAAAATCAAGTGAACAGAGATAGAGGAGTATTGAAATAGTATCCTCAGATGTGGGAATTATTTCAGGTTGGAATGTATGCTGAACAAAGTAGAATAATAGGATATAAAAATGAAGAGATAAACTGGCATTTGCAGATACGTGGTCATCTTTGTAGTACTTAATCCTCTTTATTTATCGCGTTCATTATTATATCATGGCTTTATAAATACATGAGTATCAATACTGCCTTCATTATTAGGTAGAAGATACCAGGTCAAGTTCTTTGCATTAACATGATGACCTGGGTGATTTGCACATATTTTAGAAAGATCAGGAGTAATTTAGAGAGTGAAGTTTGCAGTTAAGAATATAGCCTATCAGAGGGGAGCAAAAAGGGGATGGATGTAATACAACAACAATAAAATTAAAAAAAAAAAAATATATATATATAGCCTCTGAAATTGGACTATTTTGTGTTTGAACCCCCTTCCTGGCTTGATGACCTAGGCAAATTACCTAATTCAGGCCCCAGTTTTCTCATTTATGAAACAGGCACACTCATACTAACTTTCTCATAGTTGTGAGGACTAAATGAGAGACTCATATAAAGTACTTGGACCAGAGCTCAGCAGGCACACCAATAATGTTACCTATTTTTTTTTTTTAATTGCAGTTAGGAGGGTATAGCTGTCTGCAAATATCCGGCAGCCTGTCACATGCAGCAGGTATTAAGCTTCCTACTTCTGTGAGGACTTCTGGGGTCAGAACTAGGACTAATATTTGTAAATAACAGACAGGTTTTGGATTAATGTGAAAAAAATCTCTTGATCATTTCAAGTTGCTTGAATCAACTGGTTAGTTTGTGAGAATACTTTGCATTCTAAGGGAAGTGTTCAGGAAAAGACTAGGGATGTTTAAACATATATTCATGCATCAAATTAATAAAAACTAGATAAAATCTTCAGGATACCTTTCAACTATAACTTTATTCTCTAAATCTGTGAAAATGGAAGCTCTGCGTAGAATTGGTTTGATTCTTTTTCTCTGTTTGTTCCTCTTGACAAGATTGATTTCTCTTCTTCCCCCAATAGTCTAGCTTAAATGTCATCTTTCTTTATTTAATATTTATTGATCACCATCAAATGTTCCAGGTTTTGTTTTGGGTACTATGATTAGTACTGTGAATAAGACACGTAAGGTTCTTGCTCTAATGGAACTGTTTAAAAAAAAAAAAAAGATTTTATTAATTATTTTTAGAGAGAAGAGCAGGGAGAGAGGAAGAAAGGAGAGAAACATCAATGTACGTTTGCCTTTCACCTGCCTCCGGCTACGGACCTGGCTGGAGAACTGGCCTGCAACCTGGTTATGTGCGCTGGCTGGGAATTGAACCAGTGATGCTTGGACTTGTGGGCCAGCGCCAATCCACTGAGCCACACCAGCCAAGGCTTCTAATGGAGCTTTAAAAAAAATTTCAGCACAGGTAATTAGAAGATAAAAACAGTGAAATAACTTCAGGTAGTTATAAGTGCTGTGATACATGAAGAAAGTAAAACAGAATATGGGATGAAAGAAAACTAGGACCTGGGTGGTAGAGGTGGTGCTTTTAGGGTGGTCAAGGAAAACCTCTTGAAGCTGGGACATTTTAACTGATCCATGAATGTTGTGAAGGAGCTAGCCATGTAAGATCTGGGGGAAGAACGTTCCAAGCAGAAGGACTAGCAAAGGCAGAGTCCTGTGGTGGGAAAGAGTTTGGCATGCTTGGGGATTAGAAGGAAAGCTCAGTGGCTGGAGAGTGGTAGGAGAGGTAAGAAGAGCGTGGATCACACAGGGCCTAGTGGACCATGTAACACATTTCATTCTTACCGCATTCTAATGGGAAGCCATGGGGCAATTTCTTCCTTTATTTATTTTTCCTATGTATAGGTGTCTAATTTTTCTTTCATACATTGTGAAAACTCTTCTTTCCTTGAATGGCCTTGGAACCTTTGTCAAAAATGAATTTGCTATATATATATGTGGATCTATTTCTGGTTCTCTCTTTCGTCCCGTTAATCAGTGTATCTATCCTTTTGCCAATACCACAGTGCCTTGATTACCGTAAAATTGTATAATGTAAATCTTCTAACTTTTTTTTCCAAAATAGGTTTTGTTCCTTTGTCTTTCCATACAGATTTTAGAATCAGCTTGTTTAAATCTACAAAAATTTTTGTCTGATATAGTGTTTATAATTGTATTAAACCTGTAGAATCAGGAATGCAAATTAGTACAGTCACTGTGAAAAGAAGTATGGAGTTATCTCAAAAAATTAAAAGTATAACTATCTTATGACCCAGCGATTCCACTCAGGGAATATATCCAAAGAAGCCTAAAACAGTAATTAAAAATGCACCCCTTTGTTCATTGCAGCGTTATTTACAATAGTGAAGATTTGGAAGCAGCTTAGTGCCCATCAGTAGATGAGTGGATGAAAAAGCTATGGTACATTTACACAGTGGAATACTAACTCGTCATAAGAAAGAGGGAAATTGTACCTTTTGTGACAGCATAGATGGACCTGAAGAGTACTATGCTAAGTACAATAAATCAAACAAAGACAAATACCATATGATTTCACTTATATGTGAAATCTAATTAACAGAGTAAACAAACAAATAAAACACTGTAGAATCAATTTCGGTAGAATTGATATTTTTATTATGTTAGTCTTCTATCTAATTCAGGAACATGCAATATGTCTTCATTTACTTAGGTCTTCTTTGATTTTCTTCATCAGTATTTTGCAGTTTTCAGCATACACACCTTGTACACCTTCTGTTAAGATTTACATATAAACATTTAATTTTTTAGAACTACTATGATACATTTTTTAGACTTTGGTTTCTAGTTGATCATTGCTGGTACATAGAAATATGGTTGTTTTGTGTGTGACCTTGTTAAGTTCACTTATTTCCTTTTTGTATAAGAAGCCTGGACAAACTTTTTTTAAGTTCCTTCCCCCATTACAGAAAAATTTTAAGTTATAAAAAGTAGAAAGAATAAAATGCTCACTCATAATTATACTATTCTGAGACAATTGAGCTACTTTTGTATATGTATATATACTATATATTTGTTACATTATTTACATAATTAAGATCATGTGGAACTGAACAGATAAATACTTGTTTGCTTTTTGGCTTAATATTTGACATAAGCATTTCCCCATATTAACAAAAACACTTTCATAAACATTTAAAATAAGTGAATAATATTTTCTTTTGAATGCACCATAGTTGCTTATTCAGTCTTCCATTCTGAAGCATTTTAGTTGTTGCTAACTTTTTTGTTACTGTGAACAATACTGGCTTTAGCATCTTTGTGCATGATTCCTTTGTCCCTGTTTTTAGACTTGATGGCTTGACTGATAGGAATATTTTTGAGCACTTTACATGCATTGCAAAAACTTTTCAAAAAGGTTATACCTCTTACAGGTCCAACAGCAACGATTTTCCTTTTTATTTTGCCTTGTCAGCACTGCCTAATACTTTTTTTTTTTTCTTCAAGAAAATGACTAATTTTAGAGCTATTATTACCTAAATTCTTACCTATTTTTCTTTGCTTGCCATTCTATTTACCATTGCAACAACAACAAAGAATAAGGTACCTAGGAATAAACTTAACCAAGAAGGTAAAAGGCCTGTACTTGGGAAACTATAAGACAATGGAAAAAGAAATAGAAGATACAGACAGGTAGAGGCATACATGTATACCGTGTTCATGGATTGGAAGAATTAACATCATTCAGATGTCCATACTACCGAAAACAATCTACAGATTCAATGCCATTTCTATTAAAATACCAGTGGCATATTTCACAGATATAGAACAAATATTCCAAAAATTTATATGGAACCAAAAAAGACCCTGAATAGCCTCAGCAATCTTGAAAAGAACAAAGTTGGAGATAACAACACCAGCTATCAAATTATACAAATATGTTTTATAGATTCCTTGAGATTTTCCTATTAACTAATGTCTGTGAAGAGGGACAGTTGTATTCCTTCTTTCCTAGTACTTTTAGTACCATGCTCAGTTGGAGTGATGAGAGTCAACTTTTTTACCATGTTCCCAGTCTAGCAGGAAAGCATTCAGTCTTTCACCATTAAATATGATGTTAGCTGTAACTTTCATGTAGATATTCTTTATTAGGCTAGGGGAGTTCCTTTTCATTGTTACTTTGCTGTAAATTCATTGTTGTCAAATACTTTTCCAGGAACAAGTGATACTATCATAGCTGTCTTCTTTAGACTATTAGTGTGGTGGATTACATTGATTTTTTTTTTAAGATTTTATTATTTTTAGAGAGAGGGAAAGGGAGAGAGGCAGAGAGGGAGAGAGACATCAATGTATGGTTGCCTTTCACTTGCCTCCAGCTACAGAGCTGGCTGGAGACCTGGCTTACAACCTGGTTATGTGCCCTGACTCAGAATCATACCAGCCACCTTTGGGTTCGTAAGTCAGCGCCTATCCACTGAGCCACTAGCCAAGGCTTTATTCCTGTTTTAAACTGTAAAATACCTAAACATTTATTTGTCTGAAAAATAAGCCAATATTATGAACTGAAAGTTTTTTTTTTTAAAGATTTTATCTATTATTTCCAGAGAGAGTGAAAGGGAAAGAGGCAGGGAGGGAGAGAAGAATCAATGTATGGTTGCCTTTCACCTGCCTCCAGCCACAGACCTGTCTGGAAACCTGGCTTGCAACCTGGTTATGTGCCCTGGCTGGGGAATAGAACCAATGACCTTTTGGTTCGCAGGCCAGCACCTTATCCACTGTGCTACCAGCCAGGGCCCTGAAAGTATTTTTTATTAAAGTAATTTCACAAGTAAAATTACCCCATAGTGTAAGCTTATTGATTGAATTTATATTTGTTCCCTTTGATGATTTTGTTAGATTTGATAAAAATATCTCTCAAATATCCTTGTATTACTTATAAATATGAGAATACAAAAGCCAGCCACTTGGGACAAAAATAAGATAGTGGCTATTTAGGGTGCTTTTTACTAAAATGAGACTCTGTTTTGTGAAGAATATTAGTCAGGTACTGAAGATAGTAACATTTTGTATAGATAGAAAAATTACTAATTTGTGACTTCCTAAATGTTTAACAAATTTATATTAAGTTTATAAATTATGTTGAATTGATTTGAAATATTTGAATCTTGAAATATAGTGTGAAAGTTGTATCCTAAAGTTGAACAATATTTCATTGGTTGAAAGCCAGTGAGGAGTATGAAGTTGTAATCAGGCAGCACGGGGACTGGTGCTTGTTGCTATGCATGTACACACATAATACAAAGATTTGTGTGGAAGGAAACTGGCTTTTATTAACAGGGTTTCCAGGTTTGAGGGGCTAGGGGAATTCCTGAACCCTTCTCTTCTGCAAGACATAGAGAACCTCTCTTGCTCCCAAAAAGATTGCAAACCAAAGTCATACCCAGAAATTCCCCATCATTGCTTATCTGTCCTTTTGAGCTTAAATCGGTCATACAGACAGGTTTTCACCCTCTCTTGACTGTGCACTTTCCGGTTTCGGAGTCACCGTGTTTCGCAGCAGCACTCTTTCTTAGGGTCTGGAGTGTGCTGCCACATGGCTCCAGGTCCTGCAGGGGAACTCTACCTACCAGGAACTTCCCAGCTAATGCCTCCACCTGTTGCTCTTAATTTCTGTGCACTGCTCTTAGGGTGGCGAGGAAGCAGTCCAGGACCCATGTGCCGTGCTGCACTGGGTTGTAACATCCCAAAGGCTGGAGCCCAGCAAGGCACGCATTTAAACAAAACACCATGCCTGTACGGGGAGCTGGCTTCCAACCATGTAGGGGCCTAAGCCCCAGGTGGCCTCTAGATCTGCCCGTCCCTGGCGCACTTCCTGTTACGAGGGCCAAAGCAAGAGCCAGGAGAGCAAAAGCCAAGAACCAAGAGCCTAAGTTTCAGCCTGCTTTCTGTTTAAAAGTTCTCTTCCAGAATCCCTTGAGCTCTGAAAGCCAGTGGGAGTATCCCGCTTTCCATCCAATGAGGACCAAGGTCAGTTGTACTTGCTTTTGTCCCTCTTGTGGCCACCGTGTTTAGGAAGTCAGTTGCCCTCTGTACAAGCTCCCCACTGCTTAATCACAAGTTGCTTAGCTATCTCAGGCACTGTGTGCTGGCCTGCATACACTTGACAGTTGCTTTTGTTTACAGTTTGTCTCCAGCAGTCTTTCTGTTCTGGTGCAGAAGGCCGGCTGCTTCAGTTTGCTATCTCCAGAGCTCTTTTGGCAGGAGAGGCAATGGCCTCTTGTGCCTGGACTAGGGTCTCCTCTGCTCTCCCATGATCTGTGGTCCGACCCACCCTGTTACAAAGTGAATACTATGTTCATTTGATGTTAAGTATTGGACTCATGAAAAGTTTTCCTGGAAATGTGATTTAGCTGCCAACCTGAGGAACTTCAAGACCATTTGATATGAGCATACCTGGGTTCTACCAAGAGAAGATGAAGTTCCTGGGGAAACTTTCTCACTGACCCATAATTTGAGACAGGATATGAGTTTATGGAGCTGTGAAAAATAATCCTGGGGTTGCCACTGTTTCTGTTTTATTTGCCTAACATTGAGTGTTAAAATTAAGTTCAGAATACTCCAAATGCTGTGGGATTTTATGTGTGTTTTCTTGGGGTGGAGGAGAAAGGAAGAAATTATCTAAGTAGAAAAGGTCAGTAGGCAATTGAGGATTGCAGGTTTGAAACTTTAGAAGCAGCTTAGTGTATTTCATTGAAGGCCTATTATATATCCCTGGGAATTCAGACCCTAGAGTTCACATAGACAAGACTGGCACCTCTCTTTTGGTGATTTGATGGTGTCTAGACACTGAATTCTAGAGGAAGGATTATTTCTACTAAGAAGGTCTTAATTGAAGTATGGGAATGGAAGAGATTGGGGAAAAAAAGGAGTGTAGACAAATTAAGGACAAAGTAACTTCGGGAAGTACTTATATTGTTCAGGTTTTTAGATGAAAACAAGTATTACTGGAAGTACTTATACTTAGTGGTTAGCATGATAAAGCAGAGTCAGTGAAGGAAGCAGAGTCAGAGTGGTAGGGTAGGGGGGATTTACCCTAGAAGCTAATTGAACTTAAACTTTAGTATGCAAATTTCTTCCAAGACTTTGGACAGAAGGTAATCATGGGACCCCATGTTTCTGTGGGATTTCCAAAAGTCAGGTATTTTAAGTTAAGATTGTTATCTCTTTCCATTCGTGGCTAAACCTCATGTCATAATAACATTGGAGTGGTTGCATGTATTTTGGGGATCCAGCTAAGGGAAAATTGAATTGGGATTACATTTAGGTTGGGTAGCATGCACTTATGTTGGCTTTTTGTTACTTTGGCATATATTTAGGTTTACCCCAGATGTTCTGATATAGGAATGACATCTAAGAAGACTCTTATTAACCATGATGCTGACTCAGTGTTGTAACATCCCCTACAGTGCTTGACACTAAATGTATGTGGTGGGCAGGGTAAGAGAAACACAATTTAAAATATACAGAGCTAGAACCTAGTCTGAGGAAAATTCTTCTGAATCTGATAGCTTGTAAAGAAAAGAAATAAATATAAGATTCTTAAAATTTTCCAATACAAAAATTTGTATGGTATAACTAGTAATAGTTTGTGAACCTAAAAGGATATTTTTCTAAAATGTAAATGATAATTTGGTAGGTAAACAGCTTTTAAAATTCATCTCTTTAAAGAAAATCTTACAAGAAATTATCATGCAAAAGATAGGCAATCAAAATATAGAAAAAGCATTCTAGAAGTGTCATTGAGTTTACTGAGAGATTTATAATGTTACTTTGTTTTGGATTTTTTTTTTTTAAGATTTTATTTATTATTTTCAGAGAGAGGGGAAGGGAGAGAGGCAGAGAGGGAGAAAGACATCAATGTATGGTTGCCTTTCATCTGCCTTCAGCTACAGACCTGGCTGGAGACCTGGCTTGCAACCTGGTTATGTTGCCCTGGCTGGGAATCGAACCAGCGACCTTTGGGTTTGCAGGCCGGCACCTTACCCACTGTGCTACCAGCCAGGGCTTGTTTTGGATTTTTACGTTTCTTGTAATGCTGTGATTTTGTTCCCTCATTCTAGATAAGTATTCATCTTTGTACCTAATTTTGTATGAGTATTCTACTTTTTCTTTTTCCATAAAGAAAGCTACCTAAATTCTTTAGAGGTCCAGGCCCAACAAAACCTGGGAGGTACAGAATCATGGAAGTCAAAAGGAGACATTTAAAGATGGGGATGATGTGTTCTGTGTTAAATGATTCATTGATGTAGTTAAGGATTCAATTTGATTTGGTGATGGAGATTATTATTAATGATCTTCGGGAATGAATATGAATTTGGGAGTGGGAAGTGGAGATTGTATGTTTTTTAAACAAGTAGTACCGGAGTGAAAAAGCAATATTTTGAGGGGAAAGCAAGGATCAAGAAAAGGGTGTGTGTGTGTGTGTGTGTGTGTGTGTGTGTATTGCATACTTCAAAGTTAGGTGTACATCTAAGTTTGTTAAAGAGAGGGGAAAAGACACATAGCTAAGATAACATACATGTACCATGTAAGGTAACATACATGAAACTAAAGATGACAGCAAGAGTGGAATAAGCAAAGCAGAGATAGTAACTAGAACAGGGAGGTAAATGGAAATGGGATCATGGTGAAGGAATGCTCTAACCATTGGAATTAAATCAAAGGGCAAACATTCATCCTTAAATATTTTGGTAGTTGTTGAGTCGTCAATGTGTGAGCCTTGTATCAATTCCTGAGTATGGTAATTGGTTTCATAATGCTGATCTCCGACAATTCTTCCTAAAACTGTGACATACTGTATGCTTCATTGGCTCAAAAATTAACACTCGATGATGCATTTAAGCTCTTAGAAAATAATTATTATAGTTACCTTTAAGAAATTTAAAGCACGAAAAAATTACAGGCCTTGACAAAAAAAAAAAAAAAAAAAAAAAAAAAAAAAAAAAAAAAAAAAAAAAAAAAAAAAAAAAAAAAAAAAAAAAAAAAAAAAAAATCCCATTTCTAAGAGCTTAAATATCTCTTAAAAACAAGCCAGGTGGCTCATCAGCCATACAGATAGAATTTTAATAACTTGTCTGGAAACATACTCAGTGTCCTATACAAAGACACCATAATTAGAAATGCAGTCTATTGCTAGTTACAAAACATGAATAAATAAAGTCCTTCTGAGGAAGAAAATACAGTAAAATAAATATTAATGATAAATAATAAATATGCCTGCACACATGTCTTACAAGTTTATATACAGAATGTACTCAGACAATAGAGAGTACATATTCAGTTATTATAGTCTTGCTCCACTGAAAGACCTCATTGTAAACACACTACTAAAACAAAAGAGTTCCCAAGCAAACAGAACAAACTGCTGACATAAGTGTGGTACTGACTGACGTATCTGTCTATTTGCCTTCAGTTGCTAGGATACAGTGTGTCCATTTTTCTCTAGGCTTTAAAACATTTAACTTTTATATGATGAAAATTCTATAATTAAAAGATTGACAGACTGCTAGATATATATAAAATAGGTTTTAAATTCAATTCTCCAAATTCTTGAAAATATTTATGATTTTGCCTGTGGTAAAAAAAACAAATTATAAGTGAACATTTTAATTTCTTTACCGAAACAACAAAACTCGATTTCAGTAAAATGAAATGAAAAAGCAAACTGCATACTTCCAAGTTACTACCAGAGAAATAAAATTTTTGAGTGCAGCTTTAAGAAAAAGATCATTTCAGAAAATATTTAAATCTAGTATATAATTTAAAAGTACACTATTTTGCATTATTCAAAAAAGATAAAAGAAATTAGGTGGTGATCTGAGTACATTCCTAAAGACTTTCCAGTTATCGCCCACTTTGCCTTTAGAATTACAATGTTAAAATCTTAATTGATAAGATACTAAGTTGTATAATGGCCATAATGATCTGTGAGAGAAGTGGCATTCATCCTTAAACATTTCGGTAGGTGTTGAGTCATCACTGTATGAGCCCTGTATTAATTCCTGAGTACAGTAATTAGTTTCATAACGCTGGTCCCAAGCAGTTCTTCCTAAAACTGTGACATACTGTATGCTTCGTTGGCTCAAAAATAATACAATTTTAAAAGATTTACATTTGGATGGTTATGTCTTTTATGACATAAATGGAAGATAATCATCTGCCTTAGTTTAACATGTTAAACTCATTTTTCCAAATTCCTTTTTAGCTGTATGAAGAGGTTGCCCAAAATCAGTTTAAAAATACTGCAGTATACATATATCAAGTTCTTTTGCTGGTAAGGTTGTATAGATTATTATAAAATAGGAAATAAAGTTACATTTTCTTAATTTTATAGATATGGAAAAGCACACAGAATTGAGAATCATGTCAGACATTTATTATTACTTTTGCTGTTTCATTCACCAATATTTATTAGGTGACCAGTATGTACCAGGCATGGATCTAGGTTCTGGGGATGAAGCAATAAACAACATGGACAGTCTCTGCATTCATAGGTCTTATGTTCTAGTGGGGAAGGTAGGAAATAAGAAAAGCAGCACACAAATAATGAAACATATTATGAAACGGTAATGTATGTTATGAAGAAAAATAATGGACAGTAAGGTAAACAGAATAACATATCTAAATAGGATGGTAGGAAAGCCAGGTAGGATATTTACATATCACTTTATATTAGTATATTTAGAAAACTATTTTATGCAAACCAAATATGTTTTTTAGTTAATATTTAATAGAAGTAACAGCAACTCACCATAGTTTTCTTATTTCTAAATCTTTTAATTAAAAATTGTCCCTACCCAGTAGGGTTTAATTAAGATTGTGTGTGTGTGTGTGCGCGCGCACGCATGTGTAGGTGTAGTGTTGGCATAGCGCTGGAGATACTGTCAGCTCCTAATAAATGTTAACTCTTCTTTTCACATGACTATATTTTCTTTTTATTGTATATACATTTATGTGAACCAAGGTAAGTTGTAAGGAAACCAGCTCCTCTAATGATGTCCTTCTTTTTCTGCATATACCTTCAAATTCCATACTGAAACTTTTTTTAAATTTAAAGATCCAAAAATTTTAATTGAGGTATAATGTGCATACTATAAAGTATACTAGTTTTAAATATACCACTCAATGAATATTTTCATAGGCAAATGCCTGTGCTATCACTACTGAGATTCAGATGTACAACATTCTTATCATAAAGAAGAAATCTTTGTTTATTGTTGGAGTCATTACTCCCTCCATATTTTACCACTGTTCTAACTTCTGTCTCCATCAGTTTTTTGGCCTGTTTTTAAGTTTCATACAAATCAAGTTACATGGTATGTTAACTGTTGTATCTGTTTTTGTTTGCCAAAAATAGTGCCTGCAAGATTCATTCATCTTCTTACATGTATCACTAGTTTCTTTTATAGTTCTGTGTAGGAATCCATAGTTACGTGTACCAAAACTTATTCATTCCCTAGTTTATGGACATTTGAGTCATTTCCTTTGGAGAGCAGTTATGAATAAAGCTGTTGTGAACATTCTTACACATCTTTTGACATATTAATTGTTGACCATATATACCTAAGAGCAGGTTTTATGGAGTTATAGGGTAGGTATATGTTTAACCTCTGTAGAAACTATCAAGCAATTTTCCAAAGTTATACCAATTACAGGCCCAATAGCAGTTGATGACAGTTTCATTTGCTCCATATTTTAATCAACACTTCAAATGAGTGTTTAGCCATTCCACAAAGTGTGTAGTGGGATGTCATTGTTGCTTTAATTTGCCTTTCTTTCATGCTAATGATACTTGAGTACTTTATGTATATTGATTGACCATTTGGAGATTTGCTTGTGAAATTCCTGTTTAGATCTTTTTCCCATTTATTTATTTAAAGATTTTATTATTTTTAGAGAGAGGGGAAGGGAGAGAGGCTGAGAGAGAGAGAGACATCAGTGTATGATTGCTTTCACCTGCTTCCAGCTATGGAGTTGGCTGGAGACCTGGCTTGCAGCCTGGTTATGCGCCCTGGCTGGGAATTGACCCAGTGGCCTTTGGGTTCGCAGGCCGGCACCTTATCCAGATCTTTTTCCCATTTAAAAAATTGTATTGACTTTTTAATTATTGTTTATAGTAGTTCTTTATAGTTATGAATTCTACTTAGATATAGTACAGTCTTTACTGAAATTACGTGTTGGGAATACCTTCTGATCCGTGGTTTATCATCTTGCTTTCTTAAAGGTATCTTTTGGTGAACCAAAGTTCTTAATTTTAATATAGTTCAACTTAATTTTTCTTTCAGCAGGTTAGTACCTTTTTGTAGCTTTAGTAGTTTTAGGTTTTAGTTGGTTTTATAGCCTTTTGAGTATTAATCTTTGCCTGCACAAAGATTATGAAAATATTCTTTTATATTTTCTTCTTGAAGCCTTATAGCTTTACCTTTCACTTTTAGGTTTGTGATCGATCCTGAATTAATTTTTGTTAGTGTGTGAACTTGTCAAAATTCATTGTCTTTTCTTATTGGTTTTTACTGTTTCAGCATTGTTAATTGAAAAGACTGTCTTTTCCCCCACAGGTTAATAGTGGTGTCATTTTCATAAACCAAGTGACTGGATATGTGTAGATCTATTCTTTGGACTTTGTCCCATTGGTCTATTTGTTCATCCTCTGACCATTGCCACACTGTCACCTTATAGTAAATCTTGATATCTAGTAGTGCGAGTCCTTCAGCTTTGCCCTCAAAGATTGAACATGGCTATTCTAGGGTCTTTGCATTCCTATATAAACTTTAGAATCATTTGTCACTTAAAACAAAAAAGCTTATTGGGATTTTGTGATTACATTGGATCTACTGATTAATTTGGGAAGAACTGGTATCATAACAATATTGAGTCTTCCAAACTGAACTGTGGTATATTTTACTGTTTACTTACATCTTTAATTTTTTTCTCATTACTGCTTTTAGTTCTCAGTATAGATATTTTACCCATTTTATAGAAGGTTTATTCAGTATAATTTCATCTTGTGTGTTATGTACTAGTGTTTCTTAAACTTTATTTTCCATTTGTTTGTTATTAGTATATAGAAATACAATAGAAAAGTCTCGACTTGGTATCAAACAACCATACTAAATAGACTTACTATAGTTGCTTGTTTGTAGATTCCTTTGCATTTTCTGTGTATATAATTATGCTATCTATAAAGATAATTTTACTTCATTTTAATCTTTATACTTCCCTGCCCTTTTATTGCATTATAATGGCTAGGACTTTCAAAACAATATTGAATAGAAGTGAGGATATTGGACAATCTTGTTTCTCTCCCAATTCAGGGGAAGGTAGTCAATGTTTTACCATTAAGATCAATATTAGCTATAGGTGATGTATGTGTTGTAATAGATACCTTTTACCATATTAAGGAATTTCCCATTTATTCCCAGATTGCTGAGAGGTTTTTAAAAATAATGAATGAGTATTAAATTTTATCAAATACTTTTTCTGCATCTTTTGAGATATACTAGGCTTTTTTTTTTTTTTTTGGTCAGTGTGGTAAGTTACTTTGATTTATTTCTGAATGTTAAACCAACACTGTGTTTTTGGAATAAAGCCCACTTGGCTATATATACTGACCTTATTATATGTTGCTAGATTTACCTTGGTAAATTATTATTTTTATTAATTTATTTTAAAAAATATATTAAACATTTTATTTATTATTTTTAGAGAGAGGGGAAGGGAGAGAGAGAGGGAGAGAGACATCAACGTATGGTTGCCTTTCACCTGCCTCCAGTTATGGATCTGGCTGGAGACCTGGTTTGCAACCTGGTTATGTTGCCCTGGCTGGGAATCGAACCAGCAACCTTTGGGTTCGCAGTTCGGTAAATATTGTTTTTGACATTATTATTATTATTAAGATTTTATTTATTATTTTTCAGAGATAGGGGAAGGTAGAGGCAGAGAGGGAGAGAGACACAATGTATGGTTGCCTTTCACCTGCCTCCATCTGTGGACCTGGCTGGAGACCTGGCTTGCAACCTGGTTATGTATGCCATGGCTTGGAATGCAACCAGCAGCCTTTGGGTTCACAGGCTGGCGCCTATCCACCGAGCCACAAGCCAGGGGTTAAATTATTATTTTTAGAATTTTCATCTATGTTCATGAGAGGTGTTGGTTTATAATTATATTTTCTCGTAATGTCCATGTCAGGTTTTGGTTTTAGCTTTATGCTGGCCTCATAGATGACTTAGTATTTTCTTTCCTTACTGTTTGCTGAAAAAAATTGTGTAAGATTGTCTTCTACTTTTAATCTATATGATATCTTTTTCCCTCCCATGAAGTTTATAAAGTAGTCATCAAAATAAGGTAGGGTTGCCTTCTGTTACAGTGGAAGCTTAGAGAAGTGAAGCAAGATTAGGCAGCTGATAGTTACTGATCTGGTATTAAAAACCAGTCTGGGCCCTGGCTGGTGGTTCAATGGATAAGGTGCCCTCCCTACAAACCCAAAGGTCACTGGTTCAATTCCTAGCCAAGGCACATAACCTATTTGCAAGACAGGTCTCCAGCCAGGTCTCTAGCTGGAGGCAGGTGAAGGCAACTGTACATTGATGTTTCTCTCCCTCTCTGCCTCTCTCCCTTACCCCCTCTCTCTGGAAATAATTGATAAAATCTTTAAAAACAACAACAAAACCAGTCTGCTTTACTTCAAAGCCTGTGCCGCATGATGCACTTAGAATAAATCACCAAGTGGTTCATGCAGGCCTTAAGAAATAGTCATTGTTTAGTTTTTTTCAACTTAGAAAATTTTCTGCTAGTCTAAGAAGCACATTAAAAAAAAAGATTTTATTTATTTATATTTTAGAGAGAGGGGAAGAAAGGGAGAGAAACATTGTACGTGCCCTGACGAGGGACTGAACCTGCAATCCAGGCACGCACCCTGACCAGGAGTCAAGCCAGCCACCTTTTACTTTGTGGGTCAGTGCCCAACCAACTGAGCCACACCAGTCAGGGATAAGAATCACACTCTTGATGACTGCCCCTTAGCTGCTTGTGAGGGCTGTAACTTAAAGTAGCGACACTTTATAATTCTCTATGAGAGCTTTGTTATATGAAAATCCATCCATTCCAAAATTGAACAATTTAGTTTTATTTTTCTATGGGAACAAATATTTATGTGGAATTGACTGGAATTCCCACCTGCCCCCCAAAATCCACAGTCCTGGTAAAAATCCTTTGGCTTTGTAAAAGTCAAGCTATTTTGCATCTTGACATTTTCCAGGATATAATAGGTTAAAAGTCAACTCATCCCAGATTAACATATCCTAGGATAGAGGAAAAAGTTTCATACTAGGAAAATAGAAGGTGATTTTTAAGACTTGTCTAATACTTTATTTTTCCTCAAGTTCTATTATTCTCATCAAAAAGCTTTTCTTACGGAAAGAAAATTGAACACTTTTATTTCACATGGAAGGGTCTTTTCCTTGTTAAGTGATACAGAATAGCATAAAAAGGTGTACCTTGTTTGTTTATAAAGAGTTCAGGTTTTCAAACAATTACTAAAGATTTCTCATTCTGTAGCTATTTTCATTTTATTTTTAGATTTGTATTGGGAATGTTTGACCCCTTTATGAGTTTTGGGCAAGTTATAATGTTATTTCATCACTAAAATTCATATTGTGTCAATAATATTATTTTATTTCCTTCATATTAAAGCCCCAATGGGTTTGTCTCATTTCCAGTTAACTTAATTACAAGGTCTGGCTCCTTTTGAAACAGCTTCTCATTTTTAAAGCATAAAACATTATTTGGTAAAACTACAAAAGAATTATTAGGGACAGTAACTTCTTTTTAGAAAAAATATTCTGTGTTAATAAAATATCAGGATTTTATAGTAGAAACTTTTAAAAGAGATCATCTGATCCTTCAAGTACATGTAACAGTGCTGTGTCAGTGGACCATTTTCTTGACAGTTATCATACTTAATGCTTTATAAAGTCCTTTATTGATACCTCCAAGGAATAAATATTATTTTTAGCCTTGGTCACCTTAAAGTTTGAGTAAAGTAATGGCCAGCTGGGTTTTTTTTTCCTTCTCTTGAATTCTGCTAGTAATTGCAGATATTTGTTCTCTTTCTAAACTATAGATCTAATTGGTTAATATGTGATCTCTAATACTTAGTAAGATTAATTATTAGAATGAGAATTAAGTTTTTTTTATATACATATAAAGTAGATATGAATGGACTTGAAAATTAATTTTTTTGAAGATTTTATTTATTATTTTTGGAGAGAGGGGAAGGGATGGAGGCAGAGAGGAAGAGAAAGAAACATCAGTGTATGGTTTCCTTTCACCTGCCTCCAAGCTACAGACCTTGCTGGAGACCTGGCTTGCAACCTGGTTATGTGCCCTGACTGGGAATTGAACCAGAGACCTTTGGGTTGGCAAGCTGGTGCCTATTCACTTAGCCACCAGCCAGAGCTTGAAAATTAATTATTAATGTTGAATAATAAATTTATCATAAAGCTATGAAAGAAGAAAAGTAATATTAAGGTAAATGTTAAAAATAAGTATTGAGAAACAAATATTTTAATGTTGAATTACTTATAGTGCTTTAAAAACTGTCCTTAAAAAGGCTTTCTAGTTTTTCCAATTATTAGGGTATTATTTCTTAAAATATTTGCTGAATAACAGCAAATACTAAAATTCCAGATGAAGTTTTCCCTTTTTCCTCTCTTAAGTTCTCATTTCTGATGTTTAAGTGATACTGTTGTTGGCGAAATTTAATGAGTGAATTTATACTCCTATTGTAGATGTTCTAATGTAATTATTTCCTTTTCTGTATTTTACCCAAGTTCATTACTTTATGGGAATGTAACACAGTGAAAGGGCAAAAGGTTTAGCTGGAAGAGAAAAGAGATGAAACAAACTAAAGGTGGTTTAATATACACCAGTTAGTTATCAGTTACTACTTGCACATTTTTATCTATAGTAAATTGTGAATTTGCACTGGCTTTTCTTTGTTTTTTAGAAGTCCTGCTTAGTCTACTTTGGTCATTTAATTAAGAGATCTGAGTGTCTATTATGTGCATAACATTTCTGTTAGCATCCAGCTCATTGTGATCAAGTGAAATAACCAGTATTTATATTGATTTGATAAAACATATAGAGTTTAATCTTTTCCACATAAAGAACTTAATCTTCCCTCTACATTTTATTTTATGTATTTTAATGGCAAAAATAAATGGATTTATTCATATTCAAGCTGTCTTCTACCTGCTGAATGAGTAACTTTCACTATATTTGCTGTTCGCCTTTTCTTAAGTTTTGTTGAATAGACGGCTAAAATAAGTAGTAGATATTGTCTAAGTTGTGATTATCTTTGGATTCCAATTACTTAGACTTTTTTTTTTTTTTTTAAGATTTTATTAATTATTTTTAGAGAGAAGGGTAGGAAGAGAGGGAGAGAAGCATCAATGTATGGTTGTTGCCTTTCACCTGTCTTCTGGGAACCTGGCTGGAGACCGGACTTGCAACCTAGTTATGTGCCCTGGCTGGGGAATCAAACCAGCAGCTGCCTTTGGGTTCACAGGCCAGTGCCTATCCACTGTGCCACCAACCAGAGCCTTAGACCATTTCTTTCCAACTGACATAGTAGATTGGTGGAATAGAATTGTGTATCCAGAAGTATTGAATGGATTTACACTTAATAAGGTCAGTTGGTTTTTAGCCAAGGTGCCAAAGCAATTCATAGGAAGAGGTTACAGTCTTTTTAATAAATGGACTAGAATAACTCTTACATCATACCATGCACAAAAGTGTAGGTTATAGAACAAAATTTAAAAATAAAAACGTATAAAATATCTAGAAGGAAATGCTGAGCATAATAATTACAAACCATAAAATTAAAAAAATTAAATGATTTTATCAAAATTAAAAACATTTTATTTCAGTAAGAAAGTGGAAAGGTAACTTCTAACATGGGAAAATATTCATAATACATATATCTGACAAATAATCAAAACATTTAAAGAACTTTCAACTCAATAAAAGGACATTACATGATCCAGTTATAATTAGGCAAAAGATTTGAACTCTGTTAGTAAGAATGTAAAATGTTATATTTCCTTGAAAAGTATTTTGACAGTTTAGCATATGATCATGCAGTTCTCTCTTAGGTTATTTACCAAGGAGAAATGAAAACATATCCACAGAAAAATTTGTTCATGCATGTTCATAGTATTTTAATTAGTCCTAAATTAGAAATAACCCAAATGTTTATCATATGTGAATATATATACACATTATGGTATGTCCATCCTTATGTGGAATACTACTCACTAATAAAAGAGAATGAACTTGAAACCCTGTCTAGTAGCACAATGGATAAGGCGCCAGCCTGCAAACCCAAAGGTCACAGGTTCAATTCCCCAGCCAGGGCACATAACAAAGTTGTAAAACGGGTCTCCAGTCAGGTCTGTGGCTGGAGGCAGGTGAAAAGCAACCATACATTGATGTCTCTCTCCCTCTCTGCCTCTCTCTCTTCCCCTCTTTCTAAAAATAATTAAAAATAAAATCTAAAAAAAAAAAAATGAACTTGAATACATACAGTAGATATGGGCGACTCTCAAAACATTAACAAAAACATTATGCTAAATGAAAGTAGTCATATACAAAAGCATAAATACTGAATAATTTAATTTTTATTAAATTTCAGAAAATAAAAACTAGTATCAAAAATAGATCAATGATTGTCTGGGACTAATGGAAAGGCACATTGACTTGCAGAGGGGCAAGAAGGAACTTGATGCTTGAAATATTTTATATTTTAATTATGGTGGCAGTTACATAGTTGTCTAAAATGATCAAACTACACATTTTAAGTGGGTGTATGTAAACTTATTTCAGTAAATTTGATCTTAGAAAAGGAACATTGGATTTGGACAATCTCATGTTCTTGTCCAATTAACATAGTGTGTAATTATGTTTTTAAATACATTTTTATTATTTTAATCTTAGGGACATACACTGACAGTTTAGTTTGTATTGTAATAAAATACTATTCTAGAACCAAAATTATATATAAGGAGATTGTAACTGCTCTTTTAACTCTGTGTGTGTGTGTGTGTGCATAGTCTTTAACATAGGACACCCCCCACAATGGGTAATTGTACCTTTATTTCATATAGTGCAAAATAAAGTAGGCTGAGCAGTTTTTGTTTTGTGACTCCATATTCATGTTAGTGGTCATGATTGTGGTTGAATGTGTTTATGGTTGAATGTGGAGTACTTACTATGGAGAAAGTATATATCTTATTTTGGCTTATTTATAAACAACATTTAAATGTTGATATAGTATGAATGTTGATAAGACCTTACGTGTATGTTACAATTACAGTTCATGTGTATTACAGAGACTGTCTTTCATTACTTATATTAATAAGGTAAGAAAGCTGTATACAATTTTAAAAAATGTGGGTAATAGCGATTCCCAAATTTTTAATGTGAATCTGTTAAAGCACCTCTCCTCAAAAGTTAGACACTGTTGAATTAACTGCTGAATGAAATAAAATGCAATGACTGCGTTGTTAGGCTGGAGTGATTACAGGCAAATGAGAAACTGCTGTGTCAGGCACTCGAGGACTTTGGCTGCTACCCTGGAAACAGTTTGCATCAAACTTGCTAATAATAACCAGCCTCCCTTCCTCTCTTCCCTCCTTGCTCCTCTCTTCCTTCTTTTTGATGAGGTAGTGCAAGTTGAATTTGTATACTGAGCTAGGCTCACATAATTGAATCTTTAAAAAATTCAGTTGAATGAAGAAGAAAAATTAAAATCGTAGTTTTAAATAAACTATATCACACAATACCTGGAATTAAAAGATTAAGTAAACATTTATTTATTTATTTTAAAGATTTGATTTATTATTTTTAGAGAGAAGAGAAGGGAGAGAGGCAGAGAGGGAGAGAGGCATCAATGTATGGTTGCCTTTCACCTGCCTCCAGCTATGGACCAGGCTGGAGATCTGGCTTGCAATTTGGTTATGTTGCCCTGGCTGGGAATCGAACCAGAGACCTTTGGGTTCACAGGCTGGCACCTTATCCAACATGCCACCAGCCAGGGACTATTTCTAAGGTATTACATTTTCTTAACATTTAAAATTTAGTTACCAAGACTGCAATTTGCAATTTAGTGGGGGACATTGGGTAAACTACTTTAGCACCGTCTTCCTCAGTTTTCTCATTTGTAAGATGGCAATGATAAATAGTGCCACAACTCTTAGTAGTATAAGAATTAGATTAACTGATTTATTTGCAGTGCTGGCCCATAGTAGCTATGCAATAAATGTTTGCGTATCATCATCATGACTATTCAAAGTAAAATTTCTTCCATATCTGCATATGACTATTTTAGTATGTGTTCTATACAATATAACTATTTTATAGAAAAATATTGGTGATATGCCAACTCCAAAGAAACAAAAAGTTGTGTATTGTAAATTTTAGGTCATATGTGTGATTGAAATTTTAAAAAACTGTATTTAATTCCAATATATTAGGTTCATGTAGTAATCATTTAAATAGAAGCAATTCAAAATGACTGAGTGAGTAGAACAATAAATCTGCATCAAATTTTGCGTTAAACATTCCTCCAAGGAAACTAGTTGCATGATTTGTATGATGCAGAAGGCCAAAGCTATGGGCAACTGGTGATTGGCAGCCTCATCACAACATTAGGCATGCTTAAGCATCACATCTTGTGTACAGTTTTTTTTGCAAAACCTCAAATCACCCAGGTGACTCAGACCCCCTACAACCCAAATTTGGTGCCCTCTGACTTACAACTTTTCACAAAACTGAAATCACCTTTAAAAGAGAAGAGATTTCAGACCATTGATGAGATTCAGGAAGAACATGATGGAGCTACTGATGGCGATTGGGAGAACTGTGCAAAGAGGTCTCAAGATGCCTACTTTGAAGGGGACCGAGACGTCATTGTCCTGTGTACGATGATTCTTGTATCCTGTATCTTCTTCACTAAGTGTCTGTTTTTCATACTACGTGGCCAGATGCCTCCTGGACAGACCTCATATATACATTTTGCTTTACTTTGTTTAATAATTTACTTAAATATGGATTTTAGGATGAGATGGATTTATTTAAGTTCTTCATCTGTAATGTTGGTAGGTGATTTTTCTCTCTGTTTTGGGGACACAGGCAGCTACTGCGTTCTGTCCTACTCAACCATCTGGAAACCTGGTGCTACTGATAATTAATAGGCATAATATATGGAAAACATTAGCTATGTATTTCTACATATAGAAATACTAGCAATTGCTAGTTTCTCTTTCCAGGTTGCAGAATGTAATTAGAATAAGAAAAAATACAGGTTTATGCTATTTTTAGCAGATGGTAACTCTTTTTATTTTACTTTGTTGTTATAACTAGTCCATCTCAGGCATTTAAATTTTTTTCACAAATTATTTTTTAAAAGATTTTATTTATTTTTAGAGAGGGGAAGAAAGGGAAAAAAAAGGGAAAGAAAGCTCCATCAGCAACCTTCTGCATGGCCCCAACTTGAGACCTGGCTGGCCCCTCAGCCCAGGCATGTTCCCCAGCTGGAACCAAATCAGCAGCTGGGCAACACACTACCCACTGAGACACACCAGTCAGGGCAAAACTATCAAATCATTAGAATTATAAACAGTTCATGCTTATTAGCAATTTAAGCTGTAGAATATTTGGATGGAAAATGGAATGTAAATGTTCCTGACCTCTGTAGTTTTAGTCCCCAGAGATAAACAGTTGCCAACACTTTCTTGTGTTTCCTTCTAGAAATTTTCTGTTTATGCAAGCACATAGAAGAGTGTACGAGGCCTGTCCCAAAAGTATCGGTTCTGCAAACTGTTGGAATTATATTGACATTGGCTTGATACTTTCGGGACAGACCTTGTACTTGTGAATGTGTATGAATTTATATATATCATATGTCCTTTCCTCCTTTTCTTATTTTATATGTATGGGCTCTGTAATACTGTTCTACAACATTCTTGTCACTAAATACATATATATATATATATCTGCCTATAGGTAGATAAATCTTTCATAGACCCCTCTTAATCTTTTTTTAAAAATGTTTTAAAAATATTTTATTTATTGTTTTTAGAGAGTTTGGAAGGGAGAGAGGGAGAGAGACATCAGGAGACATCAGTGTATGCTTGCCTTTTTCACCTGCCTCCAGCTGTGGACCTGGCTGGAGACCTGGCTTGCAACCTGGTCATGTGCCCTGGCTGGGAATCGAACTAGTGACCTTTGGGTTCTCAGGCTGGCGCCTTATCCACTGAGCCACCAGCCAGGGCTTCCCTCTTAATCTTTATAACAGCTGCATAGTGGTCTATTATTTGAATAAAACGTAATTTATTGACATGATTTTATTGATAATCATAACACTGATTATAATTATGTAAACAATTACAAGGAAACTGAAAATAAGCTGTTTATTTCCAGTTTCCTTGTAATTGTTTACTTGCACTTACACAAGTTTATCCATTGGTATATGTCTTTAGGAGTTTTAAAACAATTGCTAAATTGTCTTTCCAAACAATTGGAAATTATTTTATATGCCCAACAACTGTGCTTCAAAACATTTTCCTTCATATTCTGACTAATGCACAAAAAATAAAATGCTTGACAATAAAGAGGCAAATTTTAGTGATGAATAGAAAGTATTTCTGGTTATAATAAAGGTGCCAATTTTTTATTAATTTTTTTTTAGGAACATACTACATCTAAATAAATACTTAGATAGCAAAAGTTGAATTTTACTTTTTATCCCCAAAATGGCCTCATGGTTGTTACAAAACTTAAACTCATGCAGGACATGAATGAGCTAAAGCAATTGTAAGTAATAATATTTATTATAGTATTTAGTTATTACATCCAAACTAAAGTTTATGTAATTCAAGTAACAATGTTTTGATCTTAATATAGATTTTATCTGTCATTAAATAATAGTTAATATAAACTTAAGTGATTAAAATGAATTTAAATTTTGCAGCTATCATAGTAAAGATCAGATTAGGCAAGAATTGTCAATGAATGCAAAATTTATAAGGAATTTTTAACAGGAACGAGATATTTGCGTGATATTTATTTAAATATTTTATTATTTTTAGAGAGAGAAAGAGGGAGAGAGACATCAATGTATGGTTGCCCCTCACCTGCCTCCAGCCAAGAACCTGGCTGCAGACCTGGCCTGCAACCTGGCCTGCTCTGACTGGGGAATTGAACCAGTGACCCCTGGGTTTGCAGGCTGGTGCCTTAACCCCTGAGCCAGTAGCCAGGGCTGCATGATTAAAACTATCTTTTTTCAGATTGCTTATTGTTTGCAAGGGAAAAAATAGTAGTTCTACAAAGGAGAAATAACACCTTGATCAGGTCATCAAAATTATTATCAGCAGTAAGGGGTAGATGGATATTTGTGTCTCCAGATGTGATTCATTAGGCAACGTTAATATTTCAACCAGGAATAAATAACTGAATCTAATTATGAGAAAACCTCAAACTCCAAAAAAGGAACATATATACTATTAAAAAGGGATTATATTCTTTAAAAGTCAGTGCCATAAAAGGCAAAGAGAGGCTTTAGAGAGGTTTCAGATTAAAGGAGACATAACTAAAGTAATACCCAATTGTAGTTTGGATCCTATTTTTTAAAAGTATAGGACATTATGGGATCAATTGACAAAATTGGAATAAGACAGTAGATTTATACAAGTACTTAGCAATTGATTTTTCCCTTACATGGTTAGGTAAGAAAATATCTATTCTTAGGAAGGGGAGAGAGAATGAGAATGTGAACTCAAGAGAGTATAAATGATAAATAGGATAAAATATTAACAATAGGGTATGCAGGGCTTTTATGCACTAATTTTAATTTTATAACTTGTGTAAGTTTGAAATTAATGTTCTAATACAGTATTTTAAAACTGAAGATATTTTTGTTTACAAAGATGACGTTTATAAAAGATGACTTATAAAGATGAGCTTTTTATGAAAGCAAAGTCTGATTAGTGGTATTTTATTGTGCAATTAAATAGAAATAATTCCAAAACCTAGCTCTATCGTTGTCAGAAATGCTACTACTGTTGTCCAGAGGAGTTTCTCATTCAGAACAATAATGGCTACTATAATTAGCAGGTGTTATGTATTGGGCTACAAACTAAATAATTTTAGAATCTTGAGTTGGGAAAGGTTAGTATGGGCTAGAAAGTACAGAAATAAGTGTGGTAGTAGCAATAGTAAGGTGGAATGGAGAAATTGGGACCAGTTGGCTAGAGGAGACTTCAGAATTGGAGAAAGTGAATTTGGAAGTCATTCATGTAAATGGTTCCACTGTAGAGCATTGGTTTTCAGTGTTTTTCCTCCTAAGGACTCTTAGGATATCTCACTGCTTTTACCATGCACTCCCCCCACCCCTTTTAAAACCTCTGAAATCTGGATATGCCTTACAATTAGTGGTATCTGACAGACATTATCAATGTGAGTTGGAGTCCGTTCTTCCATAAAAGATTGGTCTTTGCTTCTGCCAGTGACATGGGGGCCTTAGCAACACCATTTTAAATTAAATTTTGAGGCTGAGTGTTTGGACCACATTAGTTAATATGAATTCAGATTATAAATCTGCGTTAGTTCTGGCTGGTGGCTTAGATTTGAAGAGGAGGTACCTGTCTTCTGCTAGCACCAGCTTTGAGAAGACAAGTTTCTATGCTGTTGCTTTTTATATATTAGGTTTCTTTTTTCATATATATTTTCTATCATAGCTTTATTATGAGGTGTCCTGTTAGACTCCACATATTGGTAATTTTTTGGTTCTTAGTTGTACAATGAAATAACGGTGATGAAATAAATGCCTTTTGCTTCTTTTCTTGCATAACTCATATTCTTGCTATTTGGATATGTGTTCTTAATTACACAGGGTAGGCAAAAGGTAAAGTAACACTCTACATATATGTATAGTTTAGGTCCCATTAAGCCATTCATCTTGGTGAAAGTCTGCAAGGTAAAATCATAGTTTTTGGTGGTGACATTAAGTATTCCTTCATCTATTTTAAGTTAGTCCTGCAACTTAGCTTTGCAGATATCTTAACCTTTCTAACCTTAGTTTCCTCATCTAGAGAATGGATATGGTAACACAATCCTGATACTGTTGCTGTGGCATCAATGAGATAGTTTATGTAAAGGTCTACTGTGGCATCTGGCACAGATGTAGTGATGAATAGATTAATTTTATCGTTTAACTGTGATAGCTGTTGTTTATGGTTTCCTAGGATATTCCCTTCTCTTTTAGAAATATATGTTTCTCATCCAGCCACCAAAAGGGTGGACACATTGCTATTCCTGGTCAATGTAGGTTAATCTTCTGGATACAATGGTGGGCTTAAGTCTCAGTGGGCACGTGACCCAAGTTCATCAGTCTTTTTTCAGCCAGAGATTGATAATAGGCTTCAAAGAAAGAAAATCTCTCTTCACACTGGGATTACGAAGGTAAGATTTTTGACACTGAAGCTTTTGGCAGCCATCTTCCAATTTTATATGGAGAAGGTCTGCTTGAATAATAAAACTAAGGAGAAAAATCCAGGATAAGGGATGTAAGAGGGAGAAGCTCATGCACCACTGAAAGAGACCCACTTCCATTATTTGAGGTTCTCCATCCTATAGTTCTTTCAGAACTGTGCCAGTTCCCTGCCCAGCTTTCTGAGCAAGTAAATACCGTTTTTTGTTTTTTTTTTCCTTAGTATCATTTGGATTGGCTTTCTACCACTTGCAGTGCAGAGTTCTGACAGATGATAGTGGTGTATTTTGCCCAAAGATTTTTGCCTTTAACGCTTCTATCCTAAATAGTCAAAAGCTAGAGTGTAATAAATTGGACATTAAATGGATGATAAATGTCATGGGAAAGAAAGAAAAATTGTGATTATTTTGGGAAAGGAGATACCTGGGTTTAAGATATTCTACTTTCTAGTAATGCTACAGAGAATATTAAGAGTAAACTTCTAGCCCTGGCTGGTAGCACAGTGGATCAGGTGCCGGCCTGCGAACCTCAAGGTCGCAGGTTCGATTCCCCAGTCAGGGCACATAACCAGGTTGCAGGCCGGGTCTCCAGTCAGGTCTGTGGCTGGAGGCAGGTGAAACGCAACCATACATTGATGTCTCTCTCCCTCTCTGCCTCTCTCTCTTCCCCTCTTTCTAAAAATAATGAAATAAAATCTTAAAAAAAAAAAAAAGAGTAAACTTATATTTAGATGTTCAAAGACAAATTGTAGTATAATTTTAATTAGAAATTGTTAGCCATATTTTGGAGCTCTAAAGATATAATGGGCAAAGGGGATAAAATTACATTTGCAGTTATTTGTAGACTGAATCTCTATTCTCTCAGCTTCCTAAGGATTTCAGATAGAGTGAGCAGGTCCTAAATGGTCTGAAGTTTGAGAGGTGGCCCTGAACACATTTGAGAGGACTAGATGGGTCATGAATCAATGTCAGCATTCACAGCTGGTAAAGATGCTATTTGTGTTCTCATTTGGGAAAGTTAGTCTGGATAGGGGCCAATAATCACAACATGGTCACATTCACATGAAAGTTTGCAATTTGATTAGGATTTAAGAACATGTTAGGGAAAGGAAGTATTTCCTATAAAATCATCTTGCACACTGAATACTCAGTATGGTAGAAATGAATTTCAAAAGCTAAGAAGCCAAGAAAAAAATTGAGTAATCCTTCCACATTCAAAGATACCTATATCTAGAGAATAATACATGAACTTCTACCATTTGTACTTCTGTTTTCCATTTAAAAAAATATGAATTAGTATTTAAGTTTTACCCAAGATTGAAAAAAGTGGTTTATGTGGGTGTACAATATGTGTTTTTAAAGTAGATAATAATACTGTAAATTGACTAATTTTCTTTTCAAGTGCTTTATTGCATGAAGAATTAAATAAAAGTCCTCCTACTAATGTCAAACTTAATGTGTTAATATAATGTGCTAAATAATGAACTTTGGTTGTGTTACAGATTATTTCATGATTTCCTTAATGTCATGTATAGTAATACAAAAGAATGAGATTGAGATCCTTTACAGTTAGAGACATAGTTTCTTCATTTTACATTAAAAAAATTTGAATACCAATAAGACACTATGATACATCCAAATGATACAAGAAATAGTCTTAGCCTTAAGCTAATTATATTCTTAGGGTTAAAATATTTATACAGATATCTGTTACTCAAAGCATTGTGTATTATTTTTTAAAGATTTTATTTATTATTTTTAGACAGAGGGGGAGGGAGATGGGCAGAGAGGGAGAGAGACATCTATATATGGTTGCCTTTCACCTGCCTCCAGCTACAGACCTGGCTTGCAACCTGGTTATGTGCCCTGGCTGGGGAATCAAACCAGCAACCTTTGGGTTCGTAGGCCGGCACCTTATCCACTGTGCCACCAGCCAGGGCTTGTGTTGTATATTATTAAGAGCCTTGTGCTGAGTGTAAGTTTTGAGGTTCAAAAGTGTTGTAGAAGTCCATTTGTGTTAATCGAAGTCCATTTGGGGGGTGTGATGGTTAATGTTATATGTCTGTTTAGGCCATGGATTGACAGGATATTTGATCAAAGATTATTCTTGGTGTTTCTATGAAAGTTTTTTTTTTAAGATTTTATTTATTTTTAGAGAGATGGAAACGGGGAGAGGCAGAGAGGGAGAGAGACTACCTCCAGCTACCGACCTGGCTTGCAACCTGGTTATGTGCCCTCGCTGGGAATTGAACCAGTGACCTTTGGGTTTGCAGGTGAAAGTTTTAAAAAATTATGTTTTATTGATCATGCTTTATAGTTGTCCTGATTTTTCCTTGGAAGATCTTGGGGCTTGCCATAATTGTATGAGCCAATTCCTATAATAAATCTCTTTATATCTGTATATTTTATATTATTTCTCTTTCTCTGGATTATCTGACCCGTGATCCTCTTTCATTACTTTGCCATGCTGCAGTCCAGGGGAGGGAATGGTTAGATTCAGAAAGAGAGACTGTATAAATGTCTGGGCATGAATGTGTGTGTGTGTGTATTGTTACTCATATTGGTCTTAGCAGGTTGCAAAGTGAACATGATGCCATTCTTCCTTTGGTCTTTTTAAAAGCTTACTTTTCTATTTGTGGATGTAAATTGTAGAGGCAAAAGTTTAAAAGTAGATGTAAAATTCATGTTTATTATTGAGCCCTTGAAATATGGGTAATGTGGCTGAGAAATAGAATTTAACATTTTGTTTAATTTTAATTAAATTTAAATAGTTATATATGGCTAGTGGCTAGTGTATGGGACAACACAGTTCTACACCTTTAGAAGCTTTTACTTCCTTTTAGCTCTTTGGTGTTGCGAAAGTCTGACCAAGCAGTGTTTCATTCACTGATGGCAAACACGTATTTAATACAATATTATTTTAAATTTACTTAAGTGTTACTGGTGGTTATACAGTAAATGAATTTTGATATTGTCAGTTTGCTAGTAAAATCAGGTGTTAACTGATTATACTTTGCCTAATACCAAATATTGAACATGAATGTTAGATAATAATAGTGTAAAATAGTGATAAAAGGAAAAGAGCCATGTAATAAAAGAAATGAAAATAAGGGCAAGAGAAGGAGAAAAATTTAGGAAAGTCTAAGTGGAGATTATTTTGGCAACTACTCTGTCTGTACCAACTGTCAGAGTAAGAAGAACTCCAATAAAAAAATAACACCTTTGTAATATAATGAAAATACAGATGTCTCTGTCAGGAGACAAACTTTCCCCAAGGTGAAATATTGGAGAAATTTACGGCATTTTGTAAGGGGTGCTGAATAGCATGATGGAGGCCATTGCTTCATAGCAGTTTTATAAATGATAGAGGTATTTTTTGGAATGAGTAAGGAAACTTGCCCCCCATTTTATTTCCCCTTTAACACTAAGCCATATTATTCAAAATGTGTTTTGAAATACTTAGCTAGATTGCCAGCCGTTGCAACAGAAATTTGTTGAGTCACCATCTAGAGAGAGAACAGCTACATTGCTATATATAATTTATTAACTTAGTAGTTTAGTCTCTCAATATTTAGCAAGTTTGTGTAAAAATTAATATTCCCATTGGTTTATAGTGACTTTAATATAAATGTATAACTTCAAAGTCAGTGTTCCTTTCACTATAACCATAAAACTTCTTAAAAGGTAGTTGTGGGTTGTGGCAAAGTAATGACTGTTAGAATAGCACTGTTCCAAAATCAAATATACTGGTAGGCTTAGAAAGGCATAAGTATATATACACATTCTCACTATGATACTATTTCCTATATTTTTGCTGTGCATACTTGTCTCATTATATGATATAAATATTTCTTCAGATTTGAAAAACACAAGGAAGTTGAATACATTTGCATTTTCATTTCAAATAAGCATTTTAAATGAAAGAAAGAGTTCCCTGTGTTTATTAACTCTGTTCAAGAAATGGATTTAGTATTTTCTTTGCTCATGTACAGTATTTTTATCCTTGGTGCCTTAACAGCCAGTTTTTGCAATCAGACCTCCAGTGCTTTGTTAAAAACTGCATTCAGTAAATTACAGGATTGTAAAATCTGTAGTTGAATCCTTGTTAAGACATTGAATCATAACAAAGTCAAAAAAAAATATATGACTATTCATCAACACCCTTGGAACCTTTAAATAGTTGCAAAAAAACATGTGTACATAATTCAAACATAAACTTAGTAGGGAAAATAAATACTACAGTATTTTCAACTTGATTTAAATGCTGTCACGATTACTATGTTAGGGTATTACTAACAGAGAGAGTGTATTTTCCTGTGTATAATTGCTAATATGAGATATAATCTATAAGCAATTAATAAATATAAATAGGTATAAGCCACCACTAAATCACGGTCTGGTGAAAAGCTTCTCAACCAATGCAGTTAGTGTAGAGGGGCGAGGGAATGGGTATTAAGAGAAATGAGAAGGGAAAGACAGGGTAAGTTTCCAGTGGAAGCACCATTTACTCACCTTATCATTATCACCATCTTGTATATAACAGTCCACTATTGGAAGAAGGTAAATCCTTTCCAAGTATGTGGGTCTAAAATATACTTTATGTAGCGTTAAGATTATTTCAGTATTGTTATTCCTTCATTTGATTTATATTTGGTATACACATAATCATAAATGTATATCAAAATCTATTAACAGAATTTTAAACCTTTATCTCATTTTTTAAAAGTTAACTGTTAAGGCTAAACTATGTACTACAGAATTTTCTAGACTGTTGAAACTCAGGGGTAAAACTAAAGGGAAACATGACTATTTCTTTAACAAATGGCTTGTAAGAAACCTCAAGCTCACTTATCTTCTCTATAGATAGATTTATTTGATGAGGATTGTGATCCAGTGATTGTTTAGCAGCAATTTTATTAAACTGAAAGTTCTTTTATTAACAAGCATTATAAACAGATCATACTAATCTTAATTAAAATCCGTGCCATACCAGCTCATGAATAACTTGAAAGGTATTTCTCATTTTAAAAGACAATACTCAGCATACAAAAACCTATACACTAAACAGAGGCTGTAATATAGATACGTGACTGTTTAAGATGATACCTATATAGTATATAATTAATTTAATCATGTGATCAGAACATTTTTTCTATATGATTTACCTCATGCTTCATTTTCCCCAGAAACTGAATTCTGAGCTACTTCTTTTAAAATTGGTATAATCAGGTTGTCCATGGACATCAAATTGTATTTCATCACAAACTTAGTAAATTGGTTACAAAAATATTTCATTTTCATATTCATCAAATATCTGCTGATGACAAAAATAAGCATGTGAAAATATTCTGTAAATGCTATGGCATACTAATGTTAGTTTTGCTACAGATTATTGCTTTACGCTAACCCACCTAGGAAAATATTTATTGCTATTCAGAAGACATGTAGCACCATTAAGTGTATATATAGCAGGACCCTCTTTTGGAGTTTTATGAGCTGCACCGAAAAAAAAATTCATTGTTTAGTAGCTATCATCTGAGTACGTGTATCTGGATGGCATTCACTCTGAAGTTTGTCAGCTAGTCCATTGAGCTCAAGACAGAATTGCCTTAAATGTTCATACTTCCATACACCTTCATTTTGGCCTTCTGGTGGCTTAAGAAATTTGTCTGTATTGGAACAATCTGCTCTTATGTTCTGTTGAATATACTGTACTGCCGAATAGCTGGTGTACTGTCCATTTCATCAAAGGATTCATTAGGCCAGTTATAGAAATCCTGCACCTTGGTGCCCACCTGTTTAGTCTCAGCACTGCTGTCTCCTCAGCCATGACCATAGTGCCAGCCTGGGTACTGGAGTCAGTACCCAGATGTAGGGGATGGCTCTAGAGACATTTTCATATTTATATGCCCTTTCACTCTACTTCAGCTACCCTGGCCAGGATTCCTGGCTGTTTCTTCTAGCTGTCAGGATTACTCCTGAGTTGAGAGCATTTGCATATGCTGTTTCTTCTGCTTAGAATGCTCTTCCTTTGTATTTCCTTGTGGCTTGCTCCCTCATTACATACCAGTTTCTGTTCAGGTGTGACAGTGTAAGAGAAGGTTTTCCCTGACCATCCTATATAAAAAAGTCCTTCTAATGCCTGCCTATTATTTTACATTCCCTTAAATTAAATTTTTCTTCATTTCATTTATCATGTTTATCTTTCTCCCTTTCTAGGATGCAAAAACTTTGTATTATTTCTCTCTGTATCTAAGTAGCCTGGAATAATGGCAGGTGTATAATAGGTGTCTTCAAAAAATACTCGTTCAAGATGAATGAATGATTAAGTCCAGAGATTAGGTGAAAATTCAGTGTTGAAATGAAAATTTAGACATCAGTAGCATGTAGATGATACTTTAATAGATCTTACTTGTTATTTTCAGAGAGAAGGGCAGGGAGGAAGAAAGAAAGGGAGAGAATCATCAATGCATGGTTGCCTTTCACCTGCCTCCAGCTACAGATCTGGCTGTACCTGGCTTGCAACCTGGTTATGTGCCCTGGCTGGGGACTTGAACCAGTGACCTTTGGGTTCGTAGGCCAGTGCTGGTCCACCGAGCCACACCCGCCAGGGCTAGATGATTTTAAAACCATAAAATTGAATGAGATTATCAGGGACAAGCCATAACAGAAAAGAAGCACAGATAAGCCTTGCTCTACTTTGCCAATTATAATTAGGTTAGCAGGATGCAGCAAATTAGACAGAATACCAGAAGAGAAACATCATTGAAAAAAGAGAGGAAATGTTCTAAACTTGAAACTGTTTTGAATGAAGCTGAGAGACTGACCAAAATGAGGTTTCTGAATTAATCTTTGAATTTGGCAAGATGAAGGCTGTTTTGTGGCCTTCAGGAGTTATTTTAGTGGAATGACTGAGATAGAAAGCAGAAAGAAGAGTGAATGACAGGTCAAGAAGTAGAAAGACTAAAGTACTTTGAGAAGTTTTGCTTGTAAAGGGAACAGAGAATTGAGTGATTACTGAAGGAAGGAAGTGGAGTCCAGGGCGGGCTTAAGTATTTTCCAGAATTCTTTGAACTTGGGATCTGTTCATTTGGTTCTCTTCTCTGATATTGAGTCCTAGCTATTATCACTTAACTAGAGGATTGATTCATAGTGCCTTTTTGCAAGTGGCCAAGCCTAGCTCCCTCTGCAAACCTGCTGTCTACCAAGGTGCCCTTTCTTCCTCCATTTTATTAGAGTTCTTTGTAAATGCTTCTTTTTTCTTTCAGTGAAAACTCTGGCAAATTAAGCTTTTTAAACCGTTTGCTTTTCTTGGTGATTTTATCGTGTTGTATTACCATCATAGATAGTTTCAAGTGTCTAAAGTGATAATAATTGTAATAAGATGTTAATGTATATCTATATTTACTGTGTACAGGGGATCATTTGATGAGGTTTACATGTATTTATTGAGTTAATATTCAACACAACCCTGGGATACAGGTACTATCATTAATCTCAACAGAGGACCCAGGGCTTCGAGGTACAGAGTTTTGATTAATTTCCTTAAGATTATACAGTTAGTAAGAGGCTATCATCATGATTGTCTTAGCCACTATGCTATTCTTTCTCTACTTGAACAAAGCAAATGTCTCATCTTTCAGTTATGTTAAATAAATAACACCTTTGGTGAATTGTTTTGGTTGTCAAGAATTCTACACTTTTTAAAAAAGATTTTTAAAAATTATTTTTAGAGAGGGGAGGGGAGGGAGGCAGAGAGGGAGAGAAACATCAATGTATGGTTGCCTTTCACCTGCCTCCAGCTGGGGACCTGCCTGGAGACCTGGCCTACAACCCGGGTATATGCCCTGACTGGGAATTGATACACTTTATCTTTATTATATGAACATATGTTTTGGACTGAGTTGTTGGTTAATTCCATTATTTTTACAATAATCACAATTTAGAGTTAGACTGAACATTTAATTAAATAAAGACAAATAAATTTAAGAGTCAGATATGTTTCCTAAATTACAATTTTTTTTTCTTATATCATTTTTTTGGTTTATCTCTATTGGCTGTGAACTTTAGTTTTAAATTTATTTGTGCTTATAACAATAAGCACGGTTTATTCTGTGAGTAATTTTACTAACCTTCAAGGCTTACTATTTCCGGAATGACAGAGAAGTCATGATCAAGTTTATACTTAAATATACTCTTGGATTCATGACATTCCATTTTGACAGTGATACAAAACATTGAAAAGGAATGTCAGAACTGTTTCTACAAGTTTCTTTTATTTCTCTAACATAGAAAGGTCTATCAACATGCTTACTGTAAAGTTGGTGATATATAAGTATGTTTTTGTAAGGTTGGTTATATGATTGTAGGAAATAAATGTTTTTAGGAATTCAAGTTTGGAGCTATTTTAGTTGATTTCCATAAATTTTTATGCTTTTGAGAAAGTCATTAACACTTAAAACTTAAGGAAAATATTTTTACTGCTACAATTGTGAAGAAATTGCAAGAACCTAGATTTAGTGGATTTTTTTTTTTTTTTTTTTACCCAGTTATAAAGAATGCCAGTAGCAATGGGGAGGAGCCAACAGAAGGAAAGAAAAGGAAGAGGAAGATAATTTTAGAGTACCTATTATATTCTAGGCAATTCAGTGACAGGGCTTGTACTTGTATTATCTTATTTAATTCTCATGGAAGTCTTGCCAGGTAGGTATTAATCATTTTCGTTTTACAGATGAGGAAACTGATGTTGCAGAGGGTTGTTTTGATAGAAGATCACAGAACCAGAATTCAAATCTAAATCTATTTAATACTCAAGCCCGATCTATACACTTGCCTCATGGACTTTATAAGCAGAATTTCCATATTTGAATTTTAATTCACTTAGCTATCATAAACATCAAGATATTACACGACTTCTATGTAAGGTTGCTGGTCATTCCAAATATGAATATGCTGGCTCATCTGTCAGAATGGTATAAAATAATTAAAGTAGAACTCTCAGATATACACAATTGTTGATTTTTTCTCAAAGCTCAGATAGCTTTTATAGCATTGTGCTAGATCATGCTCACTTCTACATTGAAAATACTTGTGAACAACCTCAACTTCACCCCCACCCAGTTCATTTATCTTATGTGGAAGTCTCTGAGTTAGAAAACCTTCCCCGTTACTTACATATTTTCAAGTAAAGGCAAGATCAAACATTTCTTGGAGATATTTTCCCCTAGTATTTATCTTAAAATGACCAACAGTTAAATGCATTTTTTATTGATATGGATAAGTAAGAAAGCATCTAAGTGCTTTTATTGATCAGATTGATACCTAAGTTGTTTTAGAAATTTAAAATAAAGTCACAGTAATGCATTAATCTGATGGCTGTTTTTGAAATTAATTAATTTGAATATACTGAGTTTACATTTATTCTTTTCTGCACTTTATAGCATTTCAAAATATGATTGCGCTTATTTTCTCAGTGTGACCTCTGACCAAAAGCAATAAAATTATGTCCTTAGTGGAATGTGGCTAGTAAGTTTCTCAAATTTTTATAATGAGGGACTTTGCTTTAGTGAAAATAAGTCATATTTTCCATTGCTACCTTTGCTTACTTTATTTGATCCCATCTTGGTTTGTAGAAATTTAACTACTATATAATAACATTCAAAGATTTTATAATTTCTTATATTTTCACTTATAAGAAAAGCTTTTCTGAAACATTTTAAGACTACATACTATAAGAAAATGATTCATATTAAAAATTGATTGATTTAACTTTTAGAATTATACCCATTGTATTAAGTATAATCTCTATATGTAAGTGCATATAATTTTATAAATGTAAAATCATAATTTTAAATTTTGTTTTGCACTAATGGAGGATTTAGATGATTTGTGACACAGGCATAAAACATGACTGAAGTGTTTAAATAAGTTTTTAAATATTGATGTATAAATTAGAGTTCTTAGTTGCAAATAATAGAAATCAACTCTAGCTATTTTCAGAACTGATAAACGATGTTGACAGAATATTGAGAAGCTCACAAAATCACTAGGAAGGTTGGAAAACTAGTCCTGAAAAAAGGGACAGAAATAAGAGAAGTTAGGCAGCGGGTAAAACCATGGCCAAAATAACAGCACATCATGAATCTCTTGAATACATTGCATAGCTGCCACCAACAATGAATATTCACTTCTTATTGTAGCCCATGAATGCCACTTCTGTCACCTCTGCTACTGTTACTTCAAATCCTTAGCCCTGGCTGGTGGCACAGTGGATAAGGCACCAGCCTGCGAACCCAAAGGTCGCTGGTTCGATTCCCAGCCAGGGCACATAACCAGGTTGCAAGCCAGGTCTCCAGCCAGGTCTGTAGCTGAAGGCAGGTGAAAGGCAACCATACATGAATGTTTCTCTCCCTCTCTGCCTCCCTCCCTTCCCCTCTCTCTAAAAATAATAAAATCTTTAAAAAAAACAAAACAAAAAAAACCCCTTGATGGTGCTGCCTTTAGTTTCACCTGTCCCCAGAATGGATTCTCCAATTATTTCCCCCTGTTCCCTTCGGTTGCCATTATGTCCCTAGTACCCCTACTAAGTAAAGCCTGGGTGGGTGTTTCTGAGTAGTTAAGCTAAAAACCATCAACTGCAGGAATGGTTGGGTAGTGAACATGTGGTGTTTTCAGGTTGTATAGTGGAAAGTGAGCTAGGCAGGTCATTAACACTCATCTGGTTGCAAATTTCTCAGAAGTATAGGAAAGGAATTCAGATGTTGGGTGGCCAAAAATGGACAGATATCCACTATATTCTCTTTATTACTGCATCTAATTTCCTTTCATTCTTTTTTTTTTTTTTTTTTAAGATTTTATTTCATTATTTTTTAGAAAGAGAGGAAGGGAGAGAGGCAGAGAGGGAGAGAGACATCAATGTATGGTTGCGTTTCACCTGCCTCCAGCCACAGACTTGACTGGAGACCTGGTTTGCAACCTGGTTATGTGCCCTGGCTGGGGAATCGAACCTGCGACCTTTGGGTTCGCAGGCCGGCACCTTAACCACTGTGCTACCAGCCAGGGCTTAATTTCCTTTCATTCTTTTAGGAACTATTTTAACCTGTGATAGCATGAGAGAAAAAGGCTTGTATGTGCCCTGATTTTTATTATTTCCTTTCTTCTGCTGACTTTGGGCTGCTATTATTCTTTTCTAGTTCTTTAAGATGATTACAGCTTCAGGGGAAGTTAGGGAGTGGAGGGATTGAGAAAAAAAGGAAAAAGGGCTAATGGACATGGAAAACACTAGTGTGGTGATTGCTGGGGGCATGGGGATATAAGGGGACTAAATGGTAATGGAAAAAATACAATAAAGATGAAATCTTAAAAAGATGTAATGTTTGGTTGTTTACTTAGATTTTACTTGTTTCTTGAGACAGACCTGTAATAATATAAACTTCCCTCTTATTATTGCTTTCACCGCATCACAGAAGTTTTGATATGTCAGTCATATTGTCATTCTCACTTGTCTCTATATATCTTTTGATCTCACCTTTTTATTTCTTCCTTGACCCAGTCATTTTTTTCATAGTATGTTGTTTAACCTGCACATGTTTTGTGGGTTTTTTTACTTCCTTTTTTGCAGTTGATTTCTAATTTCAAAGCATTGTGGTCAGGAAATATGCTTGGTATGAGTTCAATCTTCTTAAATTTGTTTTGGCTAGTTTTGTGTCCTGGCATATGGTCTATCCTTGAGAATGTTCCATGAGCATGAAAGGCTCTGTAAAATGTCAATTATGTACATTTGGTCTAATGTGTTGTTTAAGGCTGATATTTCTTTATTGATTTTCTGTTTGGATGATCTGTCTTGAGCTGTCAGGGGAGTATATTAGTCCTCTACTATGATCATGTTTTTGTCAGTTTCTCCTTTTAGTTAGTAATTGCTTTATGTATTTTGATGCTCCCTGATCAGGTGCATATATATTGATAAGTGTTATGTCTTCTTGATGTAGTGTCCCCTTTATCATTATTAAATGTCCATCTTTGTCTCTTGTTAACTTTGTTATAATTTTGTCAGATATAAGTATGGCTACACCTGCTTTTCTGTGGATGTTACTTGTTTGGAGAATCATTTTCCATCTTTTTAATTTGAGCCTATCTTTGTCTTTGCAGCTTAGGTGTGTCTCCTAAGGGTAGCATATGGTTGGGTTTTTATCTTTTTGATCCAGTCTATTACTACGTTCCTTTTTATTGGTGAATTCAGTCCATTTACATTGAGGGTAATTTTTTATGTATGAGGATTTTCTATAGCCATTTATCTTTTTCTTTTTCTTTTAAATTTTATTGTTGTTGTATTACATCCATCCCCTTTTTGCTCCCCTCTGTCTCCCTCCCCACCCACCCATTCCCCCCAAAGTCAATCCCACCTGTTGTCCATGTCCATGGTTCCTTTATACTAGGTTCTTGTCTAAACTGCTCCCCTTCTTGGCCTCTACCTCCCTCCTCCCCCCAACCCCGTTCCCCCTGACCACTGAAGGCCTATTCCCTTATATTCATATACTTGGTTCTGTTTTGCTTGTTGTTAGTTTGCTCATTATTGTCCTGTAATGGGTGAGATCATATGATATTTGTCCTTCACTGACTGGCTTATTTCACTAAGCATAATACTCTCCAGTTCCATCCATGTTGTTGCAAAGGGTACAAGTTCCTTCTTTCTTTCTGCTACATAGAATTCCATTGTGTAAATGTACCAAAGTTTTTTGATCCAATCATCCACTGACAGGCACTTAGGCTGTTTCCAGCACTTGGCTATTGTAAATAGTGCCGTATAGCCATTTATCTTTTATTTTCTGGTAGTTTTATGTCTCCAGTGGTTCTTTTCCTTTTGTTTCTGTCTCTTATTTTTGCTTAGTGGTATTTCATACTTTTTCCTCTGTCCCCCCCACCCTTTTTTTTTAACTTATATGTCTCAGTTTGGGGTGTGTGTGTGTGAGTGGGGGTTACAATTAGGTTTATGAAAAAGAAAGCTTCCTATGTACAGTAGTCCTTTTTCTATAAGAATGGAATGGATTTTTTTTAAAGATTTTATTATTTTTAGAGGGAGGGGAAGGGAGAGAGGCAGAGAGGGAGAGAGACATTAATGTATGGTTGCCTTTCACCTGCCTCCAGCCATGGACCTGGCTGGAGACCTGGCTTGCAATCTGGTTATGTGCTCTGGCTGGGGAATCGAACCAGCAACCTTTGGGTTCACAGGCTGGTGCCTTATTCACTATGCCACCAGCCAGGGTGGAATTTTTGTACATTGATTTTGCAACTTTACTGTATGTTTATTGTTTCTAATAGTTTTTTGGTAGAGTCATATGATCTGTAAGGTTATAATTTTACTTCTTCATTCTCAATTTAAATAGGTATCTTCAAATGCCAGACCAGCCTAATCATAGAGTATTCAATAATTTATGTTAAGGTATTTGGAGGAGACTTTAGATGATGTTTCTGTAAGCATTTCATCAGGTCATAGTTTTCTTAGGCTCTCACCCTTATAGCTCACTTTTATTTTCTCATTTATTCATTCAGTATACTTTTATTTAAGTGCCTTACATGGACCATGTACTTTTGTTAGTCATTTAGGATAAATAGGGCAGGAACCTTGCTATCAGAGAGTCTAGGAAAAGAGATGGAAAAGACTACCCACAGAATGGGAGAATATATTCACAGATACTTCTGAAAAGGGTTAAGGTCCAAAATTTATAAAGTATTTATAAAACTCAACACCAAAAAACTAACTAAGAGCCCTATTAAAAACTGGGCAAAGGACCTAAATAGATAACTTCTCCAAAGAGGGCGTACAGAAGACCAATCGGCTTATGAAAAGATGCCCAATGTCACTAATCACCAGAGAAATGTAACTTAAAACCACAATGAGATACCATCTCACACCTGTCAGAATGGCCATCATCAATAAATCATCAAACAGCTGCTGGTGAGGATATGGAGAAAGAAGAACCATTTGTTGGCAATGAATATTGGTGCAGCCACTGTGGAAAGCAGCATGGAGATAACCTCAGAAAATTAAAATTGGGTCTGCCTTTAGACCCAATGATTTCACTTTGGGGATTATATCTACAGGAACTCAAAACACTAATTGGAAAAAACAAAAGCAGTGGTATTTACAATCACCAAGATATGGAAGTAGCCCAAATGTCCATCAATAGATGAACAGATAAAACAACTATGGGGCATTTACACAATGGAATATTACTTTGCCATAAAAAGAAGAAAATTTTACCCTTTGTGACAGTATGGATGGACCTGAAGAACATTATACTAAATGAAATAAGCCAGTCAGAAAAAGACAAATACCGTATGATTTTACACACATGTGGAATCTAATGAGCAAACTGAACTAACAAGGAAAATGGGGACAGACTCATAGATGGAGAGCAGGATGACAGCTAGTGGGGAGGGATAGTAGGGGGTGGAGAGATTGATCAAAAAGGGAAAAGGACTCATGGACATGGATAGCAGTGTGGTGACTATTTGGGATAGGAAATTATAAGAGGACTAAAAGGTAATGTAAAAAATTACAATAAAGATTAAACATTTCATTAAAAAATTTTAAAATAAATAAAAGAAATTAGACAAATACTGGAATTTTAATGTCAAGATAAAATTGAATGCTCCCAATAATGAGTATACTTTTATGAAATTTCTTCTGTCATAACATTGGATGTTCTGACAATTCTTGGGTTCATAAATTAAATCGCTTGGTGTGGATAAAAAGGTTGATATGTTATTATCACACACCAATTTTGATTTATTTAGACTTTGATTTCCTCAAGTAAATGTTAAGCTAAGCATCCATCCCCATGTATTTGGCATTTTCTACCAAACAGACGAATTTTTTATGCCTCTGTATTAAGTGATAAAGGTAATGCAATTTAATTGAAAAAAGAATGGAAAGCTTACAGGTGTTATTTTTAGGGGATCTGAGGGGAGCGGGAACACCCCATTTAATCACAGCTATTGTATTGTTTTTAATTTTTTAAAGATCTTATTTATTATTTTTAGAGAGAAGGGCAGTAAGGGAGGAAGAAAGAGAGAGAAGCATCAATATGTGGTTGCCTTTTACCTGCCTCCAGCTAAGGACCTGGCTGGAGACCTGACTTGCAACCTGGTTGTGTGCGCTGACTAGGAAATTGAACCAGTGACCTGTGGGTTCACAGACTGGTGCCAATCCACTGAGCCACACCAGCCAGGGCTGACACTTAAGATTTAATGTTAACTATTCCCGAACTTTTTATAAACAAACACAAGTTAAGAGAACTCATTATTAATATCCACAATACTAAATAAATAATGCTTACATTTATTGAGATCAGTCTGTATGGTAATAGGTAGCCCTTTCATGTGTATTATCTCATTTGGTCTGCAAAGCTTAATTGTAAGTAATATTATTATTATTACTACCATTTTATAGATGACATTACTTAAAGAATTCTGCAGTTAGTCCTTTGGAAATGTGAGCAGCTAGCCCCCAATGTATCTATACATATGAATTTTTGTATATGACAGTATTCCTGATAAATTTGTTATTTTTAGATTTTGTCATCCTCAATCATTATTTTTATTAATATCATTAATAAGATAGACTCAAACTTGCTAGGCATCTTTGCCTTTCTTAACGACTATCCTTTCTTACTTCACGTACACTCCTGTCCTTTCTTACTCCCTCCCAAATCAGGATATTGTAGTCTAGGAAAAACAATGTCTGTAATAGTTCTACTATTATCTATTATTACTTTGAGCTCAGAGCTTGAGATTAAAATTTTTCTGAATGAGAAGAACCACCCTTAACCATTACTATTAAATACTGAATGACTTAGGAAATTAGCTTATGCTGGTAATATTTGTTGATCAACCTAAAATTACAAGGTATAACAGTGCTTAAATGCACAATTTGTACTGTGACAAAAGTAATTTTGATGACACTGAATGTTATTTGAATCACAAATAATGTCAAGTTTCTTCACATATTGTCAAAAACTAAAACAAGAAATGAGATATCTATTACCACACAAATTTGCAGTAAGATGTATTTACCTAGATCAAAGTATAGTTTTAGTAGTGTTTTTTCAGAACTCAGTGCAAGTAAAATATTTTCCTTATTTCAAATTCATTTAACTGTGGAGTGAATGTACTTCCAAGTAACCTTCAGTTGAAATGGATTATCTGCAATGTAATGACATGCTAATATGCAAATACCAAGAGGAGAATCTAATTCTATAAATTCCTTTCAAATGATGGATATGTTCCATTAAAATCATATGCTTATGGACTAATATCAGTATTTGGTAGTACCTATCTGTATGAAGTCATTTTCAAAGGTGAAATAATGTGAAGTCTCATTAGAGGTGAGAATTATAAACATTTATTTTGATGATAGATAACACCAGCTTTAACCCTAATTAAATTCAATGTTTTTCTCCCAAAGTGATTCAGTTTTTCTCATTGGCAGATCTGTATTATAAAAATTTATACTATTATTATTGTTATACCCACTATTTATTTTGTCAGCAGAACTGTGGAAATATACTTGTCTATTGTTTTAGAAATGCCTATGTAGTAATGTTGATTTTTGCTTGTTGGTTTACAAAAACTGAAGTATTTGCTGCCTGTCCCTTTACATGAAAAGTTTGCCAGTCCCAAGCTAAACACTCATTCATTTGCTTTTGTTATCTCATACTTATCAAAGACAAAGAAATAAAAATTTATTGGTGGGGTTTTAATGATTAGCAGAGATAAAATGATTCTACATGATACCTTGAATAGACTTTAGGTAACCATTAAATCCAACTTACTTCAATTCCTTATTTTCCAATTAAGAATTCAAGGTTTAGTGTAAATTAGTCATTTGTAGAAATGAAAATGGAACTTTATATGCAAGTGTTTATGCTGGATGCTAAGGATGATAAAAAAAATATAAGAAACTGTCCATATGATCAAGGGAAATTACAATATAAAATTGAGTAGTGTATTGGTCAGGGTTCTAGTAGGAAACAAATGGCATACTAAAATGGAGTATGCCATTTTATGTGATTAAGAATGCAAAGTCAACAAGAGGTTGTGTACTTAGAGCCAGGAAGGCAAATAGTGTATTGCAGTTATCACTTGAAAATTTGTCACTTTCATATTTTTGTAAACTGGTGTTATCTATAGGATGAAAGAGATTTATATGATACAGATTCTCAGCATAAAAAAATTATGAATATTTCAATATAATATTATCATTAAAATTAATGGATTTTGTAGTTAGACCACAATTTTAATTCTGGGTCTGCCACTCATTTGCCATGTAAACTTGGGCAAGTTATTAATACTTAGTTTCTCTTAGCTATAGTTAACTGTAAAAATAAGGACAACAACAGGTCTTAAGTGAGATAAAGGCATATTAGCTATTTTAGTAGTATTGATTGACTCCATGAATAGAGTTTCAAATTTATAAAATATGACAAGTACTAGTTAATTCATTCTGCACGTGTTTATTGATCAACTGTAATATGCTAGGCACTCACTTTGCTTCATGCTGCGATCATAAGGAACAAATCAGACCTTGCTCAGCTGAGTGCTGAAGGGTCATAATTTGCATCTGATTTATATTAATAATCGGTGAATTAGTAAACAGTGCTGGTACCAACATAATTGTTGCCAACCTAATGGTTTATCCTCATTCACAATCACCATACCAAAAAGTCTAAGTTAATTTATTTCTTAATAGTTGTATGGCCAATAATTAGTACAACTTATCACTATGTTAGACTCACTGATCTCAGGAAAACACTAGGTTCTATGCATTTGTCCCATAATGTGAGCAGCCATTAATTTGGGGGGAAACAGACTAGAGTTAAAAATAGAATTTTTAACACTACAAACATATTGAGAACATTGACAGACTTTAATATAACTACCTTTTTTCCTTTTCTATACCAGTTGGAGTTACTAATGGTACTGTTTTCTGTACCGGCACTGTCAGAAAGTGTACTGTTTGGGAATATAACTTATTCCACACTGACCAGTGGGTTTCTTTCTTTTTGTTTAGACATATTGACTGTAAACAACCAACCAGATATTTCTCCAACAAATTGAATTTATTCCATAACAACAAAGAATCACAATTCAGCTTATGTGGTCTAATGCACAAGTTCCTAGAAACAAAGGAGTGAAAACACTTTCATAGAGAAGAGGAAGTTGGGAAAACTCAGTATTCTTCCTCTTGGGCTCCATCGTCCATGTAGGGCTCGAGAGCTCCCTCTTCTGGCTTATTGATTTCATGTTAGGTGAGGTTTCTGCTTAGTTTAACAGATAGGCAGGCTTTCTATGGGTTACTTGAAGCTTGCTTTTCATCCGTCAGTTTCTTTAGCTAATCCATGTCACATAACAGTTAATTCATTTAAAATAATTACTATATTTTTACTATTTTATACATGGAAACATCTACATTGTAAAGATTTTCTTAAAATGTAGTGTTAAATTTATATTTAAAATTTATTGAGAAGAGTCATTTTACTTATGCAAAGCATAAAACTTTTTAGTAGTCCTTCCCATAAGTTTAAAATACTATGATGATTCCTGGGAATCTAATTTTAAAAATAGATTAGAGGTTCCCTTTCTTCATTTTCAAATCAAGTCACTTTGGGGCTAGTGTTTATGTTTGCTTAAATTTTCAATTTAGTTACCATGACAAAACTTACTTACTCAACTAATGCCTAGCAATGTCAAACAGCTATTACTGGCAACTTCAGTTTTTGTCTGTCCAATAAATATTGCAAATAAAAATAGTAAATTTTTATTTTAAATAGAAAAATTTTGTTAGTATACATTGATTTTTAAGTTTTTCTCAATTAAAGTGCACCTTGATGCTTTTATAATTTTTAAAATTTCTTTTAAAAAAGATTTTATTTATTATTTTTCAGGCAGAGGGGAAGGGAGAGAGGAAGAGAGGGAGAGAAACATCACTATATGGTTGCCTTTCACCTGCCTCCAGGTACAGACCTGGCTGGAGATCTGGCTTGCAACCTAGTTATGTTGCCCTGGCTGGGAATTGAACCAGTGACCTTTGGGTTCACACGCCGGTGCCTGATGCTTTTATAATTTTAAATATCAATATCTCTTAAAGTTAATCTTCAGTTCTAAAATAAAGGTAGGTTCTTGACTAATAAATGTATCTCTATTAAATACTTAAAATTTTACCCATGAAAAGTTGTTTACTTTCACACAAAGTGATCAAACTATTCTTAAATATACCTGTGCTACTTTCCTGTATAGTCCTTTTTTGTATGAAATGTCTTTTATTATTTGGAGATGTAGTCATTTGGTAGAATCAGAGTTCTTTGTTGATGGTTCAGAATCTTTACCATACTGGCAATGTGCTTGTTCATATTGAATAAACTAATTTCTGCTTTTTACTTCATAAAAGTAACAACTGCTACAAACCAAGTTGCAATGACTAGTTTCAAAAGCTTTATTATTTAAAGAATACTTCCTCTGTGGCCTTTAAGTATTTCTATTTCTTCTGGTCATATCTGTGTATGTGTGTGTTGTTTTCAGAGAAGAGAAGAGAGGTAGGGAGGGAGAGAGAGGAGGAGAGAAAGAGGATATCCATTGATTGCCAGGGCTCTCTTCTGTTTTAAGAGGTCAGAGATAGTGAGATTATGCAAAAGGAAATAGAAAATAAGAACCAAGGAAAATAAAATGGGGTTGAAATCAGATGTATAAAGTAGTAAGCAGCATTTTTTTGCTAATGTTCCACCTTCATCCTGACCACCCCCATTGATTTGGGGAGATAATAAGATGTGAGTTTGATAGGAAAGATGAGTTGATAAAATTATAAAAGGTAATCAGAGAGAGATTTTTATATTTTCTTTTCAGAGGCTTGTCTCAGTTAAATTATTTGCTTGTTTTACTTGAATGCCTACCTGTGAGTAGGTCTTTTAGTTGAGTGATGTTAGGTACAGTGGTAAGAAAGCAGGAAAATCATGTAGTTACTCCATTCCTTTCTTTCTTTATCAAATGAGAAGATTGGAATTGTTGACTTCTAAATTCCCTTCAGCTCAAATATAGTCTTATTTGTAACAGACTAATGTGATACAAATGGCTTTGAAGATTGATTTTGTTGTATAAAGTAGAATTGTAAGGAAAATTCATTGGAGGCCGTTGTTGAAAGTGATTCAGGCTTGATAGGATAAAAATGTGAAAAATGCCCTGGCTGGTGGCACAGTGGATAAGGCGCTGGCCTGCGAACCCAGAGGCTGCTGGTTCATTTCCCAGCCAGGGCACATAACCACGTTGCAAACCAGGTCTCCAGTCAGCTCTGTAGCTGGAGGCAGGTGAAAGACAACCATACACTGATGTCTCTCTCCCTCTGCCTCTCTCCCTTCCCCTCTCTTTAAAAATAATAAATAAAATCTTTTTTGAAAATGCGAGGGAAAATCAGAAATATCTAGATTGCATTAGATTGCTATGAGGAACATAGACATTTAAAATGAATCATTTATTCACTCATAGTAACTCAACTGGTAACCTAAACTTCATAATATGTAAGAAATAATCCTGATTATGCAGGATGACCAGGAAGGTTGAGTGTAATAATACTGAGTAAGTTTGCCAGAGTTAAGGGTGCCTCCCCTTTTTAAACTAGGTTTTACTTTTTTAAATTTATTTTTAAAGATTTTATTTATTATTTCCAGAGAGAGAGGAAGGGAGAGAGGCAGAGAGGGAGAGAAACATCAATGTATGGTTGCCTTTCACCTGCCTCCAGAGACAGATCTGGCTGGAGGCCTGGCTTGCAACCTGGTTATGTGCCCTGGCTGGGAATTGAACCAGCGACCTTTGGGTTCACAGGCTGGTGCCTAATCCACTGTATTACCAGCCAGGGCGCCTTCATTTTTGAGTGATCCTTTTTTATGCTGTTGAGGTTTTCACTAAGTTACTTCAGTGTCCTTAGAACTAATATTTTGAACTACGTATCTGGTAATTTGCTTGCCTTCATTTTATTTAGTTCTTTTTCTGGAGATTTCACTGGTTCCTTCATTTGGGATGTTTCTTTGCCTCTGCATTTTGGCTGCTTCCCTGTGTTTGCTTCTGTGTATTAGGCAGAGGTACTCTTCTCCCAGTCTTGGTAGAGTGGCCTTGCGTGGTAGGTATAGGGCCTAATAGCATAGCCTGCCCAATATCCTGTGCTAGGCACTCCCGATGCACCTCTCTCTGAGCTGTATGAACTGTACTGTTATAGTTAAATCTTGATTGCTATTGGCACCACTGGAAGGGATTGACTCCCAGGCCAGTTGGCTGTGAGTACCAGCTGTGACTACAGCAGAGGAGCTACTGTGCAGGAGTAGACGTTATAAAGCAGGACTTGCTTCACTGGGGCCTTTGATGCTCACCAGGTCTGCCTCTTGAGTGTTCTGCTTATGGAGGTGATAGGGCTGTAATCAGGCATGGATGAAAGCTGTCGACTGGGTGCACCGGCTCTGGAGTCTTCTGGGAGGTGTAGTCAGCTACTGCCTGTACCCAGCCTGGGGCAATCTGCAGATGGCTGCTACCCATGTTGGGCTTGGAGATGCCCAGGAGAGGCTAAGCTGTGAAACAAGGCGAGAAGCTATGAGTACTAGGCCTGGGGCCACGTAGCAAGAGGTAGAGGGTATACAGAGGCCAGATGCTTGTTTATTTTAGGAAATTCCAAAGCATGAGGAAAGACAGGCCATTTATATGGAAAAGCCAGTAGAAATGACTTGGGTGGACCTTTACTTTGGGTGGGTCAGGGTCTCAGGCAATTAACAGAGCAGGGTAGACAATGTGAAGCAGGTTGGTTGAGACTCAGATTTGGAGTCTGCCTGCTGGGTGCATATTGGGGTGGGGCTGATGTCCTGATGCCAAACCATTCTGTCACCCCTCACATCTTCTAGTTCCTGTGAAGCTGCTGTGGCAGCACTGGAGCTCAGGGGGAGTGAGTCTGAGTGCAGGCTTTTCCAGAGTTGCCGCCTGTACTCCAGAAGCCTCTGTCTCCCTCAGTCTCAATCCCTACCTACAGCCAGAAGTTGTGGGGACTTGTCCTCCTGGCACTGAAACCCTGGGCTGGGGGTTCTAGTGTGGGGCTGGGATCCCTCACTCTAAGAGGGACCACCCGTCCTCAGCTAAGATAGCCCTCTCGATTTTAAAACACCACACTTGTGTGTGAGACCAGCCCCTCCTACCAGCCTCGATGTGGCTTCTTTAAATCCCTAGTTGTAGGACTTACATTCAGCTAGATTTCACGAGGTTCTGAATGATGGTTGTTCTGTAGTTTAGTTGTGTTTTTGATGTGGTTGTGGAAGGATTCAAGTACTACATTTACCTATGCTGCCATCTTGACTGGGAGTCCTCTAATTGATAAAAAATAAATTTTTAAAGGTTTTATTTATTATTTTTAAAGAGAGGGGAAGGGAGAGAGGAAGAGAGGGAAAGAGACATCAATGTATGGTTGCCTACAGATCTGGCTAGAGATCTGGCTGGAGACCTGCTTACGTGCCCTGGCTGGAGAATTGAACCAGCGACCTTTGGGCTCACAGGCTGGCATCTTATCCACTGTGCCACCAGTCAGGGCTAATTTGATAAAAATTTTAAATGCTTATTTAGCCCATTACTAGAATATAAATATTAAGTAAGCACTAGCTGTACAGGTTAAAGCTCTGCCTATTCCAGTGTATGACTTCAGTATTTCATATTTTGCTTGCTCATCTCATTTTTACCTATCCCTTTGAATGCATTGGAACCTCAGCTCTCAAACTTAATTTGTTCCAGAAAGCTATTTGAGAAGTGATTTGTTTGAAAACCGAATCTCCTTTGTTGCCTGAAAGACTTGTGACTGATCATGTAGCTATCAGAACTATCAGAACTGAAGTTCTTAACTGGGTTAAGAACTGAAGTTTTGTTGGACAACTGAGACATTTTTTCTGTGAACAACTTGGTTAAGAACCAAATTGTTCAAGTTGGGAAATGTTCAAGAACTGAGATTTGACTGTATTTTGTTTCTGATTTTGTACTCTTGATAGAAAAAAAAACCCAAGCTTTTATATATATATATATTTTTTCATGCTACTTTATAAAACCTGAATTATCAGTACAGCTTTAGCAAGTGACACATGATTCAATTTATTTCCTTTTAAACTTAAGAGATAGAAAGGAGAAATGCGTTTTATTGGACTTTCCTGGCATGTTTAAGGGCCTATACATAAACCAGTGTTGCTGGATTAATGTCACCTTAATAGACAATTATAGGGGAGGAGTTGGAAAATAACTTATACCACTCTTTGGAGGAATTTCACTGTACAAGGAAGAAAAGAAATAGAACTGTGGCTGGGTGGAAGTATGATCTTGAGAAGGTGTGTCTGTGATTTGGGAAATTGCAGCATACTTATTATGTAGTGGAAATAACTTAGTAGAGAGAGAATATGATGGTTCAGCAGAGGGTGATAGTTGCCAATGAAATAACCTACAGCAGGAAGGGATTGGATCTACTGCATTTGTAGAACTTTGGCCATTGATTAGAGCTTAGAAAGTTCATCTATAGTATCAGAATGAAATGCAGGGAATATGGAGTCATGTATTTAAGTATAATTTGATGATTTGATAAATAAAAACAAAGTACTTTTCATTTTTGGAAAGGTCTTATAAAATGCAAACCTTTTAGCATAGTAGAAGGGAATGAAATGGGAGGGAAATAAAACTGGGTATAAATTCTAGCTCTGCAGTATACTGATATGTGACAGAACTGTTACCACATCCCTGTATTATTTAGGGGACTAGGAAGAAACAGAATTCACCCCCAAGTTGTTCAAATAAAAAGATTTTTAAGAAGAGTCTGCTTTGAGAAAATGAGCAGATTGAGGATGGATAAGATATGAGATGATTAGGCAACTATGGGAATCTGGTACTTCACCTGGGGCTGAAAGAACAGGGTGGAAATGGTGTTTCCTGACTCATAGCTGAAGCAGTGAAGGGAACACCATCTGCTAAGAGCTGTTGTCAGAGAAGGGTGTAGCTCTTGCCAGAGACAGTGATGCATAGTCAGGGAGGCAGCAGAGAACTTGATCTCTGTCTTCTCCTGAAGTCTATACTTTCCTGCTATTGGCTCCCAATCTAAGAAACTGGCTGTGTGAGAGCTCAGGGATGCGGATTATAGGGGTCATCTTCCATAGGGTTGAGGGAAGGTCAAATAACAGATCTGGGAGGAAAATGCAGAATAATTACTTAACCACTAAGCTTCAGCTTTCCTGTGTATAAAAAGGGGTCACTTGCAAAGTTGATATGATTTTACATGGCTGCCAAGCACCTGAAACATTGCTGGCACATAGTGACCAAGATGGAGTAGCATACTGGTTAGCAATCTTTAAAGCTTTGGAAGTAGGCAGATCTGAATTTCATTTTTGTCTCTGCCTCTTACTCGCCATGTGACTTTGGGCAGGTCACTTCAGCTTTCTTACTTGCTTGTTGTGTCATCTGTGAAATGGGGAAATAAGGCTTGCCACAGAGAATCCTAAGGTTAAAGGAGCCAATATATATATAGTAAGTGCCAAGCATAGTCCTGGTACATGGAATGCAGTCTAGTCACCACAACCATCATCACATTATTTGATTAATAAGGATAGTAAATAATTACAGTCGTCCCCTCCTGTCCCTGGGGGGTATGTTCCAAGACCCCCAGTGGCTGCCATGCATAGTGCCTGTATATACTATGTTTTTTCCTGTACAGATTTACCTATGATGAAGTTTTAATTTAAAATTAGGCATATTGAAGTTAACAGTAACTACTAATAAAATAGGACAATTACAGCAATATATTGTAGTAAGTCATGTGAACATGGCATTAAGTAAAATAAGGGTTACTTGAACACAAGCACTGAAATACCGGGACAGCTGATGTGGTAGCCGAGGTGGCTGTTGAATGACCAGCTGGCGGACAACATAGACGTGCGGATAAGCAGGACAAAGGGATGATTCATTCTCCGGGTGGGCAGCATGAGATTTCATCAAGCTGCTTAGAAGGGTGTGCAGTTTAAAACTTATGAATTGTTTATTTCTGGAATTTTCTAGTTAATGTTCTTGGACCATGATCGACTGCAGATAACTAAAACCATGGCTAGCAAAGCCATGGATAAAGGGAGACTATGAGAGCTTCTCAGTAATGCTAGTCGCCAACCTTCCCCACCCCCCACCCCGCCACTTTTTTTTTTTTTTTGCTTCTCAGTTTTTGACTGGAACCCTTCTTTGCCCTGCAGAGGTCAAGAGTACTATTTTTGCACTTTAAAGTATTAGAAACTACAATTTTAGTTTAACTTTGTGGCTGTCGATTTATGTTTTTGGTTTATATTCAATAAACACAATCAAAGTTAAATGGGTTTTTTTTTTTCCACTGGGCCTGAGTTTGAAGGCACAGAAATAGAAAAAGTTGGACATCCTGCAATTCAGTGTTTCATTAGTAAAGGTTTGTTCACAGAGCTCAAATAAAATGTCATCAAGAAGTATAAGAAGCTCTGTAAGTTTGATTTGAAGACACGTATATGTTTTTCTTTCTGGCTGCATAGGGAACAATGAAATAAAACCTCATTGACGTAATTGAGCCTGATAACATCGCCTGGTTGTGCTGCTGATGTTTCACTGCGGTCTTGGTGGTTTTGTAGAGCTCTGTAAAGCATGTTGGACTTACAAACATTCAAACAGAAACTTTGATCAGGATTCAACTTTTAACCACAAAGAAAGCTGCATTTATATATAAAGGCTCAGCTTTGGGTTCACTTTATGAAATCAACTAAAAAAAGTTTTAAGGGTGTATATACCTCATGTTACTTAAAGGAAATGCTGTTTTTAAAATTAGTTTTGAACAGATAACCAGTATGTGAAATTATATAAAAATTTTATTTGAGCTTGTAAGGAAGCAAATAATGGAAGCTCCTAAAAACAGCAAGTTAAAATTTCATACTTTTGTTAATGTCTTATAGCGTATCACAACCAAGTTTTGGGAATATAACATAATCACTTTATTATTATTTTTTTTTTACTGTGATTCAAAATTCAGCTGTATTTAAAGATTCTACTTTAGTATTGGGATTGAAGTTTAAATGCCTAAGATTTTGTTGACTTTGGAACAGTGTATGTATTTTCTACTTGGAAGTAAGATTTTAAAGGAGCTCTCAGATACTACCAGTGTTTCTTAACATACAGATAGGTTGTGTATGGCAGGTTCCTTCTATATCCAAATTTTTTTCTCTGTTCCTCTGAATAAAAATGACAATTGATGACAAAAGGCAATGAGTGTTTTCTGGCTGTTGGAAATGAATACTCAAATTCAACATGGACTTGGAAATTTAAAGAGATTTCTCAGTTAAGATTATTTTAAAGGCTGTGTCAATAGCTAAGTTATTGGGCATTGTCATATACTTAAAAGCTTGAGAAAGAGAAGTTCTTTGCATTTTATTGAAGAAAATACTTCTATTATATTTGGCATGTATGTTTCTATTTTATACTTTCTTTTTGTATTTATATTTACCTCATTTTTCCTTAGCATAAAAAGATGTATACTCTGTGCCAAAAATTAAGTGCATTTACATTTACGGTGCTTCTCTAACACTGTGTTATGCCCAGTGTGTGTGGTAACCACCTGCTTGTTTTCAGTGATAAAAATGGCCTGTAGGTTTGAAGTTAAGAGATACTTATTATTGAGCAAGGCTCTTCCTTGCTATATAGGTAACCGATTTTCTCAGAACTGACTCCAGCACATGCTTTCCAGTCTCTAGTATAATTTACAAAGTAATCAGTAAGTAGGGAAAAAAATCATCTTTCGTGGTAGAGGGTTTTTCAGTGATAAATACATAAAATGTTGATTACCATTGTTCTTAGGAGGACAATGGTAGTCATGTGTATTGCACACACAACAGGAGTGGATTCTTACTCAGCACATTTATCCAGCAGTAAAGTAAAACATCTCCTGCGGCAGTACTCTTTTACATTACGTGCCTTTATTTTGTGCTGTCTCAAGGTGCCATATGGTAAATACATTTTGATCTGTTCCCCTCCAGCATAATGTTTATCACCTGTGGCTAGTTTTATAGGTCTCTGGACGAAGTTTATCTTTTTTTATATGCTTTTGCTCCAAGGAGTACAGAACATGAAAGTGAAGGGTACCTCTATAGTTTTTGTTTCATTTTAGAAACAAAAGTTTTTAGTTTCATACAAGAGTGTGTTAAATGCTTAGTCTAGATAAATGCTGTTGGTTTTCCAAAAAGGTTCTATATATGTTTGTTGGAATGTCATAAAAGTTTTCATGGGTTCCTAACATTATTTGATAAAGTTTCAATGTAGAAAACATTTAGAAGAAAATAGGATGAATGAATTGCAAGTCTAAAAAATCCAGCTTTTAGATAGTCACTGTAAATGTCATGGTCATATTTTTATTTTTATGAATTTGTGTAATATTATCATACACACAGATTTGTATTCTGTGTGCACAAAAGTCTTATTCTTGATTTAGTTTCAGCATTTATTCTGTTACTTCTGCTACTATTTTAATAAATTCTTGAAGCTTTAGGAAATGAATTTTGAGCAATTTTTTGATCAGGGATATAATGCAACACATTGAAAAGAACACACAAGTTAACAGATGTAAACAATAATATTCAAATGATACACAAAAACTTTAGCTAAGATTATTTGTGCGCTTACAAAAGAATGCAATTCTAAGGACACCAGCTTTTAAGGATATGAAAGTTATTACGATAATTATACTTTTGTAAATATTCAAGTTTCACCTTTCACAATTTTGAAATACATGTAAACAAACTTGATTTCTTTTTTTCTCTCTAAAAAGTCCAGACTGAGGAACAGGTTATAATTTGAAAAATTATGGCTAATATTCTATTACTGTTTCCTAGTTTAAACTTTTATATAAGTGCTAATATTGACATTAGCTTACATTTTCATTAAGGGTTTTATTCCTTTGAATATTTCTCTCTGTATTCTGTATCAGTTCCCTTACTGTCCTGGATCCTATTCCTGGATTCCTATTAAGTACAAACTAACTCTCTAACCTGTCCTGTTAGTAACAAGAAAGTATTACCCCACGTTGTTTTCCAATTATTGCTCCATTTAATTCTTGCCATTTGCAGCATGATTTCACATGTTTTTCTCTATTGCTCCCTTCATAAATTCTTAATTTTTTATTGAAGCTGAGTACTTATAAAGTATATGTAAACTATAGAGACTCAGGATAGCAAACACCATTCACCCATTATTACCATTAACTTTGAATACTACCAATAACTATTCAATTTCCTTCTCTCTTAAGATATTCACCATGCTGAATTTTAGGTCCTCATATATTACTAAAAAGTACATTTTAAATGTTTTTATGTTATTCTAGGATTCTTCATTTGTATGGTATAGAGCTGTATGTTGCACTTATTTTCACTAGATGTATTCCACTGTATTAACATAACAGAATTTCTACATATTTAGGTTTTATCTAGTTTTCTTGCTTCTCCAAACAGTATTTGTGTTTTTGCCTCCTTGTCAAACTATATAGCAAAGGATCAGGCTCTGGGGTTTTTCCTTCTGTTGTGGATTGATGCTTTTGTAAAAGACACTAAAAATGTGTCAGCAATGTCAAGTTTCTAAATATTCACTGTTAATTTCTGTATTTATCCTGTTGTGGACAACCCTTTGAATAACATATGTTAAGATATATTTAATTGCAGAATTCCTGGATCATACATCTTTGCTTAAGTAGAAATATTTTTTTCTCAAAGTCACTAATATTCTAGTTCAAATGACATAGAAGACAGTCTGCAGCAATTTGTGGCTGTCACCATACCTGTTTCCAGTTCCTAGTATGCAGGGGGTTTCAGACAGAGGCCTGTTGCTTTTTGGCAAATGCATTTTTTCATCCCCAAGTGAGTGCAGGTAGGAATGAGCCGCTGCACAAGAGTTCTTTCACAGTCAGTCTATAGTAGAGAGAAAACCGTGATGAAGGGATGAGGAGCCGAGGAGTGAATTTATTAAGGGAGATGGTCTGCAGTATAAAATTCTACAGTAGAGAAGTCTAAAAGGTTTTTAGAAACCTCTAAGAGCACAATTAAAATTGGGTGTAACAATACCTCCCATCGTAGTGGCAGCTTTGGGTAGGCAGCCTCGGAATGGGCTCAGTGCATCAGGGAGCCGTCTCAGGATGCAGGCTGCTGCTCTCAGAAGCCACAGCAGGGCTACTGTGTTTTGCAGCCTTATTTTTATTATTACTTTTATTATCAACCCACTAAAGGAACCCTGTTTTAGACATTTTTTCTCAATTTCCCCTCCCCCTCTGAGATTTTAATACCATAGATTAATAGTGTAGCTTTTGATAATACTATGGCTTTGGGAGGGCCACGGTCATTTTAAAATGTTTTGAATTTTGTTGTTGTTCAATTACAGTTGTCCCAATTTTACCCCCAGCTGCTCTCCCCTGCCCATTCCCCATTTCCCAGTCCCCACCCTGTTGTCCTTGTCTGTGGGTCCTTTGTACTTGTTCCTTGACTAAACCCTTCCCCTTCTTTCCCCCATTATCTCTCTCCTCATTCCCCACCCCCTCTGGTTGCCATCAGTTTGTTCCTTATTTATGGAAATAAATGTCTCTGGTTCTATCTCGCTTGTTTGTTTTGTTCATTAGGCTCCACTTGTAGGTAAGATCATATGGTATTTGTCTTTCGCTGTTGGGCTTATTTCATTTAGCATAATACTCTCCAGTTCCATTTATGCTGTCACAAAGGGTAGGACTTCCTTTTTTCTGCTGCATAGTACTCCATTGTATACATGTATCATAAGTCTTTTGATCCACTCATTTACAGATGGACACTTAGTCTGTTTCCAGCATTTGGCTATTGTAAATAATACTGCATGCTGACATACGTTTCTTTTATTGCCACTTTTCTGAGAGTTTTTATCATAAATAGGTGCTGGATTTTGTCAAAGGCTGCCTTCTGTTGACCTGGACAATAAATACCAGCAGTATACTGAGGTTCTATAACTGATTTTAGGAGACTTACGTACCATTCCTTTATTTCCTGATATTAAGAGCCCTCTCTTTTTCCAAGTAGCCCTATGGATATGTACCATAGGTAAATGCATATTTGGTGTCAATGTAGGTGTTGACTCACCTTTTCCCAGATGCAAAACTTGAGTCAGGGCTAGTAATTCACCTGAAGTACCTGTGGGCATGCCACTGCAACCAATATTTCTTGAAAAGTAACCACAACCATTTGGTTCTCCATATCTATGATACTGCTTCTATCAGTGAACATCTTGAGATCAGGATTTTTTAGTGGCAGGGCTGGCCAGCTGGCCAGCTGGAATTATTTTGGTCCCTCCGATTAGAGGGAAACAAAGTGGGTGGATTTAGGGTGGAGGTAGCCTTGAGAAGACATTAGGATTGTGTAAAAGGATTGCCTGATACTCCCCAGCCAGCAAGAGGTCAGCCAGGATCCTCCCTTTTGTTCTCACTGGGGCAACACATACTGTGGAATATGCACTGTGGTGGGCTGTCCCAGAGTGAACTTCTCTGCTTTTTGTACAAAGTCACAGGTGGAAGCCTTGGTCCTTAGACAAACTGTCACTGATACACTGTGTCCAACAGCTTTGAGAAGTAGGCTACTGACCTCTTAACATTTCTCCGACTTGGGTGGGTAATGTCCTTAGTCCTATTAATTGTTGTTCATGCACCAGTAAGTCAAATGACTTCCTTAAGTCTGGGAAGCAGGGACCGTCAATAACTTAGTTTGGAAAGCCTTCTGATATTCCCCCATCCAAGTGAGAGACGCTTGATCTTTTCCTTTTAGTGCCTCATAAAATGGTTTTGCAATTAAGTCAAAATTTGGAATCCAGATCCTACAAAGAACAACCATTCTTAAAAATCTCCTTAACTGTCCGCAGGTTGTAGGCACTGCCACCCTAATAAACACTTCTTTCCATTGGGGGAGCAAGTTTCTTTGCCCCTGAAATAATTCAAATCCCAAGTATTTTACAGAGTGTTTGGGTATTTGAGCTTTGTTTTGGGAGACTACCCCTCGTCAGCCAGGAAGTTTAGGATAGTATTTAGAAGAATATTTAGTAATTAGAGTAGTATTTTTGTCAGAGGCCTCCCCGCTGATGCTTGCAGTGAAGATAGTGTCTGCCTGTTGGTGTAGGGCTCCGCTGTCCAGTTGAAGTTCTCTTAGACCTCTGGCTAAAGCCTCTCTAAACAGTGAGAGGTTTTAGAATCCCTAGGGAAGAACAGTTCAACAGTATTTCAAATGTAGTATCTACTGAGAATTAGAGCTCAAGAATATACAAAAGAAGGTATCTTTTTAAGTCCAGTATAGTAAACCACCAAAATTTCCCAACGGGGTCAGTGAGGCATAAGGTTTATGGATCACCGGCTGATGTCTTCCACGATTTGGCTGATGGCCCTCAAGTGCTGGAAAACTGGTATTCCTCAGTACCTGATTTCTCTAGTAGTACCAATACAATAGGAGTGTGACATGGGGAAAGACAAGGCCGAGTAAGCGTATATTCTAGGAATGCCTTTGCTAATGGTTGGATTCCTAGCTTGTTCATTTAGAGGGTTCTGTTTGAGATGGATTGAGCGCTAGCCTGTGAACCAAAAGGTAGCCGGTTCGCTGCCTGGTCAGGACACATGCCTGGGTTAGGGACCAGGTCCCCAGTGTGGGGCATATGTGAGGACACTGAACAATGTTTCTGTTTCTCTCTCTCTCTCTCTCTCTCCTCCCCTCTTTTTAAAAATAAGTAAAATCTTAAAAAAATATAAATTCTAAGAATTCAGACAAGTTTTTGTTTGGATGCTCCTTTGGCTGCTGGACCTCACTAAACTTTTTTGTTTGGACACTCCCTTCCTTAACCCAGCCAGACCATAATTCCTGTAATGTTCAGGCATGGGCTGATCCTGGTCATCTATATTCCAATGTGGTTCAGTAGTCAGGACAGCAGTTGCAACTTCAGCTTTCACAGGGGTTTGGGGGCATTGTGCAGGCAACTAATTAATTCCCTTGCCTTTTCTAAGATAACCCACTATTCTTCATCATCAAGCAGGGTGTTCAGGAGATGTTGACTATCTGCCCAAGTCAGGTTACGAGTGCCAAAAATGGAGGAAAAAAGACTGTTTCTAGGATTGTCTCTACAGGCAGGCATATTTGTTTTTCCAGTTAAAAAAGGTCAGAAGTTGTGAGGGAGTAGACATTGTGACCATTTCTGCCACTTGTCTGTTAGCATCAGTTCCTTTGGTTGGCCCCTACCTCGGTGGGAATTACTCTGCCTGGAGTGGACTCCTGACCAGATTGGGTACCCTGCTGGATGTGTTGTGGGAGCCTGGCGGACTCCTTTAGCCAGAGGTAGTGGGGTGGGGTTGCAGCTACGTCGTTGCCACAGGGTTGTGGTGGAATGGCTGCAGCTGCTGAAACATTAAACTGGAGTTATATTAAGAAGTCACCTTCACTCTCCTGGGAATCTCATAAGCCTTGTTTGGTTTCCCAGTCTACTGTATCATAATTTTGGTTTTCATTAGAATGTGCTTATTCTTATACAAAAGCTAGTACATAGGGATTTCATCCAAATTTTTCTCTTTTACAGAATAACTCAAGTTGCCCGATGATACTGTAGTTTAAAGATCCAGTTTCTGGCTAATGTTCTACTGACTCCAGAAAATACTGTGGGCATATCCATGATACAAAGAATAGGCACTTTATTTTCTTCAATGATTCATAGCTAAACATGGCCCAATTTTGTAAGATGCAGCCAGGGGGCTGCTCTGACAGGTGTAGTTCCACAGGATAATACAGAATATAGAACTTCTTCCCACAATATCAGTAAAAAGGAAAAAAAATATCATTTTAGAGAATAATTAACCTCTAATTTTGCAGTAGTTTAACGTTTTATGTTTTAAATTCACTTACTTGATTAGATTTTTCAGTCTTAGGTTAACCACACAAAATTTCCTCTCGGGTTTTAACAGACCTTCTACAACTTTTCTTCTTACTCATTTAGAACCAACCATCCTTAGTTTAGGACAAACTGCTTTCCTCTCATTCCTTCAAAAATGTATGTCCATCCCTTATACCCTCTCTTACACAGAAGGTAGTATACCTGCAATTTGTAGTGTTCACTATACCTGTTTGCATTTCCTAATAATATAGGGGGTTTTAGACCAAGATCTGCTGCTTTTTGATTAATGTATTTTTGATCTTAGAAAATATGACTGCCGAGTAGGAATAAAATCTAGGGATTTTAGGTAATTGTAAATGTTTTTAGGCAGTTAGCAGCACCTTAAACTGCACTGATTAATTTCCATAGAATCTAGAATGTATGCTGGTTAAATCACAACCTAAAATAATTTTATCAGGATAACACTTAGGGCCAAATAAAATACTGCATAAATTTAATGAGTCTATTAAACTATAACCACTTGGGGGTACTGGGCTGTGAATTTTGTAAGTGGTTATAGTATGTCTGGGCTTCTTTGGGAGATAGTAGATTTCTCTTCACCTGGCAAAAGATGACTTTCTGCAAGGGTGTTGGCAAGGAGATGGCAGAATGACAGCTGACAAATTTTTGAGCGATTCAGGTGTGAGTATAGTAGAACAGAGCTTGGCAAGCTACAGCCCACAGACCAAATCCTCCTAGCAGCCTATTTTGTATGGTCCTAAAATTAAAAATGTTTTTTGCATTTTAAAGGGTTGTAAAACAAAAACAAAATACAAAGTATATGCCCAAGACTTTATGTAGCTTGCAAAGCCTTAAATATATGCTATTTATCCTTCACAAAAATAAAAAAGAAGTTGGCCAAGTCCTGATGAAATATTGGACTAATGATAGAGTAGATACTTTTTTTTAAAGATTTTATTTATTATTTTTAGAGAGAAGGGCAAGGAAAGAGGCAGAGAGGGAGAGAGACATCAATGTATGGTTGCCTTTCACCTGCCTCCAGCTACAGACCTGGCTGGAGACCTGGCTTGCAACCCGGTTATATGCCCTGGCTGGGGAATTGAAGCAGCAACCATTGGGTTTGCAGGCCGGCGCCTTATGCACTGTGCCACCAGCCAGGGCTGATAAACACTTTTAAGATCTTTTCCAACCAAGGAGACGTAAGATCAAGTACAGGAAACAGTACAAATAATTCAGTATATGGAAATTGAGTGGTTATATCACATTAATTAGGTTTATAATAAATTATTTAAACAAGAGACCTATTTATTAACTAAGTAACCTTAAAAGACGTTTAGGATTAATGATAGGTAACAGTTAAAGCTTGCTAAAATTAAAGCCAATTTTACCTTCTTGAGCATAGTGACTAATTGGATGGGGTAGCAGCCAGAGAGCCTGCTAGGAAAAGAGGGGCAGGAAAGACAAGTCTGGGACTAAGAAGTTACCATTCTTTAAAAAAGACAAACAGGAAAACCACTAATTATCTGCACATCAAAAGGGTCCCATGTTGCTTTTTATACTCCATTCCTTGGTACTTAATCTAACCACAGGACAAGCTTTTGACAGAGGTGCCTTATTGGTAAGGAGATAATATTTTAAAGCTAGTGTCAATGGCAGTACTCAGTGATGATTGTTTGCGGGGGGAGGGGACTATCTGATGATTTATCATTTTTCTTGCATTTTTAGTGACTGGATGTGATTTTTTTTTTTTAATATTTTATTTTCATTATTTTTAGAAACAGGGGAAGGGAGAGAGGCAGAGAGGGAGAGAGACATCAATGTATGGTTGCTTTTCACCTGCCTCCAGCCACAGATCTGACTGGAGACCTGGCTTGCAACCTTGTTATGTGCCCTGACTGGGAATCGAACCTGCGACCTTTGGGTTCGCAGGCCGGCGCCTTGTCCACTGTGCTACCAGCCAGGGCACTGGATGTGATTTTTATTTATAAGGTCCATTTGTGTGGCAGTAGATATTTTGAAGATAATACAGTTTTTTTTGTGACTATTCTGACTTGATTTCTCACAGATTGCATAATTACTAAAATATCTAGAGATTATTTTTATTCTCATCTTTCCCATTCCTCTCTCAAATTTAAGCTATTTGAAATATCTGTAATTCAGACACTCTATTTTGTCTTACATATATTTGTTTATTCTGGTTTGTAACTAAGTGAAAATTTTTTTTTTTTCCAGATGATTCTTTGGGATTGGGACTTAAAGCAGTGGTATAAACCTCATTATCAGGTAAGTATGTAATTATCACTAATAACATCTATAAGTAAACTCTTGACATTTAAAGTTAAACTCACAAGATTGCTACGATAAAGGATTTCCTTTACCTAAAATAAGCAGAACTTTCATTTAGGTAGGTTACGTTTTAATTGTAAGGGAAAAAGAAAATGGTAGGAAGTCAAGTATATATAGTTATATTTAAATGTTGCTAATATAATCTGGACTCAGACTAAACTAATCATTATATGTTAAGGATGAGATCTTTTTTCCTGACTCTGGGCAAATGATCCACACAAGAAAAAAAATAGATTAAAGGCCATATATGAGAAAAGGCAAGGCTATTGGCAAAATGTTTTATTGGGAAAGCAAAATCCTTTTGCTTTTTTTGGTAAACTTTCTATTGGATTATACGTACAGAAAAGTGCACAGCTTGATGAATTTTTAAATATTCCATGTGACTAGTACCCATAATCAAGAAATAACACTAGTATCTCTCCCAGAAACCTCACTTACGTACCATTCTAGTTATTTCCCCAAAGATAACCTCTATCCTGACTTCATGCATTAGCTTCACTTATTTGTGAAATATATATATACACACATATATAGAAACATAATCATTTATAAAAACTATGTAAAGATTCTGTTGATCACTTAAGTAGTACATATTTGCATTAAAAGAACTTGAAAATAGAAGTATGGGAGAAAAATCAGTTTAGACAGCAGGCAGTAACTATGTTATGTTAACCTTTGATGCGTATATTTACAAGTCTTTGCCATTGTATTGAAATGTGTTTGTATATTTTGCTCTACAAAAATTATATTAGATTTAATATGCTTTTTTGAAATCTGATGATTTACACACATAAACATTAATGAATACTATGTCACTTGTGTTTATACAAATGTTAACCTCTATTTATGAGTTACTATTTAATTACTTGTCTCAACATCAAGTGCTAAAAAAATTAATATCCTTTTGAATGGTTCGTTTTTATTTATTATATTTACAAGTATATTTTATTGATAGTGGTACTACAGTTGTCCCAGTGTTTTTCTTTTTTGCCCTTCCCTCCAGCACTCCCTCCCCCCTTAGTTAATGTCCATGGGTCATGCATATAAATTCTTTGACTTCTCCTATTACTTTACTATTCTTAATGTCCCCCTGTCTAATTTGTACCTATCAATTATGCTTCTTGATCCCTGCACCTTTTCCCCACTCCCCCTTTAACCTCCCCACTGATAAGCCTTCTTATATGGAGATATGATCTCCATATCTATAATTGTATTCCTATTCTAGTTATTTGCTTAGTTTTTATTATTTTTATTATATATTTTTAAGATTTTATTAATTATTTTAGAGAGAAGGGCAGGGAGGGAGGAAGAAAGGGAGAGAAACATCAATGTATGGTTGCCTTTCACCTGCCTCCAGCTGAGGACCTGGCTGGAGACCTGGCTTGCAACCTGGTTATGTGCCCTGACTGGGAATCGAACCAGCGACCTTTGGGTTCACAGGTCAGCATCTATCCACTGAGCCACCAGCCAGGACTAGTTTATTTATTTATTTTTTGATTCATTTGATGATAGTTGGAAGTTTGTTGTCAATAGCTTTGATCTTTTTCTTAAATATGTCCCTTTAACATTACATATAATAACAGCTTAATGATGATAAACTCCTTTAACTTTACCTTGTCTGGGAAGCACTTAAACTGCCCTTCCATTCTAAATGATAGCTTTGCTGCATAGAGTAATCTTGGTTGTAGGTCCTTGCTTTTCATCACTTTGAATACTTCTTGAATGCTCCTTCTTGCCTGTAAGTTTCTTTTGAGAAATCAGCTGATAGTTGTATGGGAACTCATTTGTAGGCAACTTTCTTCTTTTTCCTTGTTGCTTTTGAGATTATCTCTTTATCTTTAACCTTTAACATTTTAATTATGCTGTGTCCTGGTGTGGTCCTCTTTAGGTGCAACTTGTTTGGGATTCTCTGTGCTTTCTGGACTTCTATATCTATTTCCTTAGCCAAATTAGGAAAGTTTTCCTTAATTATTTTTTCAAATAAGTTTTCAATTTCTTGCTCTTCCTCTTCATTTCTGGTACCCCTATGATTTGGGTGTTGGTATGCTTAAAGTTGTCCCAAAGATTCCCAACCACTCCTCATTTTAAAAAATCCTTATTTCTTCTTTTTGTTCTGGTTGACTGGTTATTTCTTCCTTATATTACAATACATTGATTTGAAGCCCAGCTTCCTTCTCTTCACTATTGGTTTCATGTGGGTTTTTCTTCATTTCACTTAGCATAGCCTTCATTTCTTCCCTTATGTGTTTGCTGTACTCAGTCATTTCTCTGAACGTCATTATCATCAGTGTTTTGAACTCTGCATCTGTTAGGTTGATTATCTCCTCCTAGCTTAGTTCTCCCTCTGGACCCTTGATCTGCTCCCTCTTTTGGGCCAATCTTCTCTGTCTCCTCAACTTGACAGCTTCCCAGTGTTTGTGTCTTATGTAGAGCTGCTGCACCCATGATGTTGTAAGGAGTGTAGCCTTAGGTTAACATCAGTGTGGAGCACTACCTTGTGGTGCTATATGTGGGGGAGGAGTCAGGGAGGAAACAGTGCTGCTTGCTCGGCTCTCTCCTCTTTTCTAGTCACTTCACCCACTTACCCTATGCTACTCATGCCCCTCTAGCTGTTGCCCTGGTTATGGTTCCCAGAGTGAGTTGATTTGCAGAAGTTCTAGACCATAGGGGCCCTCTAAACGGACTCTCCTGAGAGTCCAAGAGTTTCTTCAATGGTCTTAACCCCCACTGGTTTTCACAACTATAAGCAATAAGGTTTTATTTTCCTGGCGCTGGAACCCTGAGCTGTGCGGTCTGGCCTGGGGCTGGGATTGCTTGCTGGCTTTAATAATGTGTGACCAGCTCTTTCTGCTGGCCAGCTACAGCTACTGTCTTGCTGCCACCGCCACCACATGTCCGCTCCACCTCAGCTCCCCATCTCTGCCCCTCCTATTCATCTGGATGAGTGTTACTTCTTTAAATATTTGTTTGTTATACTTCCACACAGTTCCATTTTCTGACACTTCTGTCTGTTTTCTGTCTTGAAGTCAGTGTAATCCTTCTTATGATTGTGGAAGGAGATGAAGCGTGTCTACCTATGCCTCCATCTTGGCCAGAATGATTTTTATTTTTTAAAGATGTAAATGGAATAAATACAACAGCCTATAGGAATAAAATACTCCCTGGATTTTGGTGAGAAAATAACTATTGCAATCAGGTAATATCAAGAAGACCACATCTGACCTAAAAGGTGCTAGTTTCTTGACCTACAGAGTCCCATTTTCTCAACAGTCACATGTCATATCAAGATTCTGTTTTTAGAATAAGTTATTGGTAAAAATCTAAAGATAAGTAAGGAGCAATGGTTCAGAGCATGTGCTTGTCAGACAGACTGGTTTGGTGATATCAGGCACCTCTGTCCATTTTTTCTTTTCCCATTCTCCATCCTTCTCTTCCTAATAATTCTTTTAATAAATAAAAAGTGTAACATTCGTATATACAAGTGCACAAGTCCTAAACTGTGTACAAGTGAGTGCATACATAGACCATCTTATAGATGAAGAATTCAACACCCGAAAGCCTCCCTTATGCTTTCCGCTCAGTTACATGCTTCTCCCAAGTGCACGGCATTCCTGGTTTGTTATCACAACTTAGTTTTTCATGTCTTTGAATTTTATAGAAATGAACTTGATCATGTATTTTCTCTTTTTTGCTTCAAGAATTTTATCTGTGAGATTAGATTAATTCATATTATTGTGCAGAATACTCTGATCTTATACAATAAGGTCTCTTACTTTACTCTCTTTAACTTCTCTGATCTCATCTAGTATTTTCTCCTTCATTTTACTCTACTTCAGCTGTACTGGCCTCCTTGTTCTTGCACACACAAGTCAGGTACACTTCTGCCTCTAGGTCTTTGCCCTAGCTAGTTTCTCTGCCTGGAATACTCTTTTCTCACACCACTGTTAGGTATTAAATTGCTGCTTAATCCTCTAAAATTTTGTTGTTCTCCATTACTTCGTTTCCATTTCCTTGCTTCATTCTTTCTCTTCTACCTGTTTAAAAACCCATGATTCTCCATTGCCCATATTTCTTAACCTGGAATTCAGTGTTCTCAAAAATTTGGTTCCAGTGTGCTCTTCAACCTTACTTTTTATTATTTTTATTTTTTTTAAAGATTTTATTTATTATTTTCAGAGACAGGGGAAGGGAGAGAGGCAGAGAGGGAGAAGGACATCACTGTATGGTTGCCTTTCACCTGTCTCCAGCCATGGACCTGGTTGGAGACCTGGTTATGTGCCCTGGCTGGGGAGTTGAACCAGCAACCTTTGGGTTCACAGGCTGGTGCCTTATCCACTGTGCCACCAGCCAGGGCTTTGTTCTTATTTTTAATATAGCCTGTATGTTTATAATTTTATGTTCTCTGAACACTGCTATTTTACCACTTTTTTACCTTTATTTATGCTCCTTGAAAAGTGAGGTCCCACAAATTTTTGTTTAATTTTATTATAAAACATTATTTCTCCAATCTTTATAAATAAAATCCTACCAAATCCTACCTCTTCCATAGTTTCTATTAACCCTTTGATTAAAATTATCTATATCTCCTTTGAACTCTAATACCATTATATGTATGTTTATCTCATTCATCATTTTCCATAACAATATTTATTGTACTTTCCCTATATGCACTATACATTGCCTTATGTGTTATACATGTATAATCAGGTTCAGTCCCGCCTGCTTCTCTCTATTAAGTACAACTATAAGCTCTGGAAATAATGCATGAGGCAGCCACAGGAGAACTCCGAACAATGGAAAGAGGAGGGTGGACTAGTTAGAGACCCCTGTAATGGAGGAACCTCATAGTGACAGGGTTTTCTACAACCCCCAGCCAACAGCAAAAGGTGACTCCGGCCCTAACTCTCAACCTAGCAGCAGAATGTGATGCAGGTAGGCTCAATTCTTCCCTGAGATTGAGTAAGAGTCAATACCAAGTGAGTCTGGTGGCTCTGGCAAGAGGGACTTGATCAGGAACACCCCTGACAATAAGTGGCCAAGGGAACTATAGTCATGTGCCACTTGACACATTAAGCAAGTTTGTAACTGTGTACTTACACAAACCTATACATGGTATAGCCTACTATATTAATTATATCGAGCCAATGTCAATATAATTAAAATAGTTTGCGTGGCTGATACTTTCGGGACAGACCTTGTACAGTGTACCATCGCTTTTACATATATGCAGCACATCATTGATCAGAATGTTATGATGAGGTATATGACTGTACTCTCATTCCCTACTGGGCATGGACGGAAACAGTGAACAGAGCCTTAGGGACCTGAGTGACATAACCAAAGATCCAGCGTTCACATCAGCAGTGTCTGAGAAGGAGGGGAGAAAGAAAGTGGTTTAAAAGAGTATCAGAAGAAATAATGGCTGAAAACTTCCCAAATTTTACCAAAGACATCATTCTACAAATTCAGGAAGCGGGGTGAATACCAAATAGGATCAACTACAAACAAACAAACAAAAAATACCACCTCCAACATATGTCATAATTAAACTTGAAAACTAAAGACAAAATATTTTGAAAGTAGCCAGAGAGAAATGATGCATTCACTACCTGTAGAGCAACACCAACCCAACAGCAGATTTCTCATTTGGGTGTAAGGAAAATAGATGCTATTATATGGAATTTGTGGAAGTATAGATTTGACTGACATATGTGAGGGCAGGTTTATAGTTAATGATCAAATGTTTACATGTTCATTAACTTTGGCTCACCAATTCAAATTACGAAAAGCCATTTGTCAGAAGTACACTCACTTATCTATAGTTAACATATACAGGGGTATTTGTTTAAAAGACTAGAAATGGCTGGGCTATGCCCAAATAAATAATGGGGAATGTTTTAAAATAAAATTAATACAAAATAATGCTTCACAAGTAAAAGAAAAATAATTCCACAAAGACCAAAGATGTTACTTAGCTAATAATTGGTCAAACTTGCATAACATTTTTTTCAATTCTAAAATACGTTGAGGCCACTTTCATGGTGAAATCATTAAATACTTCGAATACTTATGAATTCCAAATACACTCAAATGCAAGTTTAAGGTACAATAAAACAAATTAAAATGAACATTTAATTACTCTTCTGATTATCACTGTACTTATTTCTATGGGCAATTGAGTTGAACAAAAGTAAAAATCATGTATACATTATATTTTTTAAATTTAAAAAATATGTTTTCTACCCCTTTTAGGGTCCAGCCTGATGCTATCCTTTCCATGAATTTTTTGTTAACCTTTCAGTTCAGATTTATCATTATCTCCTTTGAACTATGATACCATTTTTATCTCATTATTTCCCAAAACATGGATAGTAATACTCTTATTGATTACACTTTAAATATGTGCTCCACACATTCCTTCATGTGCTTTGCATGTATGTTACCAGATTTAATTCTCACATCAGCCTATAATGAGGTAGATGCTTTTATCTCCATTTTACAGTAAAGAAACTAAAAAGTTGAGATGTGAAATAATTTGCTCAAAGGCACACAGGTTAAAGTCCAGATTTCAAACTTATCTTTGCAATGAAGTGTTGCCACTGTGCTAGACTGCCTTTCAAGTAAGATAAATGAAATAAATGTTACATATGTTTAAAAGAAATTTTGACATAAAGGGAAAGAAATCAACAAATCAATAAAATGTTCAAATTAAAGATTTTGAAATCAATACAAATTTAGTTTATGCTACTTATAAAGTTAGTAATGAATATTGTTGGATATGAAATAAGCTAATGAAAAATAGAAAAAAATTAAAATTCACATTATTTACTACATACTTTAACATCCACATTTTTAAAGTGAGAATTGCATTGTTTGTTATGTTATTTATATCATGTACAAATTAATGACTATTAACACTTAATAGAATTATCTTAAATTTTCTGTGTAATAAATATATAATTTTACCTGTTTTTTTTTCCCCTAGAATTCTGGAGGTGGCAGTGGAGTTGACCTTTCAGTGCTAAATGAGGCTCGAAATATGGTGTCAGATCTTCTGACTGATCCAGCCCTTCCCCCACAAGTCATTTCTTCCCTGCGGAGTATCAATAGCTTGATGGGTGCTTTCTCAGGTTCCTGTAGGCCAAAGATTAATCCCTTTACACCATTTCCTGGATTTTACCCCTGCTCTGACATGGAGGACCCAGCAGAGAGAGGAGATCGAAAACTTAACAAGGTCGAAATACAGTAATCAGCCAGTCCTATGTATCACCTTTGATTATATTTTCAAATTGTTCTTTAAAATTATAGATAAACTAGAATTTCTTTTTTTAAATATCAGCTTCTTTTCCAGTATATTGAGCTCCCTGGGGCTTTAGAGCTAGTTATAATCTGAAATAATTTGAAAGAGGTATTCAGTTTTTTTTCTAAAGTACATTACAGTTATAACTACATCAGTAGCAGCTGATTATTGCTATTGTTTTTAAGTAGTAGCACAGCAAGCAAATTTAATTCCAGGCTTGTGTAACAAACTAGTAGTCAAATCATGTCAACTATCTATTCTTTAGAATCCAGGAATGGCTCTTGCTGAAACAAGAAATGATCATTATAATGTTCATTTTATGCATTACATAGCATTATTATGTACGTACTTCAAGCTGATTTTCACATTTTTAAAACTCTTCCTGGCCCCCTCCTCTTTACCCACTAGAGATTGCTACAGCCCAGTAGGCATTGATTTTTCCATCATTAGAAGTGGTCTTAATTTAAATATCATTCTTTCAAAATAGGATTTCCTTTAGAAGATTTTGACTATCGATATCTTTACCAATTGCTAAAATGATAAAGTTAAAAATAGAAACATTTTAGAGATTATTCTCATGTAACTACTTTGTTCTACGGGCAAAGAAACTAAGCAAGAGAAGATAAAATTCAAATCAGTTTAATTTGTTCACTTATAACAGTGTGTACAGAGCTTAGAAAAAGTTTAAAATGTAGTTTTGATTATCAGTTAATTTAATTTTGTTCTTAGCATTAGGGCATAGAACTGTTGAAAAACTAATAAGCCTGATGAGGGCAAAAAAGTTATAACTATTGATCACAGATGTGGATCATAGGTAGTTATGTAGTGCTTTTATTTTTAAAAAGTATATACACTATCATCTGCATTAGTCAAAACCCAATTCCAATTAACAATGATACTTAAAGGTTAATCATAAGCATCAAAAAGAGATAGCAAGGAATTCATCAGTAAAATAGCTAATATTTTTTTGAGTTAGTTTTCACTTGATCTGATTGCTCTTCCTTCATATTTTCTATTGACATTTGATATTTAGAATAGTAATTTTAAAAATAGCTCTTAAAAATATTAACCATAAAACCATATTGATTGTATTGTTAGTATGTTTACTGTGTAAAGTGTACTGGTACATTTTAGAAACATTTAAACAATAATATTAAACAGGATGCCTAAATGCCTCATTTCTTGAACATTTGAGTTAATCAGGCTTACTTGGGTACTGGAATCTACTGGTAAAAGTAAGTGCTATAAGAACCAGGAAGTAACCCTGATTTCTTAGTGTTTTTTAAAAAAATATACTTGAATTTTATATCTAATTTGTAATGCTTTTGGAAAAGAATGTAAGAAGCCTAATGTCACATCAGAAAAGAACAACAGCATTTATGAAAAAAAACAGTAAGGAAAAGGAAATTGGAATAGATAATTTGATGTGAATATCATAACTATGTTTAGAAACCAGAGAGTTTATACGGACCTAAATTATAGCTAGAGAAGATTATGTTACATACAGAACTTTTCCACTGTCCGTTTAACCAACCATGAACTTTTACTAAATCAACATCCTTGGGAGAATTGAAATCTGGGAGATATTTATCTCTCAGAGGTGGTTTCAGTGTCTGCTGATGGGGACATTCGTAAGAAGCAGAAACGGTTTTCTGCACATCTCAGCAAGACACCTGTTCCCAATGGTAAAAAACAGATATTTTCGAAATTAGGGTAAACTTTTATTGATGTTAAATGTGTTCTGGATTTAATTTAATTATTAATTCAAAAAACAGCTCAGAATCTTGCAGTTTCTCCATATTGACCCCCATGGACATTATTAGCACTGTACTGAAAATATAAATGTTTAGAATATAGGGCTGACAGTCCCTGATCCAAATCTTGTCCTCTGAAGTAGTTTTTAAGGGCAAATCTTTCATATCTACTTTCTAAATTATCGTTTATTTCCCATGATACTAGAAACAAAATATACAAAAGAAAAAAATTAGATAAGTTGTAGGGAGTTGAAAATCATTTTTTAGTAGGAGAAAAATAACAGGTATCCGAAACTTGGAATAAAATGTTCGAAAGAAATGTTCTATTTCTCATGTACAAATTAAATAAAATACTTTGTATTGATTTTATGTGCCATTTTTAATGATTCAGATACAGCATATTATAGGGTGACAATCTTAACCACTGTTAAATTATTCAACAGGGACTAAACAATAGGAATAGTTTACCAACTCCACAGTTAAGGAGGAGCTCAGGAACTTCAAGCCTGCCACCTATTGAAACTTCTGCTTCAAGGTGGGAACGCAGTAATGGCAAAAGGCCTCACCAAGAATTTGGCATTTCAAGGTAAAACCCCCAGAGTCTGTTAAAGAAACCTGAATTTGATACATTCACTTAGTGAATAAAGTTTGATGTAACTCTGAAAGCAGAAGCCAACAGTTGACATATTTTAGGTACAAGACAGCCTAAGTAGAAATATGACATAACAGAGAGTGATTCTTAGAAAGAAGCTAACATATTTTGCCCCAAATATCCACTTAGATAAGTGGATACAAAGCACTCTGGGAGCCTTAAAGGAGGCTGGGATCAATTTAGGACAGGGACCGGGGAAAGCTTATAGATTGGTAGCGGTGGCCACTACAGGAGCATGATAATACCTAGGGTAGGTCAACAGTTACAGATTTGTGAGGAGGAGCACATTCTTAGGGCTCATCTCAGATGTTAAGTATCTTTGAATGGCATCAGTAACTACAACTAAAAGAAGCTGGGAAAATGCAGGGGCTGAAATCTAAATGTAAATATATCCATTTACCTTGATAACAAAAGATTCAGTGCTTTGTCTTAAAATCCAGAAAGATAGGGGTCTCTTGAATGAGTTATGAGCTTCTATTTAGTCAGTTATCTGAGAATATTAATGAAATTCGAATTAGTGTAAATTTACTGTTAAACCAATGTTACTGAACATGTTTTACATTTAGCTTGAGCTGTGTAGTTACACACTTTAGACACTAGGTGGCAGGACTGGATCATAGCTATTTGTTAAAATTTATGTTAATGATTGTATGTGAAATAGGATCGGATAGTTATAATTTTCCAGATTCTTTTTTGACTTATTAATTTGAATATTCTATAATATATTCAAGTAGATAGACCTTATTAAAAATAGTGTGAAATTATATAAAAACAGGAATAGATTGAAGTATGAAGAGTACTGTAACTTAGGAAAATGAGCCTCGGTCCAGAGCTTTCCTAGAGCCTAAACATGATAGTTTTGTTTTTAATTGGGAATGAGATAGGAGGAAGAGAATGATGTTAAAAACTGAAAATATGAAAGATATTTCTTAACCACGGGAAACATGAGAATATTGGGTTTAAGAAACAACAATGAAAATGATTCAGTTTTTCTATTGTACTGATGTAACAGCAGTACATTTACAATGAAAGAATGATTGATATTAAAGTGGAAACATGTCTTTAATCTTTAATTAAATCTAATCTTTAATTCTGAGGAATGTTCATATAAAGGTATATATAGATAGATTTGATATACATCACCTAATAAAAGCTTTAGAAATTTGGAGAATAAAGTAATTGGTGGTATTATGCAACATCTACTTTAAAGAGATTAGTCTAAAAGTAATTTTTCTAGTGTGCGGAAGCTGGAGCTTATCAGTAACAAATTCCTAAGTGTACTTTGAACATAGGTAACATAGGAATATGTGAAGCATTTACAACCATTACTTCTTTTGAAATTCAAGTCTCTAGATCAGTGCCTGTCCAATACAAATTTTCTGACTATTTTATATCCTTACTGCTTAGTATGGTAGTTCATAGCTATTGATCACTTGAAATGTATCTAGTATGACTAAGCAACTAAATTTAAATTTTAAATAATTTAATTATAATATAAAGAGCTATATGTAACTACCATGTAGACATGTGTAGCAACCATATTTGACAACATAGCTATATGTATATTTTTAATGTACAAGGATGTTTTGTTTGGCACAAAAGTAACAGATTTGTGACTATGGAATCATGAGACATTCATCTCAACTTTAGTAGAATGCTCTAGAACTGACATCATATAGCCTATGTATTTTCTTGATTTGAATGCAGCTTTAGATTCTGATCATAGCTTCTCTAACTGATCTTAAATGACCCTGACTGTGCTTTAAACACTGTTTCAGTCATGAACCTCTCGTTTCCTGGTATGATGCTATTCTTTACTGGTTGCTTACCTAGAAAACTTGATGTTATCTTGGCACGATTTCCTTATTTACAGTTGTCTGCCTCTGAATTCTTCTTTCCTGTGTTACTTCCTCTCCTTTATCACTATGCCCACACTGTCTGATGCCTTCATTACTCCTTACCTGGCCTATTGAATTATCCTCTTAATTAGCTTTCCCATATCTAATATCTTTCACTACCTGATCCATCTTCTATTCAACCAGAAATTTCCCTTAAACATTTTGATTATAGGTTTTGTAGTCATTAAATTTTTGGACCCTTTACCAATGCCTGAGAATCAAAACCCTGTTATTGATTGAGTGAAGCTAAACCCTATTTGGAAAAGTTAAATGGACTACAAGAGATTAGCAATCTTGCAAAGAATGAAAATAGAAAAATTATTTGGAAAGCTTTCTGTGAAACACTAGTCAAGCTTAACTTGTCCACTTCTGTACCCTTCTTTTCTTGTTCTCTCTGTCTTCATTTATGTAAGGCAGTGTTATGGTTTATTTCTGAAAAGGAGAAATCCCTGTCTTTGTTTTGGATATTAACTAGGGAGTATATTTTAGTAGAGTACAGATTTTTCTGTTGGAATATTGCAGTTCTTTCCCAATCTCTCCCAATCCACATATAGCCAAGAAATACTCAAATAAACAAAGGGTGATTGAGCACTTATAGGGAGAGGAGTTTGTTGGATGGTATTATTTACATGTTGTCTCTTTTTTGTAAAACTGTCAACATAGTATTACTATTGGCTTTAAGAAAAAATATTATAGACTCTAAGGCTTGATGTTATCCCAGAAGTCCTTAATTGTAAATCTCTGATTTTGCATATTGAGAAACACACAGAGATAAATTGTTTTGTGGAAAGAGCATACACTTTGGAGTCAAAGAAATAGGAAGTTATGTTTTAGCTGTGTGAATTTAAGGACGCTACGTAGCCTTTTAAAGCCTCAGTTTCCTTGTATGTATGGTAGGAAAGTAACAGATAAAGTATATAAAGTACCAAAAGCAATGGATTATATATAATCAATATTCAAGAAAGCACAATATTAAAATGTTAATATTAATAAAGAAGTTTTAATGAATTGGTTGCCAACTGGTTTTACATGCTTTCTCTTTGTAATACAGAATTTTTTGTCTCATCAGGACATAGAACAAACTATAGATTTCTAGAAAAAGGCCCAAGGAGAGCCTTGAAGCAGGGGTTAGCAAAGGAAGAGTCCATTCATTTAAATTGGGGAGCAGAAAAGGTATATTCTTTAGAAAAGTGACAATAGGAACCTATAGAGATCATTCATGTAGTCCACAAACATCTGTTGAACATCTTTTATCAGGCACTGTGCTGTTATATCCACTGTGAATGCAGGGGTGTGTTTTATGGCCCCTAAAGGCATTTAAAAATTATCAAGGTCACAGTGGATAAGGCGCCGGCCTGCAAACCCAAAGGTTGCAGGTTCGATTCCCCAGCCAGGGCACATAACAAGGTGGCAAACCAGGTCTCCAGTCAGGTCTGTGGCTGGAGGCAGGTGAAAGGCAACCATACATTGATGTCTCTCTCCCTCTCTGCCTCTCTCCCTTCCCCCCTTTCTAAAAATAATGAAATAAAATCTTTAAAAATAAAAAAATAAAATAAAAATTATCAAGGGAAAATCATATATAAGCAGTGAAAGTATAACACATGATATGGGTAAATGTTATAATACAGACATGAATAAAAACCTGTTTGGTCACAGAAAACTAGATCTTTCCTGAGTAATAAGGTGTGGCGGTGGAGAAAAAATGGAGGAACTGGAGAAGAGCTTAAGAACCTAGCCTACACTAAAAAAATATTGAGTGACCTGGCTGGTGGCACAGTGGATAAGGTGCTGGCCTGTGAACCCCCAAACGTCACTGATTGCCCAGCCAGTGCACATAACCACGTTGCAGGCCAGGTCTCCAGCCAGGTCCATAGCTGGAGGCAGGTGAAAGACAACCATACATTGATGTGTCTCTCCCTTCCCCTCTCTCTAAAAATAATAAATTAAAAAAATTTTTTTGAGTGAAAAAATAGAGAATCTAGGTTTATCGTTGAGTCTGTGGCCAAGTACCCACATCACAGGGTGACTAACAGAACAAAACAGGTTAGTGAATATCTAAGAAAGAAAGGTAATGTTTATAAGTACTTTATGCATGGCAGGGGCCAGAAGTTTCAGATATATAAACTTCAACTTTGTTTTATGTATCACATTGGTATGGTTGCCTACCTATATTTCATTTTTTCATAAGAGCCTTAAAAACCTATTAATATATCAGTTATAAGAAATGATTGACTTAGTAATCAATATATGTGAAGAGAAGGAACAGAAAATAGTGAAAAACTACATACTATTTTCAGCCAGTGATTCTCAGTGAAGCCCCTGGACCAGTAACACCAGCATTTCCTTTTAGGAGCTTGTTAGAAATGCATATTATCTGGCCCTAATACTGGTTTACAGAAGCAGAAATCCTGGGATTGGGAATAGCAGTCAGTCTGTGTTGTGAGAAGCCCCGCAGGTGATGCTGATAACCTGCTTTCTGCCAGGCTTCCGCAAACAGTGTGGCCTTGAACCTCAGCCTGTGTTCCACAACCTGTTCTGCTTGGTTTTTTTTAACATTTTTTTTTTTAAAGATTTTATTTACTATTTCCAGAGAGAGGGAGAGAGACATCAACGTATGGTTGCCTTTCACCTGCCTCCAGCCACACACTTCGCTGGAGACCTGGCTTGCAACCTGGTTATGTGCCCTGGCTGGGAATCAAACCAGTGGCCTTTGGGTTCACAGGCTGGCGCCTTATCCACTGTGCCACCAGCCAGGGCCCACAGCCTGTCTTTGTAAATAAATTACATCGCCAGTCATGCTTATTTGTTATTATTGTTTGTGGCTGCTCTTATGCTGCAGTGGCAGAGCTGAGTAGATGCAACAGAGATGTTAGGTAGGGCCTGCGGAGCTGGAATTTTCCCATTTGGTCTTTTATAGAAAGTTTGCTGACTCCTGAGTTAGGCCTTAGGCACTAAATAGGTGTCTAAACTCTGAATGTACAAGCAGATTATTTGCTAATTGAATTGAAGACCGTGAAGACCAATGAGGAAATTTCCCACAGTTTTAAAATTCTTAACCTGTTTCTCTTTCCCTTTTAGTCAAGGAAGCTGTCTAAATGGGCCTTATAGTTCAAACCTATTGACAATCCCGAAGCAAAGATCAGCTTCTGTATCACTAACTCATCATGTAGGTCTAAGAAGAGCTGGTAAGAAATAATTTTTTATGATTTAAATGTGGAAGGTCTCAAAGTATATGGAAGTGCAATTGTTTTTCGTATATATTAATAGCTAATTTTGAATGCTGTCTTATGTGCTATGAACTAACATGACTAAGCAGCTTGGATTGGCCATTAGTTTGCAATTTGCTCATTCATTCATGAACATTTTTTGAACATTAATATACAAGGAACTTTGTTAGGCACTACAGATTGAGGGAAAAAAATATAGAACTATTTAACCTGAATTTTGCGGATCCAGACTCACATATCCAGAACAAAGGAAAACCCCAGGAAAAAAAAAAGGAGTATTCAGTAGCATGGAAATTATGAAGGAAAAAACAATGTGAGAGTAGAAAAAATCTCTGATTATATATCCTAAGTTGTCCTGAAAAGTTTTCTAGCCCTGGCTGGTGGCACAGTGGTTAGGGCACCGGCCTGGGAACCCAAGGGTTGCAGGTTCGGTTCCCCAGCCGGGGCACATGGCCAGGTTGCAGACCAGGTCTCCGGTCAGGTCTGTGGCTGGAGGCAGGTGAGACGCAACCATACATTGATGTCTCTTTCCCTCTCTGCCTCTCTCCCTTCCCCTGTTTCTAAAAATAATGAAATAAAATATTTAAAAAAAAAAAAAAGTTTTCTATTTATTTAGTTATCTGAGATATAACTGACCTATAATTTTATTAGTTTCTTGTATACAACATATTTTGTATACGTTGTAAATAATTACAGCAGTAAGTCTAATTAACACCCATTATCATACATAGTTACAAATTTTTTCTTGTGATGAGAACTCTTAAGCTCTCTTAGCACCTTTTCAAATATGCAATATACTATTATCTATTGTCACCATGCTGTACGTTACACCTCCATGACTTACTTGTTTCATAACTGGAAGTTTGTACCTTTTGACCTCCTTTACCCATTTGCTTTAAAACTTTTTGCATGAAATGTATTTTATAGATACAACATAGTAATGAAAGAACAACACTGATATTCTGCTTTCAAACTACATTATGTGTGGTCTTGGGCAGTAGTAGCAGTAGTATAGACAATTATAAAATTCTTTTATAAAAATGATTACACAGTGGATAAGGTGCCGGCCTACAAACCCAAAGGTCACAGGTTCGATTCCCCAGCCAGGGCACATAACTAGGTTGCAAACCAGGTCTCCAATCAGGTCTGTGGCTGGAGGCAGGTGAAATGCAACCATACATTGATGTCTCTCTCCCTCTCTGCCTCTCTCCCTTCCCCTCTCTCTAAAAAATAATGAAATAAAATCTTAAAAAAATAAAATAAAAATGATTGGCATACAGTGAAAGCTGAAATGTGAGGTCAGAAAAATGTCACTTTATTTATTTTATTTACTTATTTTTTAAATTTTATTTTATTATTTCTAGAAAGAGGGGAAGGGAGAGAGGAAGAGAGGGAGAGAGACATCAATGTATGGTTGCCTTTCACCTGACTCCAGCCACAGATCTGACTGGAGACCTGGTTTGCAACCTGGTTATGTTGCCCTGGCTGGGAATCGAACCAGCAACCTTTGGGTTTTTAGGCCAGCACCTTATCCACTGTGCCACCAGCCAGGGACTTTGTTCTTTTTATTCTTTTTCTTTTTAAAAAGATTTTAATTACTTTTTTTTTTTAGAGAGGTGGGAAGAGAGGGAGAAAGTGAGGGAGGGAACATAGACTGGCTGCCTCTTATACACCCTTGACGAGGGACAGACCCACAATTCAGACATGTACCCAGACTAGGACTCGAACCAGCAACCTTTTATTTTGCAGGACAATGCAAGCCACACCGGTCAGGGCAGCGCACTTTGTCTTTAGTAGAAACTAGTTAACCATGGGTATTATCAGAGCCTGACTTACCTACGAGAAGGTAAATACCAAACTACTAGTCTGCTCTAGCCAACCTCTTGTGAAGTTCATATTCTAGAGGCACAGGCTCACTAAAAGACAAAACAAATCATCAAACTATATAGAACACTACCCTCCCTCCACATTTCACCACCATATTACTAAGGGCCTATTTATAGTGGTTCCTTTTACCCAGTACATCATTTTCAGCTATTAAAAAAAAAAAAAATTATAAGGCATACCAAAGGGCAAAAAACACAATTTTTAGAGACAGAAAAAACAATCAGAACCAGATATAGCAGGGATTTTGTAATTATCATATTATGAATTTAGAACAACTATGATTAATAGGCCAAGGGCTTTAATGGATAAATTCGACAACATGCAAAAACAGAATGGCAATGTAAAAAGATGGAAATTATAAAAATAAATAAATGGTAGAGATCGAAAACACTAACAAATGAAGAAAGCATTTGATGTGCATATGAGTAGGTGGGACACAGCTGAAGAAGGGAATCTCTGAGCTAGAGGATATGTCAATAGAAACCTTCATAACTGAAAAACAAACAAACAAACCAGAATGGACTATCTAAAGACTGTGGGGCAACTACAAAAGAAATGCCAGAAGGAGAGAGAAAGGAGCAAAAGAAATAACTGAAAGATAATGGATAAGAATTTTCTCAAATTAATGTCCGATATTAAAGCACCAATCCAGAAAACTCAAAGAACATCCAGTAGGATAAATACCAATAAACAATAACTAGGTATATCATTTGCAAATTATGGAAAAATCAAAGATACATTAAAAAAAAAATCCTAAAGACGTCATAGGGTAAGAGGGAGGATCTTACCTCTAGAAGGAATAAAGATGAAAATTACTAGAACCTCTCAAATACTATGCAAGCAGTAAGAGAGTAGAGTGAAATATTTAAAGAATTGAGAGAAAAACAAGCACCAACCTATAATTCTATCCCCTGCAAAATTATCCTATAAAAGTGAAGGAGAGCCCCGGCCAGTGTGGCTCAGTTGGTTGGAACATCATCCTGTAACCAAAGGGTTGCGGGTTCAATTCCCGGTTAGAGCACATAGGATCCCAGTCTGGGTGCGTATGAGGGCAGCCACTGATTTCTCTCTCATGTCAATGTTGCTCTCTCCCCTGTCCTCTCGCTTTAAGAGCAATGAAAAAAATGTCCTTGGGTGGAGATTTTAAAAATAAATAAATAAAAAGGAAGGAGAAAAATATTTTTTAAGATAAACATTGAGGGAACTTGTTGACAGTAGACCTAATTTCAAGAAATGTTTATTGTAAAAGAAGTTCTTTAAAGAAAAGAGGAGGTAAGTAATATAGGTCAGAAACTCAAATCTATAGAGAAAAGAACACTGAAAAAAAGTAAAGGTGAAATAAAAACTTATTTTTCTCCTTTTTATTTTATCTAACAGATGACAAAAGTCTACCCTTGTTTGATTTGTTTAGAATAAGAGCAACAGTATGTTTGAATCTGTGTTTATGTATACATTTTATGTATAGACATTTATATATGCTTATATAAGTGAAATGAATGACAGCAATGATACAAGGATAGAGGAATTAGCATTATTATTATAAGGTACTCAGACTACCTCTGAAGTGGTATGGTGTTATTTGAAACTATATTTGAGTTAGTTATAAATGTATGTTGAAAACTCTAGGCCAACCATTAAAAAAGTAGAAAACATGCCCTAGCTGGTGTGGCTCAGTGGATTGAGCACTGGTCTGTGAACCAGAGTTGCTGGTTCAGTTCTTGGTCAGGGCACGTTCCTGGGTTGCAAGTTAGACACCCCCCCCCCCCCCCCCAGTGAGGGATGCACAAGAGGCAACTGCACATTGATGTTTCTTTTCCTTTCTCACTTCCTTCCCCTCTCTCTATAAATAAGTAAAATCTTTAAAATAAAAATTTTAAAGTAGAAAGCAGTCTATTGAATGAATCCAGGAGTGTCATTCAACAAATAATCAGAAACAAGAAAACAAAGCCAGCAATATAACAAACTTTGGATGTGTGAGGGGTCTGATACCAGAATTGTTAACGTATATTATCTAAAATGTTCAGTTAGAAAAAGAAGAAGAAGAAGAAGAAAAGAAAGGAAAAATGCAAAGAATCAAAAAAAAATTGCCATGTATTCAAGGAAAAACAGACTAACAAAAAATTTCCCAAGGGGGGAATGGGATTTTGACTTTGACTTAGCAATGAAGTTAAATCTGCTACAATGCATATGTTTAAAGAACTAAAGTAAACCATATCTAAAGTACTTAAGAAGAATATGATAACAATGTCTCACCAAAGAGGCAAAATACAGAACTATAAATTATAAAACAATGTTAATAATTATGAAAATAAGTGCCACTTGTCAATATTAAATTGGAGAGTCTAGCCAGGGAAGATAGGTAAAAAGGAATAAAGGGAAGGAGTAAACCTATATTTGCAGGTGACATAGTCATATATTTATAAAACCCTAAGAAATTCATTAACACTATTACAACCAATAAACTAGTTAATCACTGGGGCGGGATACAAGATCTGTATGTAAAAATGAATTGTATTTCTATATACTTGCAATAAACAGTGCAAAACTGAAATTAAATAATTCTATTTATAATTAGCATCAAAAAGAAAAATCTTTGGAATAAATTTAATGAAATAGTGTAAGACCTGTACACTGAAAAGTATAAAACATTATTGAAAGAAGTTGAAGATCTGAATAAATTGGAAAATGTCCTGTGTTCGTTGATGAGAAAACTTAATATTGGTAAGGTGGCGATATTCCCAAAGTTGTTCTGGGTTCAGCACAACCCTTACCAGACTCTGAGCTGGCTTCTTTGCTGGTATTGACAAGCCCATCCTAAAATTTATTTGGAAATTCAAGGGACCCAAAATAGCTAAAATAATCCTTAATAAAAAAGAAAAAATTGTAGGAATCAGAGTTTCAAATTTTAAAACTTACTATCAAGATACAGTATGCAAAACAGTGTGGTGCTGGCATAAGGATATTACAACTCTGAAGTAGAATTGAGAGTCCATAAATAAACCCTTATATGGGCAGCTGATTTTCAAGAAAGGTGCCAAGATAATTCAATGGGGAAGGAAATAGCATTTTTAACAAATGATGTTGGAGCCATTGAAGATACACATGATAAAGAAAGAATTTGGAATCCCATGTTATCGTACTTAAAAATTAAGTCAAAATGCATCATGGAGTCAAAGGGAAAAGTTAAACTGTAAAAGTTGCAGAAAATAGAAAACCTTTGTGACTTTAGGTATTGAGTAAAGCAGTCTTAGGACACCAAAAGCACAGTCCATGAATTTGCAAATCATATATTTGACAATGGACTTGTGTCGAGAACATAGAAAGATGTTTTACAACTCAATACGAAGACAAAAGACCTCATTTTAAAAATGGGCAAAAGATCCGAAAAGATGTTTCTCCAAAGAAGGATATACAAATGGCCCATAACTGTGAAAAGAGGCTTAGCAGCACATCAAAATCACACCCACTATGATGTCTTCAATTACAAAGACAGACAATATCAAGTGTTGATGAAAATGTTCAGGAGTGGGAATATTCCTTCATTGCTGTATCCATTCTGGAAGACAGTTTGATATATTTTTTTTTGACAGTTTGATATTTGAATGAAGAAATAAAATTGTGCTATAGTCATTGAAAATAAGTGAACATGCTACAACATGGAAATATCTTTTGAAAATGTTGGGTAAAGTAAGCAAGGCATAGAAGCTTTTTTTATATACTGTATGACTCAGTTTACAAAGGTTAAAAAAAGGGACAAAACTAATCTGAATTGTTGAGATACATACATACCATAAATATAAAGAAAAACAGTACTATAAAAGTAAAAATAATGCTTTGCTTTAATGAGAGGGAGGGCAGTGAGAACAGGGTTTTCTGATCTCTAGCCATGTTTTATGTCTTAGCTTGAGTGATAAGCATTCCTGTTGTAACTTTTCTGCATGCCCATTATATTTCATAATAAATAAGGTTTAAAATTAAAAATGATGCATCTGTATTGTAGAAAGTCTTGTTTAAAGAAGATTTTATTTATTTTTAGAGAGAAGGGAAGGGAACCCACAAGAGAGGGAGAAAAAGCAACCCATCATTTGCTTCTTACATGCGCCCCAACAAGGGACCAGGCCTGCCACCTAGGCATGTGCCCTAACCTGGAATTGAACCTTCAGTCCTTTGCTCTGTGGGACAACGCCCCACCAGCTGAGCCATACCAGTCAGGGCTAGAAAGTCTTTCTGAAGAGTTACTAGGTTTTTCTTTACCATTTGTCCTCTCTTTGAAGCTTTTCTATGTTTTATCAAATTTCTACCCACAGGTTATTTACACTTTAGTCTTCTCAGTCTCTTTGTCTGGATTTTTAGATACTAGTATAATTAGAGAAAAGAATGCTGAAAATTGCACTATTTTGTTTGGTTAGTAATTAACCATTATGACTTTGACAAGCTCGGCACTTTCCCTGTCTAGTCCTCAATTTCTTCTTCTGAAACATTAAACTTTTTGTCCAGGTTATTTATAAAATCCCATTCAGCCATAACATATAAAATGTATAGGAGTCAAAACAAATTAATCTGATAGAAAAGCAGCCACAGCCCTGGGAAGAGTACGATCTCACAGAGTTAACTGTTAACTAAATGAAGTTTCTGGAGCCAGGGTGGGGGTATTGGTACTTTTATTTCTTCACGTGTAAAGTGAAAATGCTACTTAACTCACATTGTTATTATGAAGCTTAAATAACATATTGTATTAGGATTTTCTAGAGAAAAGGAACTAATGGGATGTTTGAATGTGTAATACATATATTACATATATACATGTAAGCATCTATGTAGAGAGAAAGGGGTAGGGTAATGGATTTATTTTATTTTAAGACATTGGCTTGTGACATTATGAGCACTGGAAGGTCTGAAACTTTTAGGGCAGTCTGCGAGCCTGGAAATTCTATGAAGAGTTGATATTACAGCCTTGAGTCCAAAGGCAGCCTGGAGGCAAAATTCCTCCTTCTTGGGAAGAACTCAGTCTCTTCTCTAAGGCCTTCGACTAATTGGATGAGGCCAACCCACATTATAAAGGGTAATCTGCTCTACTCAGTCTACTGATTTAAACATTAACCGCATTTGAAAAATAACTTCACAGCAACATCTAGACTGCTATTAGAACAAAACAACTGGCATCATAACTTAGTCAAGTTGACACATAAAATTAACCATCTCATGCAGTCTCTTAAGTGTTTACCACTATGTCTGAAAATATCATAGGTCCTTAATAACTGTTACTTGCTTCCCTCTCTGATTCATACTTTCACTTGGATATGAATTCCAAATAAAGTTTTAAGTCTGCCTTCTTTCCATATATAGCCATATTACCATAGCAGGGCACTTGGCCTCAGCCAGTGTTTTTTGAGTAAGTCAGGAGGATTAGAAATTTGTTCATGAAGCACGGTTTTTTCCTTATTTAGCACTTAATGCTTGTTTATATTTTCCACTAGACTCTAGTTTGTTAAATTACAAAGATGGTATCTTCTTCCCCATCGTAAAACCCATCACATTTTCCAGCATATAATAGGCTCTCAAATATTTGTTGAATAAATAAAGCTGGAAAGATTTGCATATTTTAAAGGGTATGTTGTTAACATAATTTAATTATAGGCTCGACTTGCTTAATGCTATTGGATTCTTGAAATAAAAATGAATTTAATTGCATTGAAATATATGTTCAGTACCATTTGATAAAGATGTTCTGTTCACATAGATCAGATAATCAGGCTGGTGGGAACACAAAGTTTGGAAGATAAAGAATTAGTCCCTGGCTGGTGGCACAATGGATAAGGCACCAGCCTGTGAACCCAAAGGCCGCTGGTTCAATTCCCCAGCCAGGGCACATAACCAGGTTGCAAGCCAGGTCTCCAGCCAGGTATATGGCTGGAGGCAGGTGAAAGGCAACCATACATTGATGTCTCTCTCCCTCTCTCCCTTCCCCTCTCTCTCTGAAAATAATAAATAAAATCTTAAAAAAAAAGAAGGAAAGAAAGATAAAGAGTTAGGAAAATTTGTGTTACACAGTATGTACATTTTAGTTTTATCTTAGTATCCATTTGTAATGTGCTATCCTGCAACAAGATATTTATTTCATAGTCACTGATGATGACAGATATGGTTTATATTCTGCTTAAATTCCTAGAATGTCTTCAATATAGCTCCATCTAGAAATCGATTTTATCATTTAATTGTAAATGCTTTCTTTAGAGAAGGAAAATAGCCTTGATAAATAGACAAATATACACAATAAACAATATACATGTACATAATTTATTTATATACCTCTTTCCTTTCTTTTACTTTTCAAGGTATTTTACCCAGCCTGAGTCTTATGAATTCTTCTGCCCATGGACCGCTGTCTCCTGGCTCTCTAACTAATCGATTACCTGTAGAATTTCCTGATACTGCTGATTTTCTCACTAAGCCAAGTGTTACTTTACACAGATCTCTGAGCAATGCACCCACTTCACCAGATTTTTATCAGCAACTTAGAAATTCTGATAGTAATTTATGTAACAGGTAAGTATCCCAAATGTTTATTTTGTTTTACAGTATAAGTTAAAGTATTACTAATATTCTAGTTCTATTTAATAACTAGATGGAGAAATAAGGCTATATCCTCTTCATCTAGTAATATTTATTAACTAAAAAATTTTTCTCATTTCAATGTTATCAATTTTTCAATTAAATGATATCCATCTGAAGTGAAAGATAGTGGTATTCTATTTATCATATCAGTAAATGTATGAGAGTTATTTTAGGATATACTACATTAGTGCCTGTTTACAATACCTGGTTCATATTGTGTTCATTATCATTTCTGCTTAGATATTAAGTGTTTATCTCAGACATCATTATTGACTTTCAGAATACATTCTTTTGTCCAGAATCACACAGATGCTTTCTAGGATAAAACAGCCTATTAAAGTCATAGGGAGATTGGATTACTAAAATGTGTTGCATTAGGGACCTTAGTTAAAAATTAAGATTTGGCCCTGGCTGGTGGCACAGTGGATAAGGCACATGCCTGCGAACCCAAAGGTTGCTGGTTTGATCCCCAGCCAGGGCACATAACCAGGTTGCAAGCCAGGTCTCCAGCCAGGTCTGTAGCTGGAGGCAGGTGAAAGGCAACCATACATTGATGTTTCTCTCCCTGTCTGCCTGTCTCCCTTAACTCTATAAAAATAGTAAATAAAATCTTAAAAAATTAAAAAATTAAGATTTGCCTAGGCTGCTTTGCCTCAGTTGGTTGGAGCATCAACCTGTAACTGAAGGATTGTTTCATTTCCAGTCAGAGCACATACCTCGGTTCGGGGTTCAATCCCTGGTCCAGGCATGTATGGGAGGCAACCAATCAATGTTTCTCTCTCTAAAGCAATGAATAAATTTCCTTAGGTATGGGAAAAAATTGAGCAGTTTTTATCATTGTATGTAGATTTTAAAAATTTGCCTTGTTTATTTATACATGTTTATTTATGTGTATATATATTTATGTTTTATTCTCTATAAGCTGCGGACATCGAATACTGAAATCTGTTTCAACATCTGAATCAGAGTCTGGTACAGACTGCCACAGTGGAAAATCAGGTGAGATGCAAGAGTAATATGTGTTTAACTTTTAAGAGCAATTTTTACATTATTGTTTAGGATGACTAAAATAAGTTTAGCTTCAGTTTATCCATCTTAAAAAGATTATAGTGTATTCTATCTACCTCAAGAAAGAATTATTAAGAACAAAGTATAAATAATAGATGGCGCAAGTTAAAAAATTTTTTTAACTTACTGATTGATTAAAGAGAAAATATAGAGGAGGGAGAGAAGGCAAGAAAGAGACATTGATTTGTTCTTCCACTTACTTATGCATTCATTGGTTGGTTCTTGTGTGAGCCTTAACCAGGGCTCAAACCCACAACCTTGGAGTATCGGGACCATTGCTCAAACCAACTCAGCTTCCCAGCCAGGGTGTGAAAGTTTTTTTGAAGAATAAATATGTGCTGTACAAATGAATATAATATTACGTTATGGCTTTGGCCCACAAAGAGTGAAATTAAATATATTAATGTTGACATTTATACTGTACAGTCTAAGGCCAAAAGGTTTGCGTAATTTTTTTATGGCACAGAGAGGAGTTGTTTTAAAATTTAATTATATCATTCTGAAACATTTTATATGATCAAATAAGAAATATTGTTGGTGATAAAATTTTAGTAGCTTTGTAACTTTCAACAATTGATGACCAAGTTTCCAGTAATAGATGGTTAACTTGCTCCAACATTCCCTCTGAAGGAAGGTAGAAAAGCTGTACAATTTAATAACAAAAAAAAAAATCTCCTTGAAGCCATTGAAGAACTAACAAGCGTCTCAGAAGTACCACTAAGCCCTTGCTGGTAGCACAGTGGATAAGGTGCCGGCCTGCGAACCCAAAGGTCGCAGGTTCAATTCCCCAGCCAGGACACTTAACCAGGTTGCAAACCAGGTCTCCAGTCAGATCTGTGGCTGGAGGCAGGTGAAATGCAACCATACATTGATGTCTCTCTCCCTCTCTGCCTCTCTCCCTTCCCCTCTTTCTAAAAATAATGAAATAAAATCTTAAAAAAAAAAAGAAGTACCACTAGAAGATCTGGAAGATAGACATCCAAGAAAGTTGGTGTGGAGTTAGGGGATACCAAAAGGATGTTCACAAGAGGGGCCAGTGTCTGATGAAAGGAGCAGTCCTTTTGGTAGCTCCAAGGGACCAGGGAGGCAGATTGGAGTCGAAGGCTTGCCACGGGGGTAGCTTGGCAAATTCTGCAGCACCTCACCCTGGCGATGTAAAGCTAGGCTGGCTGTTGAGGCTCCTAGGAATGCCTTTACATACCACAAAATTCATCCTTTTAAAGTGCAATTTAATAGTTACTGGTTTTTACATTTTAAAGGGTGGTGATTGCAGCAGGGATGGGGAGTGGAGGTAGAAGATGGGGTGGCATAAAGGGTAATAGAAAAATGAAAATAAAGCTGATTGAGATGCAAAAGAAAAATACCAATTCTTAGAAAAGAAAAACTTACAAAAATAGAAGAGAAAAAATTTGCCAACTTGTTCTATAAGACCAGCATTACCTGGATACCATAACCAAAGGCATCACAAAAAAAATAGACATTATCTCTTACATGTATATGACACAAAATTCCTTAACAGAATACTAGCTAACAAAGTCCAGCACCATATAAAAGTCTCACCCTGATGAAGGTATGGTTATCCCTGAAACACAAGGTAGTTCAACATTAGAAAATAAGTCAATATAATGTACCACATTAATAGAATAAAGGGAAAAAATATAACCTCAATAGATGCATAAAAAGCAAGACAAAAATAAACACTGTTTCATGGTAAAAACTCTTAAAATAGTAGTAACAGCGAGATGAAGGGCATCTTTGAAAAACACACTGCAAATACCATCTTTAATGGAGAAAGGCTCCCTGCTCACAGACCACAAGATCCTTTAAGTAGAAAATCCCACATACATTCACACACACACTATTAGAACCAATAAACAAGTTTAGCAAAGTCACAAGATCATTGTACAAAATAAGTTGTACTTCTGTATACCGGCAGTGAGTGATCATAAATTATAATTAAGAAGACATTTTTATTCACAGTATCAAAAAGAATAAAGGAGTTAAAATAAAGTTAACAAAATTGGGAGAATTATAAATGCACATGAAAATACAAATGAGCTACAGTAGCCAAATCACTTTGAAAAAAGAACAAATTTTCAGGACTGATATTACCTGATTTAAAAACTTACTGTAAAGCCACTGTATTTAAGAAAGTGTGGTGTTAGCATAGAGATGGGCCTTTATGCCGATCAGTAGACCAGAGAGGTGTGAGTTCAGAAATAAATTCTTGCATTTATGGTGAATTGATTTTGGACATAGATGCCAATACAAATCTAAAGAAAAAGGTTTTGCTCTGGCTGGTGTGGCTCAGTGGATTGAATGCCAGCCTATGAACCCAAGGGTCACTGGTTTGATTCCCAGCCGGGAACATAACCAGGTTGCAAGCCAGGTCTCCAGCCAGGTCTGTAGCTGGAGGCACACAAAAGGCAACCATCCACTGCTGTTTCTTTCCCTTTATTCCTCCTTCCTCTCCCCTCCCCTCTCTCAAAAGTAATGAATAAAGTCTTTTTTAAAAAATAGCAAAAGGTTTTTTTTTATTATTTCATTTCAACAAATGGAGCCAGGACAATTGGATAATCACTTTTCAAAAAGAGAATTTGAAAACTCACCTTACCATATATACAAAAAATAATGCAAAATATATTACATACCTAAATATGAGAGTTAAAACCATGTAACTTGTGGAAGAACATATAGGACAGAGTCTTTGTGACCCTGGGTCGAATAAAGCATTCTGAGACACAGTACCAAAAAGTACAATCCATGAAAGAAAATGGCAAATTGGGTTTTAGCAAAATTAAAACCTTTTGTACTTGAAAAGACATCAATAAGATCGGGGGGAAATATCTGTAAATTATACGTCAGATAATGTCTTATATTCATGATACATAAAGAACTCATATGACTCAATATTAAAAAGTCAGACAACTCAATTAAAAATTGGGCATGGTTGGAGCAGCATCATCCAGGGCACCAAAAGCTTGTGGGTTTGATCCCTGGCTGGGGCATGTGCAGGAGGCAACCAATCAATGTCTTATCTTTCTGTCTGTCTGTCTGTCTCGCTCTGTCTCTAGAATCAATAAACATATCCTCTGGTGAAGATTACAAAAATTTGGCACCAAAGGAGGAATAAATGGTGATGGAAGGACACTTGACTTGGAATGTTGAACACGCAATACCATATACAGATGATAAAGAATTATACACCTGAAACCTATAGTTTTATTAAACAATGTCACCCCAGTAGTCAGTTTTAAAAATGAGGGAAAATTGGGCAAAAGATTTTAGATAATTTGGTGAAGGATATAAATAAATGGGTATGAAACACACAAAAAGATGAGAGAGACCACTACACTCAAACTAGAGTAGCTATAATCAGAAAGACGGACAATGCCAAGTATTGGCAAGGATGTAAAGAAATTGGAACCCATGTGTGTTGCTGATGGGAATGTAAAATGATACCAATACTTTGGAAAACATTTTCAGTTCTTTTAAATGGTACACATAAATTTACCATTATCACTCAGCAGTACCATAGCTAAGAATTTACCCAAGAGAAAACATGAGCCCTCAAATACAGGATTGTGCATGCTTATGACATCATTACTCATAATAGTGCAAAACTGGAAAGTATCCCAATGTGCATGAGCTTGTGAATGGATAAGCATCACAAGGTATATCCATATGATAGAATTTTATTTAGCAATGGAAGGAATAAACTACATGATAAAATGCCAAAACGTTATTCTAAGTGAAAGAAGCTAGGATAAAAAATTGTGTATAGTATGATTCCCCTTGTATTGAATTCTAGAAAAGGAATATTTATAGATACAAAATTCATAACAGTGATTGCCTAGGGTGAAATAGCAATTAACTGTAAACAGGCACAGAGGTACTTTTGGGAGATGATGAGAATATTTTAAAACTGGATTGTCATAATGGTCACACAACTGTAAGTTGCAGAAATTATTGAAGTATACACTTACTATGAGGGGATTTTATGGTATGTAATCATGCTCAATAAAGTTTTAAAAAACAACATATTCTCAGATTTGGGATTGACTCTTCTCAGCCTGGAGATTCACACTTGAGGGTTGTCCCATGATTATAGTCAGATATTAGCAAGTACAGTCATCTGAAGGATTGATTGGGCTGAATTTCCAAGATGAATTACTCATGTGTCTGCTGGCTCTTGACCAGTCCCTCTAACTATGACCTCTCTTTGGCCTTCTTCCAACATGTTGGCTGGATTCCAAGAGAGGAGGAAGTGGGAATTGCCAGTTTAGTTAATGGCTCTACCCAGAACAAAGTGTCACTTGGGCCATGTTTCTGATAATCACAGCAGCAAAACAGCCTGTCCAGATTGGAGGGGTTGGGAGAGAAATGCTCTCTCAATGAAAATATGATAAGAATACATTTCCAAAGAGTGCATGTAGGACAAGAGATAGCATTGTGGACTTGTTTGGAAAAGAAATTACTACCTTTATTTCAACTGTTTTTATTATCTGTAAGATACAGTTAATAGAAGTTTAGGTCATTAAAAACTATCTTGAATGTCAACAATTAAATTGATGGCTATTTAAAAATATTATAGTTACCACCATAACTAAGAAGAGTTAAATAGTCTACATTTCATTTCTTAAAATAAATGTCTTTCACTTGTAAAACTATTTTCCAAAGGATAATACTTTCTGATCATTATCCATTTATGAGTTTTTAGTATATTTAGTGTGTTACATTCAGACATGATTAACATTTATTGATTACCTAGTAAGATAGTTATTATTATCCACATTTAACAAGGGAGAAAACTTGCAATTGTCCGTTGTTAAGTTCAAAAATCAGGATTTGATCTAGTTCTTCTGAAACTCAGCTCTGATGAATACACACTTAACATACCTAAGCAATCAGCACACAGATCTATGCACACTATGAACACCTTAGAATGCCCCTCAAGCCCCTTTTCAGGTTTATCCCCTGAATATAACACTCATCCCATCCTTCAGTGTTCATCTGTGTCCGTTTTGACTTGTTTTTGAACTTTTCATAGAGAATTGCATAGTATGTACACTATGTCTGACTTCCTTACTCAACATTGTATTTAAGAATCATACATATTGCTTGAGATTATAGCTTTCTCTTTTGTAATTCAGTTGTATGAGTACACTAGTTTATTTATTCTACAGTTGATAAGTTTGCGGAATGTTTCCTGTTTAGGATATTATAGGTAGAATAAATAGAAGTTATTTTTTTTTACATTTGAATGAGTACTATTTGGCCACAAATGCTGCTCCCCTTTTCTATGTAATTTGAGAAAAATATTATTAGCCTCATTGGTAGAAAAGTAATTCCTACTCATGATAATGATTGCTTTAATTTTTTTACCTAAATATTACATCCTTTTGCAACTTGCTTCAAATGGCATACTTAATTTTTTTCAATTAATTTATAATATTGTTTTAATCCTCACCTGAGAATATATTTACTTTTGAGAGAGAGAAACATCAATGTCAGAGAAACATCAATGCAAGAGAAACATTGATGGGTTATTTACCCTATGTGCCCAAATCCGGGGTTTGAACCCACAACCCTTTGGTACGTGGGACAACACTGCAACCAGATGAGCCACTGGCCAGGGCTCAATATGTATTTTGATTGTTAGATATGCCTTAACCTCATTTTCATACCCAATATTCAAACAATTTCAGATGTGGGAAATTGTTCACATCTGTTCTCACTTTTATAAAGATTATCCACTCATCTCTTTTCACCCATGAGTAGATATCAGCTGAAATAATTATACTGCCCAAGCACAAGATACATGGGCCATGTAGTCCAGCAAGATAGAATTAATGGTGTAATTTTTTGGTGTCATTAATTTAGATTGAGTGCCAGTATGGTTCACTTGATCTGAATATTTTTGCAAATAATTTTTCCACATAGGGCAAATTTCCTTATTACTTGTTTATTACTATTTTTTGAAAGGTGATGAAGACAGTGCCATTTCCTCAAAAGAATCACTCAGCCTTACAGAAGCTCAGCATAAAGTGGAAACAGAGAATAGAGACTGCAGAAGGTTATTTTTGGAAGGTGACAATCACCTAACAGAAGAGGCACAGAAGGAACAGCAACCAAATGTAAAGGATTAACTTATATATGGTTATGTTAAGGTGAAATATAATATTGGTTAGTGCTTAGTTAAGTTTCATTATTTTTGCCCAGGATAAGGTTTTTAATATGATTTTTAAAAGACAATTCTTTTTAATGAGAAGCCACCACCATACCACAATAAAGAAAACCTTGGGTTAAAAAAAAAAAAAAATTCTAATCACATTATCCTAAAACAAGAAAGTGCACTCATTTTACAATGAACACATTTTATTCAGTTTTATAGTAGACATATTACTTTCCATGCTGATATTTTCTTCATTATGTATGTTAAGGTCTGAGAAACATTTGTATAGTCATTAAAAACAAAATCTGTTACTTAAAATAGCAAATTTTTTATTTTTAAAGTTCAAAATTTAAGCTTTATAGGGAAAAACCCTTCTATTTCTCTTGAAAGCTAATAAACTAATAAAAATTGCCATATAAGGACTGGCGTTTCTATTATTCTTGATACCTGTAACTTCTAATATGAAAATGGATTTTATATTTGTATGGTATTTTAGAAATATTTTAATATATGAAACTAACAAAGATTAAATCTTCTGATGCTTAGAAATGTTTATATAAAGATAATCTTCTACAAAGATAAGAAATAGTAATGATAAATTGTATTTGAGAAAAAAACATGTAGAAAACAGTACTGACCATCTTTTAATGTTCAGTTTAAGTATTCTCATTTGGATATGGATTTAACAATATTTATAAAAGAAAAGATTAAGTTGGTTTGAATTTTTTCTCCCCTGTATTTACAGATTGAACAGGAAGCACCACAGGACCTGATTTTAATAGAGGATTATGACTCATTAATAGAAAAGATGAACAACTGGAATTTTCAAATTTTTGAACTTGTAGAAGAGATGGGAGAGAAATCAGGAAGGATCCTTAGTCAGGTTTGTTTCAAATCTCTACTTTTTTAATTATAAATGAATTTTTTGGAATCTTTGTAAAAAGCATAATCTAAAAATGTATAATACTGGTATTGGCAGAAATTCAACATTTTTTAATTGAATTGTTTTTACAAATGAAGTTTTCAGTAAAAGATTTGAAAGCATAATAAATGAAAGATAGTTTAATTGTCTGTAATAATGGAATTTTACTAAAATAATAAAGTTTTACTTCAAATTAAATCTTGGAAGTTGAAAATGGAATCTAGTTCTAACCCCTGAAACTTAAATCTTCCTATTATTCACCTGCCTTTCTATCTTTTACTCAAAACCAACTAGTTCATTTCTTGCTACAACCATGGAAAAATACTTTTATTTTGCTACCCAGACTCAAGATAGTCTCTGGTAGGTTCACACAACAGAATCAGATTAACCTTCCCAAAATATAACTCTCATTAACTCCAAAGTATTTTATTTATGAAACATTAGAACATGAAGAAAAATTATTTAGAAGGTATGTAAGATCATCTCATTGAAGTCTTTTAGGGACAAAATTGTTAAATACGTTTTTCTGACTTAACACCTAGGACTGGAACAGAACAGAATTCATCTTACCCTTCAATAAATTATGATAAAAAGCTAAAGGGAAGAACAGAAAAAATTTAAAACGAGATTGTGATATGGTAATCTTCCTTTGGTTTTCATGGGCTTTAGGGTGATATCTTCCTTTTTCATGTTTTGAAAAGAATTTATTGTAGGAGAGTTAATAAATTATTAACTTAAAGAAATATTCATGGTTAATATTCCTAAATGCAAATCATAAAATCATATTATACTCAACTACAAATAGAAATTCTGATTTTTAAAGTGAACTTTATTTTAATTGACATTTAGGTTATGTATACCTTATTTCAAGACACTGGTTTATTGGAAATATATAAAATTCCCACCCAACAATTCATGAACTATTTTCGTGCATTAGAAAATGGCTATCGAGACATTCCTTGTAAGTATTAACATATTTTATTATTTAAGTGCAAGTAATACTTATTTTGAAACTATTATTTTTTCCTTCAGGTAGTTTCTAAACACAGTTTACATGTTTGGAAAAGTTTGAAATAGAGATCTTTTTAAAAATATGTAACCTACTACCTAAATTACCTGACTACTGTTAACATTTTGATATATATTCTGGAAGACTTTTTTCTTATATATATTTATTTTTACAAAGTAAATCATAATATAGGTACCTATTTATAATCTGCTTTTTACTTGTTACATGATATACTTCTTTCTAGGTTAATATTAACTTAGTACCTAATATTATAAAATATTTAGTAGTAGTAAAGTCAAAAGTTACAAAAACAGTTCTTGAGTTTAAAATGTTTAAAATTTACCCAAAGAATTTCTGTGTTTAACAGTATCCCGATTTATGAATAATTTTAATGGCTATTTGATTTATGGTAAAATGCCATTTGAATTTCATAGTACAACATGATAGTTTACGTATGATACATTCTACACTTTACCTTCATTTGACATATTTTGTAGAAATCAAGTATATAAATAAATATTAAATTATAATAATGATAGTTAATAATTTAATGTAAGTTATACTATAATTTGCACTTAAAAAGTGGCTAAACTTTATAAATGAAATAAAGAACTATTTTAAGATGGACTTTAAGGAAAGGAAAGAGAGCTCTGGCTAGTGGCTTAGTGGATAGGCGCTGGCTTGAGAACCCAAAGGTCGCTGGTTCGATTCCCTGCCAGGGCACGTAACCAGGATGCTAACCAGGATGCAAGCCAGGTCTCCAGCCAGGTCCCCAGCTGGAGGCAGGTAAAAGGCAACCATACATTGATGTTTCTTTCCCTCTGTGCCTCTCACCCTTTCCTGTTCTCTGAAAATAATAAATAAAATCTTTAAAAAAAAAAAAAGGAAAGGGAAAGAGGTGGTAAGGAGTATTCACTATCAGCTCCAATTAGAATGTATTGGTTAAAAAAAGAGTATCTGGATCTAACGCTTTTTAGTTTCCAGCTTCATAAATGGGAATAACAATAGTACTTACCCCATAGGTAGTGATAAGATAATCTATGTAAAGCACATACCAGAATTTACGGGACACAGTACATAGTCAATATAAGGGGATGATGATTTATGATAATTAAGCCCCTAAGTATATTGAATCATATTCTATAGCCTTAACACTTAGTATTGTATCATCTGTCCATTCTACAATGCACTACTTAATAAATACTGGTTGAAGTGTTGAATTTTTATTGAATGTCAGCAATAACTATAATCATTGAGTTAATGAAGGTTATCTTATTTAATCTTTGTGAGAAAGGTTGTATTATCTACCATTCACAGGTGAGAAGTAAAAATTCAGAAGGAGCTTTCCCAAGATCATAAAATTATAAAGAGCAAAATGGGTTTTACTTGTAGGTCTTGTCTTTTCACATAGTGATGTTTTTATTAATCATGTACTGTGTACCAGACACTGTCCTGAATCTGTTTGTATACCATTTAACCCTTATAGCAGACATGAGAAATAAGTAGCATCTTTGCATGTGTGTGGTGTGGGTCAGGGGGTTGGTCAAGGGGTGTTAAAGGATCCGAAATTTTAACTGCTTTGTGTGCCCATGTGCAAAAAAATTTGTGTTCAAACATAGGTCTCAATAACCCAGACACTATTTACAAAATATTTTTTAAATCTACATCCTTTAATATATTTCAGTTAGTCCTCGTTACCCAGAGTTTCTTTGACTCCTTTACTATGTTTTTATAGTAAAAATTTTTAGAAGAACTTTTTAACGCATCTAGAGGCTAAAAAAAAAAAAAAAAGATGATACCTCCACACCCTAACCCCCAGATCCCCACCCAGAACTGTCAGCCTATCATCTATGAGTCAGTCTCTATTTTGCTTCTTAGTTTAGTTTGTTCTTTAGATTCTTCATGAGAGTGAAATAGGGATTGAACAAAATGGAAAAAGAACTCATGGAAATAAACAACAGTGTGGTGATTGCAGGGGAGGGGGGTGTATAAAGGGGATAAATGGTAATGAAAAAAATACAATAAAAATGCATACTTGGAATGTAAGAAAAAATATGAACATTGAATGTAATAATAAATACTATTACCAGAAAAAATAAGATGAAACAAAAATATAATTGTGGGAAATTATTCTAAGTCATACAATTTATGTATGAGGATGACTAAAATATTGTACTTCTTATGGTAAATATAAAAGAAGGAACATTTTTATAAAACATTTTTGGTGCAAGAACCTAGTATAAAGGAACCATGGACATGGACAACAGGTGGGATTGACTTTGGGGGGAATGGGTGGGTGGGTGGGGGGACAGAGGGGAGCAAAAAGGGGATGGATGTAATACAACAACAATAAAATTTAAAAAAAAAAAAAAAAAAACATTTTTGGTGGTTTTAGATCACAATCGTATACATGCCACAGATGTCCTCCATGCAGTTTGGTATCTGACAACAAGACCAATTCCTGGCTTACAGCAGATCCACAGTAATCATGGAGCAGGAAATGAAACAGGTACTTCCTTCCTTCTACAGATCTTTTTTATTAACAGGAATGACCAATCAAGTTACCTTATTTTGTTATCACTCCTTTAAAATTTTTCAATAAGTGCCCTGGCTGATGTGGCTCAATGGATTGAGCATTGGCTCAGTTGCTTGAACACCAGCCTATGACCCAAAAGGGCTCTGGTTCAATCCCAAGTCAGGACACATGCTTGGGTTGCTGGCCAGGTCCCCAGTTGGGTGTGCACAAGAGGCAACCAGGCAGTGTTTCTCTCACATCTATGTTTCTCTCCCTTTCACCCTCCCTCACCCCTTCTCTAAAATAAGTAAGTAAATAAATAATATAAAAGAAAATTTTTTCATTAGCCTTTGGTACAAAGAACTATGTAAATTTTGATCCATGAAAATGATGTGCAAATTAGGAAACCTACTACCCATTTTAAGAGCTAGGTTAAGACCTAGTACTGCCAGGTATCTTTTTTGTGTCGTATACTGCTGATAACCGCCATTGAGGTCACCATTATCCTGAATATTATAATAATTGCTTTGCTTTCTTCTTTCAATTCTTGGTTTTTTGTTTTAAATATATCATGTAAATTTAATATATGTACAGCCCTGGCTGGTGACACAGTGGATAAGGCATGGGCCTGCAAACCCAAAGGTTGCTGGTTCATTTCCCCAGCCAGGGCACATACCCAGATTGCAAGCCAGGTCTCCAGCCAGGTCTGTAGCTGGAGGCAGGTGAAAGGCAACCATTCATTGATGTCTCTCTCCTTCTCTCCCTACCCCTCTCTCTAAAAATAATAAATAAAATCTTTAAAATATGTAATATTCCCTTTGAAACAGGACATGTTTAAAAGCCTCACATAAGTATATATAAATGAATTAAAAATTTTTTAACTTTCAAATTTTACACCCAAAGAAGTTGAGTTCTGTTCCTAAGTATAATTATTTGTGTAAATATGATAAATTATAATATTCACGGTTCTCATTCTAATTTATAAAAGAGGGAAAAAACACAAATAATATGGAAACAGACAGACACACAGACAGAATTTGCTCATTACAAATATCTGAGAAATATTACCATACTAATCAGGATACATGTTATAGGCTCTGTCACTGCTTTACAGTCTTTGTACTTGAGTCTAAGCACTGTCATCATTTGTTTGATGGAATCGCTTGATGTTCATTTTTGTCTGCCATTTATACTGTACACTTTCCTATTGCTCTTCATTCCTTCCAGTAGTTCTGTGCTTCCATTAGAGATGATTTCCTTCAGCTCTTTTGTTTGTAATGTCTTAATTTTGTCTTAGATGAATATATTCATAATTCAGTATGTGTGATACTATTCCATTCTGACTTGTGTAGTTTCTGTTGACAAACTGGCCATGAGTCTTCTCCTTAAAACTACTATGTTCCTTTTCTCTTTGCCATTGACAGTTATCATTTGGATAACTCAGGTGTACTCAGGTGATTCTTCTCTTTATTCATCCTGCTTGGTGTTCAGTGAACTTAATAAATATGTTTGGTATTTATCAGACTCTTTAAATTTGCAATCTCTGTACACTCATTGCTCTCAATTCCAGTTTTTAGGAATTTGTTACAGCAGTACCCCACTTCCAGTACCTAAATCTGTGTTAGCTTCTTATTGGTGCTGTAACAAATCACTAGACTTACTTAGTGGCTTAAAACAATCCAAATTTATTATCTTAACGGTTCTGGAAGTCAAAGGTCCAAAAGTTCAAGTGGGCTAAGATCAAGGTGTCAGCAAGACTGTTCTCCTCCTAGAGACTGTAATAGAAAATTCATTTCTTTGCCTCCTCCATCTTGCAGAAGCCACCTGCATCCCCTGGCTTATGGCCCTGTCTTCAAAGCTTAACATCCTCAAGACTATCTGACCCTACCTTTTCATCCCTTCAAGGCATTAGAAAAAGTGGGCCAGCTACAAACGACTCTCTGTCCAGAGTACACCTTTGTGACAGTTAATTTCCTGCTGTTAGTATCTTTTGCAATTTACACAGGTTAAGAATTCCCAAATTATCAAGTCCTGGTTCTTTCTGGCTAAATATATAATATAGAATATATATTCTCTATATAATATATGTAGAATATATATATTCTCTATATATAGAATATATATAGAATGTATATGTATATTCAGTACTTGCTTGGAAATCTCCTCCGCTAAATATCTAAGTTCATTGTTTACAACTTTTGTGTTCCATATTAACTGAAGCATACAATTCAACAAGTTTTCTGCTACAGTATAACAATGATCTCCTGTCTCCCAGTTTCCAATATCATGTTTCTTGTTTCTGTCTGAGCAATGTCCCTGACCTTAGTTTCCTACCACTAGCCTGCTCACAATGATTCAAGTACTCCCAAATGCTATGTCTGTGTTCTCTTCATTGCGCCTCACCTCTTTCTGAGTTCTTCCTGGCAGTGTTGTAAGTCCTTATACACAGTGTTATGGAATCTAGTGTCTGTAGAAGACAGGCTTTGGGAAACCAAGTAGCTATTGAAATGGAAAGTTATGATGAAAACAAAGACTAAGACTAGGGGATGTACTGCCTTATTCTCGTTGCATTGGAGAACCAATAGAAATGATTATGACACCAAAAGTACAAGCAACAAAAACAAAAATCAATGAAGTGGGACTACATCAAACTAAAAAAGCTTCTGCACATCATAGGAAACAATTAAAAACAAATACAACATACAGAATTGGAGAAAGTATTTGCAAGCTATGTATTGAATAATATCCAAAATACATAAATAACTCACACAATTCCATAACAAAAAAATTGATTAAAAAAATGGGCAGAGGAACTAAATAGATATTTTTCTAAAGAAGACTGACATCCCCAGTAGTCAGGGAAATGCAAATCTAAACTGCAATGAGATAGCACCTAACACTTGTTATGATGGTTGATAATATTGTTTTAAGTACCTATGTATAAAGTCTTATTTCTTAGTAAGTAAACAAATATAAATAATCATTTTACTTATGGGGATTCCCCTCCACAACCTCATTGTGAGGTTATATGTGTAATGCTGGTTTTACTTTGCTTGTTCCTCAGAGTCTGATGGTAGAATTAACCCTGGGCAAATTACTTACATTTCTTCGAGGAGCTGCTCAATCCCAGATGAGAGCTATGGTTGCCTGTCTGCAAACATTCCTGCATTGGAATTGATGGCTTTATATGTGGCAGCTGCCATGCATGATTACGATCACCCAGGGCGGACAAATGCATTTCTAGTGGCTACAAATGCCCCTCAGGTAGGAAATACTTTTTCAGAAAGTTTAAAGAGTGATTTGGAAATTTTATAGCCATGTTGTAGATCTTTTCTAAGTCATTCTTCAGTTGAATCATATGGTCACCCCAACAACATTGAATTGGATATTAACCCACGGCATTGATATAATATATGCTAAAGAATTAGAGGGAAATCTCCCAACTAGTAAACAAAATTTTCATGAAAATGACTCATTGTTTTATGAAATTCTGGAATTGTTACTTTCAGTATTTTTGTCTTTAATCAAATTGATAAGATTGACTAGATATAAAACTTACTCTTCTAATGGCAAAGTCCTTTTTCTGGCTAAAAGCTATCATGATGGACAGCTGTTGTTTTTGTTGTCTTCCTTTTCCTCTAAGACATGTGTTAATAACCAGGCTCTACATTTCTTAACTGAATATATTCGTTATGTGTAAAAGTTCTGCTAGTACTGCCTTATTTTTGTATCTAGTACAATTGATAAGGTGCAAGATTCCTTTTTGGTCACAATTTGCCTAAGAGGTAGGAATTCCCAACAAATGTGTACTATAATTGTAATAGTTGTAAGCATTAGGAATTGGGACCAACTACTTGTTTTAAGTAGAATTTAGGGTAGGTGTCTGTTTAGGCTGGCGATTCCTTTCTATTTTATATATTTTTAACTGTGTGCCTTACAGAGTGAGTAATAAATGACTGCTGAAGTCATGTTTTTTACTTTATCATTCCGATCCTTTCATCTTCTGTAGCCACCCTGTGTTCTTTTTCTCTCTCTTATCCCTTTCACACATTCTCACTTTAAAATATAGGGGATGGATTCTTTAGCATGAACAGGAATAGGAATTGTGGAGGTGTGGGGAGAATGTTAAAAGTGCTGTGTGATTCATTTTCTCCAACGAGATTTCATTAATGGCTCATGATTTCCATAGGCAACTAATTAAAAAATAAATTTCACCCTAGATGTTAATATTTGTTTTCTTTCAAACAATTGCTTTGGAAGAAATTACCCATGAAGGAGCACATATTCCCTCATTTGCAATAACATTCTGCAAGAATCAATGTCCATTCTCTCTAACTAATACTTCATCATCTTTGCAAGTGCTCTAGTGAGTCATAGACCTGGGCAGAAGTGGCCATGTGGGAAAAGCACTGGTCTCGAGATCAGTGATTTCTCGTGACCTACTTGTTAGTTCTGTGACCTTAGGCAAATCACCCTCATCTTTCTGAACCTCAAAATACGTACCTGATACAATTAAGGGTAAAAGGAGATAACATATGGAAAGTTTTCTACCATTTTATATACTTGAAAACTTCCTGAAATAGATACTTACATGGACAGAAATTACTCACTGTTATTTTTCACTCTCTGCTTTTATTCTGAATTTTATTAGCTTTGAGTGTAGGTGAGTCAGACTTGTTTATTACTTTTCCTTCAAGGATAGTAAAAATGAGTGGATTCTAGTGTTAACTCCCATGTGGAGAGAATTTTAAAACACTGATACATAAATATAATTTATGGTTGTAAAACTTAAAACTGCTGCTCTAATCAATATACAACATTGAAGTCTGGACATAATGTCAATAATCATGTTATTTCTAACTTGTCCTTGTTAAGAACTGTCAATAGATGAAGCTGTGGGAAGCTCTGGAATGGAAAGGAAGTTGAATTGAGTTCAGCTGTTGAAAAAGTGTAGCCTTTACCATGTCTCCTTGCATACTTCCTGCTCCCCTTCAGTCTGTCCGCAACACACCGCAGCCAAGTGTCAGTGTTTAAATCTGAGTTACATCACTTTCTTCTCTGAATGCTCAAGTGGCATTCACCGCATTCCAGGAAGTCATGACAGTAGCTCAGAAAAATCCTACATGAATTAGATCCCTTTTTCTTACTCGGCGTTCTTCTCCCTGGCCTCCTTGCTGTTTTCTCCTCGATCCTAGGCGCACTCCCTGAGAGCCTTTCACTTTCTGTCCTCCCTGCCCAGAGTGCCCTTGTCCCAGACGGCAGTATAGCTCACTTTGTCACCTCCTTCCAGCTAAAATTTCAGAAGGCCTTCCTGGCACTCATTTTGCTCCTTCACTGCTTTGGTTTTCCCTAGCAATGATCATTTCCTGTACTCGGCATTTTGTTATTTATTACACATCTCTCAGTGGAACATAAATTTCCGTGAGGTCAGGGATTTTTGTCTCTTTTATTCCCTAACACTGACAGTAGTAGCACCTCACACACTATAAGCATTCTGTACATATTTGTGGAAGGCTAAAGGATACCTGCTTTCTTTGCTCTGCAGGACTGCTAACTTGTCTGAAATGTATCAGTTCTTCCCAAAGTAATGAAATTCTGAACACCTTCTTCAGCTCACCAGCTGTGAGAAAACCTGAAGCTCTCATAGTGTTTATTTGGCAATAAAGTGGGTTTTATCATCTTGAGAGGCTCAAAGGGTCTAATCAGGCCACAGTTAGTAAAAGATATTATTGCTCCAGTGAATTATAAAAACTGAAAGTAGTATGTAATACCAACAACTGAAGTATTCCTTTTCATTCTCACAATTTTTAAAAACTGGACAGGGAAGAAACAGGAGTATTATTTTGAATCCTTGCCATGAAAGATGGTAAAATATTTAGTCAAATTTAAACTGGAGGGATGTCAGTATTGGGATTCTGAGATTTTTGTGCCATTTCCAAATGAAAAGTTGGCTGAAGAATAAGAATTGGCGCTTGAGGTATTAATTTATGCAATATTTTAAATGAGATTTAGGGTAAAGGGAAATAAAATTTCAAGCTGAGGTTTATAAATCTGAGACAGTCATGAATATATTTTGTCCCTCAAAATATAGATCAGAATACTAACAACATGCATTTGTCTCCCCTTGGTCCTGATAAAACAACAGCAAGGGATGAAGTTCATGGCAAGACAGGACTAGTTGGGAGGCTATTACCAACTGTCAATTAAAGAAATTGATAATATTTCTAGAAAATGAAAAACAGATGGATGAATATTGAGAAATAGAAGTATACCACAAGGGGGTGCAGAATAAGCCAAACCTTAAAGGGGCTCCAGGTGCCTTTGGCCCTGCTGGAGCGCACATCCCTCACGTGTATTCCACAGACTTGTAAGCAAAGCTCCTGCAACCCTGCTTTTACCTCCAGGTAAATCAGTAGCTTGGAAAGAAGGGGCTAAAATGCACAGAATTAATTGAATATAGGGAGAAAAATGATAATCTAGGGAATAGAAAACCAATGAATGTCTGTTTTTAAGTTCTCAAACAGAATTGGAAAAACACTGCATCCATTAGAACAAGAAACTATGAAAAAGAAAACATCCCAGAATCAGTTAATGCTCTTAGAAACTAAAAATATTATTGCAGAATTTTTTAAATCAATATCAAATAAAGTCAGGTTATTTTTTCCTAGAATGCAGACTAAAATGATAAAGAAATGGAAAGTATAGGAAAGGGAAAAATAAGGTATAGGGGACTAGGTCAAGATCTCACTATTGGAAGTTCCTGAAAGAGTTGAGTCTTTGAAGAGGCTCATCAAATGCCAGAGAAGTAGAATAGGGTGGAAGAGAACCCCAAAATCCTACACATAATATGTCAGGGTAAAATTTCAGAACTGAGAGACTTAAAAAAAAAAATTACTTTTGAGAGGATGAAAATAACACACTGACAAAGGAACAAAAATCTAACTGGCATCATATTTTAGCAACAATGGATGCTAGATGATAGTGGAATAAAATCTTTAAAATTACAAGGGAGTTTATTTTTTTATGTATTCCTTCAACAATACTGGGTGCATGCTTTGGAAGTGGCACTATTCTAGGCATTATTAACAAAATAGACCAAAAAAATTTCTGCCCCCATGGAACTTAACATTCGAGTAAAGCAAGAAAAGCAATAAATTACACACATAAGAGACAAGGAAGAGATGATTATGCTGTAAGTGAAGGGAAAAGTGGCATGGGACAGTTAAGCAGGACTGGTACAGAGGGATTATTTTTAAATTAAATTTCTATATCCAGCTAAGCTACAGTGGAGCCTTAGGAGCAAAGAGAACCTCAGATATGCAAAGGTTTTAAACACCATGTCTCATCCATCCCAAGGAAGTTACCTTAAAAATGTTGTAACTTAAAGAAGACCCAGGATTGCCAGAATTATAGAACAAACCCAGAATTTAAGGGTAAAGGAACCCCAAGATAACATCTGTTCAGCAAAACTGTTTGTTTTCTGTAACATCTCGTTTGTTTACCACCTCTACTGGAGTTTTCAAAAGTCAAGAATAATTTCTCTTAATGAAAACAATCTTTCTTAATCCAAAACTTTTCACTTTTCAAAAGTATTTGCTTTAATCTTAGGAGTCTGATCTAGAGATTTTTTTAATGTTTCCTTCTGTTTCTTGTATTTCAAAAGAGGACATTGGTTCAGGTTTTTCTGACTCTTTGGTAAGTCTTTCATTCATGTGGTTGGTTTTCTCTTTTCCCTCATGTTTACTGAAAAGTATTATTTGTTAAGATTGATTCTATCAGAGTTTATATTAAACCCCTCTTCAAATCTGACTCAAAATGGGAGTGAAATTTAACATTCATTAAGCTCATTTGCATATGTTATATTCTATAAAATGTTTAAAAATTTTTTTCAAATTATTGTACTTAATTACTTTTGAAATTACTTAAATTTTAGAGGTGGGAGAAGCTTTAAAAATTCTATAATCCAGTGATTTAAAAAATCTGTATCCCTGAGACCTAGAAGACTGAGAGTCTTCCACTGGATGTGGTGGAGGAAAAGTGAATAGTTTGATACCATGTGAATCAGAGGATTTGTGCTTTTACCTGTTTCATACTTCTTGGGCACTGTCAAGATGAAAGCGTAGGATGTGATCTTCTCAGACAGTGGGTCAGACTCAGCCTAGACTGCACTCCTGCCTCTTTTCAGCATCCTTGATTTCATGCTAAGGAAGAGAAACATATCCCTGATGACTTTATTAACATAAGCTTTATCTGAGAAGGTTTACCTTCAAATAGGTTTATCTATTTGAAGTAGACCTCAAATACCAGCCTTTCATGTCTTGGGAGGCAGCTTGGTGTCTGCAAAGATGCCCAGCTGTTACACTGCAGAGGGGTGACTCACTTTGCACTTGGCCTGCTCAGTATCAGAATGGTCACAATGCCTCACAAATTGAAATACAGTACCTGGCATATAGTACTCACTGCTTGTAGTCTTTCAACCTGATCCTAATTGGGTTTACTAGTAAAAGTTTGATATTGTTGAGATGCCTGTATCATTTTTCTTATTCCTTTCTAGGCAGTTTTATACAACGACAGATCTGTTCTGGAAAATCATCATGCTGCATCGGCTTGGAATCTGTATCTTTCTAACCCAGAATACAACTTCCTTCTTAATCTTGATCATGTGGAGTTCAAGCGCTTTCGGTTTTTAGTCATTGAAGCAATCCTTGCCACAGACCTTAAAAAGCATTTTGATTTCCTTGCTGAATTCAATGCCAAGGTTTGTTAACACAAATTAATGACTAGTATCAAAAAATGGAAACTATTGTGTTACTAAAAAGTCTTATTTAATGGTTAGAATTAATCATACTCATGAAGTCAGAAGAAATATCTCCTGTAAGGAATGTATATGCCAGTTTTTTAAAATAAAGTATTTTTATTATATCCTAAATACTATTGCTTGCTACATTTCCTCTCTGACATAGACTTGTATTATTGTAACTTTTACACAATGACAAGTCAATTATGTCAAAAGCTTTTAAGGGAAGCTTTTGAGAAGGTTGTGCACAGCGCCAAGGAAGGCATTCTATGAAATTAAAGATGTTTCTTCTAAGAAACCAGTTATACCTACTTCACCACCTATTACACCTTCTTCATGTTAGTATTTGGCTAGTGTGGGAGAAATGTACTCCTAACTCTTCCACTTGAGAACATGCACTCACTGAACAACTATTTTGGGGACTGCTCACTGTGTACAGTCATTGTGCTAACAAAGAATAAGGAAGGAACAGACAGGAGTCCCTGTCCTCATGTGACAGCTGTACTAATCAGAGTGTGTTCTGTGCCTCAGACGTTTGTGTGAAAAATGCTTTGATTCCTGAGGGAATGATGTCCCTTATTTTGCTGGCAGGAATCTATTGTTTTCTTGAGGCATTTGTAACAAAAAGAAAGATGTACCTTCAGGGTAGAGGAGCTCCTAACAAAGGTATACTAGATTTAACCCCTTGGAAGGAGACCCTTTTATACACACACACACACACACACACACACATATATATACACACACACATACATCCATACATACATATATATATATATATATATATATGTTGCTATTGTGATATTAATTAAATCCTTATAAAATATAGTGGGAAATCACTGTGCTTTTAAAATTACTTCATAGTTCTGTAGCTCATTTTTATGTGCATAAATCAGAGTACTAGAAGTTTTTACAGGCAAAAGATTATCTGATGCAACAGTACTTTTAAATCTGTGTTCCTCAGAGACTTCTATTCTGCAGTCTGTCAGGAAAGTGTCACATGAGTGGAACTCTAGACCTGCTATAATTTCCATCAAAAGGGCTCTTCTGAGCATTTTCTATACTGGTGGTCTGCATCAATTTGCCTTTGACAAGCATTTGGTGCCAGAAAACTACAATCACATTAAAACGTTCAAAACCCACTGATCTGGCCCATTCACTTCATTTGTTTTTCCTTCTACAGAAAGCCCTCCTAGAACATTAAATCTGGGGCTTTGTTTTTTTCTGCCTCACTTAATTTTTAACAAAAGAAATTTGAGTTCTTCACAAAGACATAGTAGTTTGCCTAATAATTATCGTTTATTTAAACAACAACATTAGCATTTATTTAGCATTTACTATGAACTAGGGATTTTCATTTGTGAATTTTCAGGGCAATACAGCTGGATTAGTATTCCTTTGTCTATTTTATAGATAAAAGTTAGACTCAAGAGGATTAACCAATTTCTCCAGTGTTACACAATAAATTAGTAAATCATTCTGAGGCAGGATTTAAAACCATAGGGATCAAGTTCTAAGATTGATGTTCTTTCAAATATATCATGTTTGGCTTTCATAGGTAGGGCCAACTTCTTACATCCTTAAGTATTTTTTTTTGAGGTATAAAGTTACTCTTCTTACGTGATTTATTGATGCTTTGCATATACATATATACTATATTATATTGTACATGAGTAACATACGATACATATGTGCTGCAGATGGAGATGGGGTCCAGGTTCTTGGTGGTCACAAAAAAAGAATTGAATGGACTATACAACCAGGGTTAAGCAAAGCAAGCGAGATTTATTAATAAAAATATGCTTCCCAAAATACAGGAGTAGGCCACCCCTGCGAACAGAAATGGCCCCTTCCTGAGAGGGTGCAGGTGTTATAGGAGGCTGGTTTTTCCTGTATCCCTTTGTTTTGTTTGATGGGCTTTTACAGCACAGGCACAAGTGATGATGTAACCTATAAGCCTCTGCTCACACGATTTCCCACAATCCTTCTTGATTGGGGGGTGTCAAACTGCAATGCTAATTTATTATAATAGTATGGTAACGAAGCCAGGTGCAACAGCAGCCAGCTAGTGCCAGGGCGCTACAAGGTATTTCTTGGTAACCAGTATGCTGGATACTGGCTGGATGCCGTGTGATGTCTCGGGGCTTCCTCATCCCTGTTCTGCCTCCTGCCTCATACACAAATAATTCGCTGTGGTAATCACAAATACTGAAACCCATGGTTTGTGACGGGTTTACAGTTTCTGCCTTCATTGAAACGAAATTATAACATTTCAGATTTAAGGGAAACAACCATAGAGGTCCATGTTATGGCCCAAACCAATTAAAAGCAGCATTTATTGACATTCCTTCTGCCATTTGCATAGGGAAGTTTAAGATTATTTGGTAGAAACAACAGAACTCCTGTCCCCTCTGAACCTAAAGTAATTATTTTTTCAAAACAGGCCAATGATGTAAATAGTAATGGTATAGAATGGAGTAATGAAAATGACCGACTCTTAGTATGCCAGGTGTGCATCAAACTGGCAGATATAAATGGCCCAGCAAAAGTTCGGAACTTGCATTTGAAATGGACAGAAGGCATTGTCAATGAGTTTTATGAACAGGTAAGTTGAAACACGAGATTAGTGGGATTTCTATGCACTGCCATCTGAAAACACTACTCTTGGGGATTTTGGAAAACTCCATGAAATGTTTGAAATCCAAGTTGCTTTGATTAAAAATATTTACAAATTGTTTTATTTGTCTGGCCTTAGTATACTATCTGCTCTTTTTGCCTTTGTTGCTAAAATTTAAAAGATAATTTAGCTTATAAGCCTACCTGGAGTGGGTGGGATGTACTCTTGAGTCTAGAGGTAAGGTGAGACTACATTAGGTCTCTTTCAACCCTGATGGCCTGTAACCTATGATAATTTCATTTATTTCTAAATGAAGTTATTTCTAATTGATTCAGGTTAAATGTTGATTAAATTTAAAGACTATCAAACCACTTTAAACTCTGCTTTAAAAAGGCTGCTTTAGAAACATCAACTGGGTGAAAGTCCTGGCAAGGAATAAGAAATTAGGGGGCTAGTTAATGCAGATCAAGTAGGTGCCTACTGGTTTTCAAGGATTCAAAGATACACACATCTTCTATTCTCATGTGTTTTTAAATCTTCAAAAATAATCCAACTGTTTTTGGAGAAACTTTACTATTTTTTTGAGGTCCAGGTTTGAGGCTGTCTGCAATGTAGAAGTATTCCGATTTCCCCCCAAGCCCAACATTTCATCATCTCCAGAACATCAAACACATCTTCTTGACTTTGGAATTACATTCCTTGGGAATCCTTAGTGACCCTAGTAATCAGAAAAGAGCAAGATGTCTACCATGTGAGGCCTCTGAGACAGGGCTTTCTTACGATGAGTTGCAACTCCAGTAGGAGTGAAGAAATGGTGTGTATAAGTTGTGCACACCAACCTGTTACACCTTCCATACCCAAATTGTAATAAATGACCGGTAGGGGTGTAGTGCCTTCCAACCGCCTTAGCAAAAGGTTCCAACACAATGATGCCAGTGATGCCTACTTGGCTGTTTTTAAGTTATACAATTCCATACTTTGTGATCATGGAAACAGGTAAGTATTCCAAGATTAATACTTTACTATTCTGATACATTTGAACTAAATTACTTGTAATTTTGGGTAATATATGCTTATAAATATTTACCTAATTTGTAGATTACAGTAATCAGTTTGTATAGTGCCATCCCCATTCTCAAAAATATGAAGCTGGCCTTAGGCTTTACTTTGTATTCACAAAAGAAAATTTTTATGCTAAGGAAAATGCCAACTTTGTTATTTGTACAGCGGTAATTAAAAAGTATTAGAATATGTCAGGTTTAGAAAACTCACTAATCCAGTGAAAAAACATTTGAAAAGTTCATTTAGATCCAGCTTATAATTATTTTAAAATAGAGTTAATTCTTAATGAGCAAACTTGGCAGCCATGCCTGAGGTTAATCCTAGCTCTTTCTCTTTGTCAGCAATGTCACCTTGGATAGGTTACTTAACCTCTATGTGCCTCAGTTTCCCATTGATAAAACAGGGATATTGATGGTACCTACCACCTAATTTATTTAATCCTCACAGGAACCTTAATATGTAAAGTCATAGAAAAGTTCCTGACCCGTAAGTGCTCCATAAATGTTACCTATTATAATTCCCGATCTATCACTTAAAATCTAATATTTCACACAGTTTCACTTAATCTTTCTAAGTTTCATTTTTCACATGTCAAAGGAGAAAAATGATACCCTACCACAGAGTTGCCATGAGGGTTAAATGTACTAATCTATATGAAAGTCCTAGTTAACCTCATCAAAACTATTACATTTCCTCTCAGTCTGGCTATGCTATTAAATATCTTTCAGATATAGAGGCCAAATTCTAACCTTGCCCATCTTTTCATCATTGTAATTATACTGACTTTATAGTCCTGTATCTGAGTGCCGTGGGCTTAGAAAAGCCAAGCTTCTACCAAAAAAAAAAAAAGGCACCAAACCTATGAAATGTAGAATGCTGTATGCAAATCCAACTGGTTTAAAAAAAAAAAAAAACACACACACACACACATTGTTTTCTTCCTCATTGAAGATAAGTCATATCAGACTTTACATCATGGGACAGTTAATCACTGGGCCAATGTCTGCTGGTTTCCTCAGGGACATGTGGCTCATCTTGCCTGAAATTTTGTGCATGCGGAGAGTCTTCATTCCCCACCAGTTCAGATAGTAGGAACCAAAATATTAATCATACCATTTGGAGAATGCTCAGCACACTGCCAAACACTTCTTATGATACTGCTTTTTACCCTCCTAGCAACCTTGTAGATGAGTTTTACACAGGCGCTGGGCACAGAGCTTAGCCAACACCCTGTAGATGGTAGGCGACAAGAGCATGTTTTACAGCCACACCTGTCGGGTCTCGGGCTGTGCTCTCCAGAGCCATAGCAACCACAGTGGGAGGGCACCTCGCAACCACAGTTGGGGCTCTGGGCCCAAAGCCACACCTCAAACACAGTAGCTCTACTTCCTTCTATTTTACATTTGTAAAAAAATTAAGATTCATGAAAGGGTTCTGCTGTTAACAAAAGGAGGGGTGTTAGGAAAGCATTTGCAAAACTCACTCTGTCCATTTGAAGCACCACTACAAGAAAAATGTTTCCATTATACAATCTCCCTCTAGCAAAGAGAATCTGTGTCTGACATTAAGGAACTCTGCAGGTGGTTAGTTAATCTGTTAATTCTTCTGTTAAAGATGGATGTTTTTTCTTGTTAACTGAGTATCAGTTTTAGTAGTTGACTGGTGGAATGTGAGAATCAAGTCTTGTTTAGGATCTCTCAAATATTGGAGAAATTTTTACAGTTGAAATAACAGAGAAATAATTAGATTCACTGATGCTTTTTTGTAAAAATTATTTTGGTACAAACTATGCTTATTATTTAAAACCTCAGGGTAATTTAACAGCAAAGCTTAGTGGTTACTCTCTCAACAGTTAAACATGTACTTTTCTTTTTAAAATGATCAGGGAGATGAAGAAGCAAATCTTGGTTTGCCCATCAGTCCCTTCATGGACCGTTCTTCTCCTCAACTAGCAAAGCTCCAAGAGTCTTTCATCACCCACATAGTGGGTCCCCTGTGTAACTCCTATGATGCTGCTGGTCTGCTCCCGGGTCAGTGGATAGAAGCAGATGATGATGATGATACTGAAAGTTGTTATGATGAAGATGGTGAAGAATTAGATACAGACGATGAAGAAATAGAAGACAATCTAAATCTCAGTAAGAACATAGGGATACTGTCAATTTAAAGCTGTTAACTGAAAATGTCTATTGAATTTGGATCTTTGTTTTTAAGATACAGGTTCAGTAACCTTACCTTGAATAACTACTACATAAGGGTTCAAATTCAGTAGTCTCGGTTTGAGTGTGGGCTGGGTACCCATGTTAATGCTGCACTCTTAAAGGAGCATCTCTGGAGGTGGTGTCTTCCAACCACTGCTCTTCAGCAGGCTGTACCTGTGCGTGCGTGATAGAGCCATCACCATCCCTGAACATAAGTGGGGTGGGTGGGTCTTACTGGCTGGTCCTCCTTCACCTCACTCTAGCCTTCCTCACCTGTTAACCTGCCCTTCCTGTAGACTTTGGAAATGGGTCAAAACAATTGGGAAAACTAACTATAAAAGGAGAGCCAGTATTGTGGCATTAGGGATTTTAATTATGAAACTGTAAGGGTATGATTCTCTAAACAAGGCAATGAGTATAAATGGAAAATGAAAAAAAATATTTGTCACCTTTGTAACTGTAAACCAAATCAATTATTTGCTCTTTAAAGTAGAATTTAAATATGTAATTCCTTATGTTTTCCAAGCATGCAGTACATCAGAAGAGCTAACTACGAAGAACTCCCATTCCCCTACTTCCCACAAAGTTGTATTCAGGATTAGCACAGTGAAGAGTAATCTTATTCATTACTATCTGAGTATCATTTGGGAAAGTTGATTGGCTTCTGAAAGTTTATACTCATCAAAATTTTGATGTTTAATGTCAGACATAAAAAGGTCGGTTTTACCCTTATCATTTGAAATTTCAATATCATCCTCCCACCCCAGTCTTCCCTATTCACTGCTTTATTTTTATCCATAATATTCAACATTTAACACCACTTGACATGCTTACCTTTTGCCTCTCTATTTGATTATCTAGGTTCCATAGTGCAGTGGTTATCACTATAACCTGGTTATCACTATAACCCCAGTGCTTAGACAAGTGCCCGGAATATGATAGGTACTCAGATACGTACTCACTTACTGAATGAATGAATCATACTGCTGTGATTAGAATATTTATACATATATTTTTAATTTCACAGAACCACAGAGAAGGAAAGGCAGACGGCGAATATTTTGCCAGCTAATGCACCACCTCACTGAAAACCACAAGATATGGAAGGAAATCATAGAGGAAGAAGAGAAATGTAATGCTGAAGGGAATAAACTGCAGGTGGAGAATTCTCCCTTACCTCAAGCAGATGAGATTCAAGTTATTGAAGAAGCAGATGAAGAGGAAGAGAGACAGTTTGAATAAAACAAAAGACATACTGAAGAAGCCTTGAGGGCTGTGTCAATGTCAGAAACCAATGCCTCCCGTTCACTGTGCTTTCAGCTGACCGTCCTGGTGCGGACAGGCATCACACTGTGAGAAGGATCCCGCTGTGCCGGTTCCCACTCTTAACGCACTTTTGCCACAGAGCTAGAAAATTATTCTTAGCTTGGCTTCACTTGATGGATGTCACAAAGCCCTTATTTAATGCCCTCACTGGTGTATAAATACTTTGTCATGATACTGCTTGGCTGGGTAGAAAGCACTAATTTTTCATGAGGGGTAGCTAACTAAAAGCTAAGTGACTGACTTTGGTTTCCGAAGTGATCAGCATTTTTTGCTTTCATGACAACATGATTCCTGTTGTATTTACAAATGTGTCCTTTATATTTTTGAATGTTTTGGAAAACGAGAAATCTGTGCCTATCTAAAGAGAAACCCATTGTCTCCTTTCTGAGGGATCTGTTTGATACAATACACTGTCGAGTGCTGTTCTCCCAGCTAGATTTATCCACGAAGGACTGAATGACCTTTGTTATATTTAACAAAATCCAAGCGCATCAATTTCTGATGCTTTTTACTGTTGTGTATTATTTACTATGCGTGTTTTATTTCTGCTCAGAGTATTCAGATTTGCCCTGAATGTCAGAAGTCTGAACGCCAGTCTTTTTGACATCATAGTCCATGGTTGAATTTTTAAGCTGTTTGGGTTTAACAGTGAAGAAATTTTATTCTTTAGTCAAAACTGTCCTTATTTTTACTCTTGCTCAGGATTAGTATTTTTAAAGATTCAATTAATATAATCACAGCACAGATTTTCAAAAGAAAACTTTTTCCTAGAATTGATATTAACCTTTTATGAAATGAAGCATTTTCTCTCTTCTTAGATACGTAAGACTAATTAAAGCCAAGGAAAAGAAGATGTGTCTTTTGTCTTAATGTAAAAATAATGAGTCTAATCCTATCAAAGATAAAGAACAAAACAAATAGCGTGAACTCTAAAGGATATGTGCATTCATTATGTAATTGGAATATGTACTTATCTTTAGATCTGTCTTAGGTGTCATGTGTTTATAGTTACAGTAAAACTGATGTTCATCTTCATATTAATGTCCTTCTGCCTTGAGACTACATGACAGTAATGACCTATGACTACTCAAAATCTCCTAGAGCCCAATACAAGTCTAATTTCTGAGGTAAAGTAAATGGTGGGAACACTTACTTAATTTTTAGATAACAAATCTAAATATTTTAGTAAACCATCTCATGCAAAAGCATATTATTAAGATAACTGCAAAGAAAGTGGAACATATTTACAATGTTTATAAGCTTGTTAATTTCTGTTAGAGTACAGATATATATCCTAGTTTTGAAAAAAATTTGAAGGTATAAAGAGCAGCCAAATGATAGCAAGATGGTAGACTATTACTATTCATGGAGAGCATATTATATTTTGGATCCGTTCAGCTTTTATAGACACTGAAATCATGAATTTTGCAAAGTAATTCCTTTTAAAAATGTCTGCAGGAAATTTCTTACCTACCTAGAATAGAGTAGTTGGCTTATCTGAAAGTTATCAATTAAAGGTCTTTGGAACTGTTGAATGTTTTGATCCTGTAGAGTATTATAATTTTTAATGAATCACTAAGCTTTATTTATTAGACATGGTGAGTGCTGAGTTTCTTCCTGCCACTTTTGCTGCCATCACCACATCACCTGTAAACTGGTCCCACATTACTGAGTATTAACTAATTTATTGAGTTTGCACTTATAATGTATATATCTTGTGCTTCAGTTTCTCTAGAGTGAATTGCATATTTCTGCTATTGCAAAGTACATATATGTGTGTAAGTTCACACATGTGTATGTATACATAATGAAATAATCAAATTTCCTTCCTATTTTATTAAAATTTTGTATTGGGGTTATTTAGTGTATATTTGTATTTTCTTAAAAGAAGCATGTTTTTCTATTAAAATACTATTACTGGGAACTCATTTTTAAGGAATTTAACTTTTTAAATTAGTTACCCTTTGCTAAATAACTGGCACATTAAATAGCCCAAAGAAACACTAGAAAGTATCCTTGTTGAAAGTTAAACTCAAATTATAAGTAACGAATGTTAAGAGTTAAGTATATACTACAGTGTTGTAAGATGGAATCTCAAGGAATTGCTCTAAGCCGTACTGTAGATCCTACTTTGGTTACTACTCAATCAGATTTCTATTACAATAATTTTCATCATGAACTTGCTGTTATTTTAACTGCTCTTTAGAAATAATCTTGTATGTGCTTACTGACATTTTCATTTTCTATAAAAACCTACTTTTTAAAGTTATTTCCTGATTTGAAGGCTGTTTCCTGCTATTCTCACTTATTTTGCTGGTACCATTTTTTTCTACTTATAAGAATCCTATAAATTCTGGCATTGCTTAAGTCGTCAGAAATTGCCCTCTCTCTAGACTGCATCATCTCAGTAAAATGAACTTGACAGAAAAGATGAATGTCTTTATTATAGCTGCCAGGCTAATCTGAGCAGCGAGAGGGTGATGGGGAATGGGAATTGGCATGTCGAACAAGGACGAAGTTTCCCAGAGGCAAATGACTTTTATGCTCAGAACTGAAGAATTGTGAGTTATCCTGGAGATGATAGCTTGTGGAGAGAGAATAACAGCCTGTGTAGAGGCCAGAAGAGAACACACCCCCACACTGGAGGAGCCGAAAGAGACTTAGGGTGGCTGGAACACAGAATACAAGAGAGAATGGTAAAGAGAGGGTGTTGAACGAAGGGCCTAATAAAGCATGGCATGTCCTTTATCTCCTAAAGGAATTGGGGAACAGTTGAGTTTTAATCTGAAAATGTCACTTATAAGATTCACATTTTATAAGGATCATTCAAATAACATAGCTTTGTACTGTGTTGAATGGAAGAGTAAGGTTAAACCTGGAGAGAACTCGGTGATCTAGACTAGATAGATGGAAGGGAAGGCCAACATACATGTTATTGTTGCTAGTCTCTTAACCACATTTACCAAAGTTCCAAAACAAACATTTTAGGAATAAAAATGACCTCAGATTGGAGATCTGAGATACATGATGGAAAAGTAAGAGCAAAGAAATTAAACTAGATAAAACCGAAACAATCATTATTTATATGAACTAAAAATATTTTGTGGGGCTTAAAGAAAAGACAAAAAAAAAAAGCCCTGGATTGACAAGAGCACATAAAATCAAGAAGGTAATTAAAGTTTGCTTAAGGGTCTTGTATAGTTTAGGAAATATATTAAGATATTAACTTTAAAATGTGTTAAATTTGCCCTGGCTAGTGCAGCTCAATAGATTGAGCACCAGCCTGCGGACCCAAAGGTGGCAGGTTTGATTCCTAGTCAGGGTACATACATACCTGGGTTGCAAGCCAGGTCCCCAGCTGGGGACATGAGAGAGGCAATCAATGGATGTTTCTCTTCTTTTTTCTCCCTCCTTTTCCCTCTCTTTAAAAATAAATACATGAAATTTGTTTAATTTTGTATATATGTTAAAATGTGAAGAGGAGCTATTAAAATTATTAAAAAAAAAAAAAAAAAAAAGATCCCTGGCTGGTGGCACAGTGGATAAGGAGCCCGCCTGCAAACCCAAAGGTTGCTGGTTTGATTCCCAGCCAGGGCACATAACCAGGTTGCAAGCCAGGTCTCCAGCCAGGTCTGTAGCTGGAGGCAGGTGAAAGGCAACCATATATTGTTTCTCTCCCTCTCTGCCTCTCTCTCTTCCCCTTCCTCTGAAAATAATAAATAAAATATTTAAATATATATATATATATATATATATCATAAAATAAAATTATTTAAAAAGAAAGCATGTAACTTCTAGTAAAGGGCATAACAAAATGAATAAAAATGCAATAAAATGAGAAAATATCTATAGGAAAAATAGGGGGGGAAGGTAGAAACAAATTTTAAAATCTCAACAGTCATAAGAAATGGAACAGATTTGCCAATCCAAAAATAGTGACTATGAGATTTTTTTAAGCCAACATCTATGTAATACTTAAAATGTGTTCATCATTGTTCTTAGTAATGTGATTTGCATAAATTTATATTTTATCATTGCAACCCTTATATGGTGAATATTGTATTATCTGGTTTACAGAGAAGGAAATTTGGGCCCATAATATAAGTGTATTTATCTAATAAAATAGTCTTAAAGATTAAATCAAAAGTAGAGCTAGAGAGAAAACTTGAAAAATCCACAAACTGAGTGGGAGATTTAACACAGCAAGTTCAACAGACTAAAGGTAAAAATAATATTAAAAAATGATACATTGATCAGTCTTGATTTATTGAATATGTACAGAACAAACCCCAACAATTAGAGAACATTTCTTCCTTAAACATTCCAAGAACAAATTGATTATGTACCTGTCCATAACCAAGTCTTAATACATTTCAAAGAATATGTATTATACAAACCATGTTCTCTGACCACAAAGTAATTTAATTAAAAATAAATAATATAAAAATTTAAAACAATGAAACAATGTATGCTTCATAGGTTTAAGAAATTGCTCCTAAATAATACCAGGGTAAAAAAATAAATGTCATAACAATTTAAATGTAAATAGAAATAATTAAAACATCTGTACTACCTTCCAAAATTTGAGATGCAGTGAAAATGACACTTGAAGGGAAACTTATGGCATTAAATGTTTATAGTAAATAAACAAATGAACAAGCCAAGTGTCCAACTTTTTAGTAAAAGAATAGAATATAGCCTTGGCTGATAGCACAGTAGATAGGGTGCTGGCCTGTGAACCCAAAAGTCACTGGTTCGATTCCCTAGCCAGGCACATAACCAGGTTGCATGCCAGGTCTCCAGCCAGATTCGTGGCTGAAGTCAGGTGAAAGGCAACCATACATTGGTATTTCTCTGTTTCTCTCCCTCTCTGCCTCACTCCCTTCCTCTCTTTCTGGAAATAATAAAATCTTTAAAAAAAACAACAACAACAATATAGATACACTACTACATTAACAAAGTGAAGGATAAAAATCATATGATCTCAGTAGATGCATAAAATATATTTGACAAGATAAAACATCCATTTATCAACAGAATGGGTACAGAGGTAACATAACAAAGGCCATATGACAAGCTCAAAGCTAACACTGTATTGAGCAATGAAAAATGAAAGCTTTTAAAGATCAGGAACAAGACACAGTTGCCCCCTCTCACCTCTTTCATTCGACATAGTATTGGAAGTACTAGTGAGAAAACTAACAAGAAGCAAATGGCAGCCAGATAGGAAAGAACTTAAACTGTCACTATTTTCAGATGACATTTTATATATAACAGCCCAAAAGACTCCACACACAAAAAAAAACAATAAATGAATTCAGTAAAGTTGACATACAAACTCAGTACACACAGATTTGTTGTTTCTTCATAACTTATAATTAACCAGCAGAAAGACAAATTGAGGAAACAATCCCTTGTTCATTTGCATCAAAGAGAATAAAATACCAAGAAATAAATTTTAAACAGCCCAATAAATCAAGACTGTTCATTGTGCTGTTTGTTTATATTTTCATTACCTTTTGATCTGTTAAACCAAGTAGATTAGAGACCTGTGAACTGTAAGGCATTGATAAAAGAAAATGGAGAAGACACAAATAAAGCAATAAAATGCTCAGGGATTGGCAGAATTAACTTAAAAATTTTGTACTACCCAAAGCAATCCATAGATTCAATGCAATCCTTATCAAAATTCCACTGGCATTTTTCACAAAATTAGAACTCTAAATTCTTTATGGAACCAAATAAGACCCCAAATAGTCAAAGCAATCTTGAGAATGAAGAACAAAGCTGGAGACATTTCATTTCCTGATTTCAATCTACTTTACAAAGTTATAGTAAGCAAAAACACTAGACTATTGACATAAAACCAGAGACATAGATCAATTGAACAGGACAGAAAGCTCAGAAATAAATCCATGAATATTTGGTAAATTAATGACAAAGGAACCAAGAGTATACAATGGGGAAAGACAGTATTTAATAAATGGTGCTGTGAAAAGTGGACAGCCACATGAAAAAGAATTAAACTAGACCCTATCTTGTACCATATAGAAAAATTACCTCAGACTTGAATGTAAGACCTGAAACTGTAAACCTCCTTGAAGAAAAAGGCAATAAGATCCTTGACATTAATGTTGGCAGTATGTTTAAAATTTGACACCAAAAGCAAGGGCAACAAAAGAAAAACTAAACAAGTAGAATTACATCCAACTAAAAAGCTTCTGCACAGCAAAAGACAGCAACAAAATGAAAACAACCTACCCAATATTTGCAAATCATCTAGCTGCTAAGAGGTTAATATTTTTAAAAATACATTTTAAAGTAGGAAGAGAATCTAAAGATGTTTTTCCAAAGGTGACATACAAATAAATGGCCAACAGATACATTACCTGGTGCTCACCACCACTAATCAAGGAAATGCAAATCAAACCTACAAAGTATCACCTCATACCTGTGAGAATGGCTATTATCACCCTAACTGGTGGGGCTCAGCTGGTTGGGTGCTGTCCTGCAAAGTGAAAGGTCACCAGTTGATTCCCCATCTAGGCACGCGCCTGGGTTGTGCATGTAACAAGAAGCTCTTTCTCACATAGATGTTTCTCTCCCTCTGTTTTTTTCCTTCCCTTCTCTAAAAATAAATAAAATCTTTAAAAGAAAAATAAAAACAGCATGGTACCAGTATAAAAACAGACACTTAGATCTGTGAAATAAAATAAATAGCTCAGAAGTAATGCCCTGGCCTGGTGGCTCAGTTAGTAGAGCACCATCCTGATATACCAAGGTTGTGGGTTCAATCCCTGGTCAGGACACATACAAGAAACAATGAATGAATGTATAAATGGATGGAACAGCAAATGGATGTTTTCTGTCTCATTAAAATCAATAAATTAAAAAAATATTTTTAAAAGAAATAACCCATGTCTGTATGGTCAATTAATCTATGACAAAGGAAACAAGAACATACAATGAGGGTAAAGACAGTCTATTCAAGAAGTGATGTCTGAAAAACTGGATAAATACATAAGAAAAAAAAAAGCTAGACCACATTTTTATACCACATAGAAGAATAAACTCAAAGTGGATTTAAGACTGAAACCATAAAACTCCTAGAAGAAAACATAGTAAACTCTGGTATTTATCTTAGCAATATTTTTTCTAATTATCTCTTTGGGCAAAGGAAACAAAATACAAATGGCATTACATCAGTAAGAATTTCTGCACAGCGAAGGAAACCATTAACAAAACAGAAAGACAACCTACTGAATGGGTACACATATTTGTCCTATACATCTGATAAGGGGTTAATATCCAAAATTTGTAAGGAACTCATACATCTTAACATCAAAGGAAGAAAACCCAATTTAAAAATGGGCAGAGAACCTGAATAGACATTTCTCCAAAGAGAATATACAGATGTCCAATAGACATATGTAAAGATGCTCAGCATCACTAATCAGAAACATGAACATTAAAACCACATTGAGATATCACCTCACACCTGTCAGAATGGCCATCATCAATAAACCAACAAATGTTGAGGAGGACATGAAGAAAAAAGAACCCTGGTGCATTGTTGATGGGATTGCAAATTGGTGCAGCTACTGTAGAAAAAGAGTATGGAGTTTCCTCAAAAATGTAAAAGTAGAACTCACCTTATGACCCAGCAAACCCACTTCTGTATATTTATCCAGAGAAGTTCAGAACACTAATTAGAAAAGATATATGCATCCCTTTGTTCACTACAGTGTTATTTACAACAGTCAAGATATGGAAGCAACTTAAATGCCCATCAATAGACAATTGGATAGAGTATATTTGGGGGAACGCAATTATCTAATAGATAATGGAAGTTGGTCAAAGAAAGGATGAAATCTTAGCATTTGAGACAACATGGATGGACCTAGAACATATTATATGCTAAGTGAAATAAGTCAAAGAAAAACAAGGATCATATGATTTCATTTACATCTGGAATTAAAAAAGAGCAAAATGAACGGGTTTATAGATACAATGAACAAAATGATGGGTGCCAAATGGGAGGGAGGTTGGGGCTGAGTGAAAAGATAAATTAAGAAGTACACCTGGCTGGTGGCACAGTGGATAAGGTGCTGGCCTGGGAACCCAAAGGTCACTGGTTCGATTCCCAGCCAGGGCACATAACCAGGTTGCAAGCCAGGTCTCCACCCAGGTCTCCAGCCAGGTCCCCAGGTGGAGGCAGGTGAAAGGCAACCATACATTGATGTTTCTCTCCCTCTCTGCCTCTCTCTCTCTGGAAATAATACATAAAATCTTTTTTAAAAAAGAATGATCATTTATTATTTATAGATGCTAATTATCTAATAGAAAAATCCCAAAGGATTTTGAGAAAGCATTAAAATTTTTTAAATTAACAGTAAATTTAGCATTGTCACATACTATCAGTATACAAATCTTTACTGCATTTTTTATCCAACAATGTCCAATTCTACTGTTACCAATTTTATCTTGAAAACAGTCCCCAAGCTTAGAGTCCCAGACTCACTTTAATTCTCTTAAAGAGGCTTCATACATACTCAAAATTCTCCACTGAGGGTTCCCTGGTTTAAGGAAAGTTTGTAAAGTGAACATTCAGTTAATTTCATCCAGAAGATAGTTAAATGAACTAAATGGTTGCTAATAGCTATTTTTCCTTCATAGCTGTTTCAATATTATCAGCCTGAATGAAGATACAGAAGATCCAAAGATACAAAAAAAGTCTACCATTAATAAAATGAAATTAAAAAAAAAAGGAAATTCAAGAATAGTAAATATGATTCCTTGTATTTAAGTTCAAACAACTGCTTTCATTAAAGGATATATAGAGAAGGGCTGGCTTAATACCACTTCTAATGATAAAAGCCCTGGGAGCTGTTGTCAATTAAGATAATTACGTTTCTTGGTTTTTTCTTTAAAGACAAATCGTGTATCTTAAATTGCATTCCCCAAAATATACTGTCTGTATCCACCCCATTTTGTAATAGCTACATGATATGTTTTAAAAAGAACATTGGTAAATTAAGAGAGATCCAGAGAACAGTGATAAGAACGAAATTACACAAAGGACCTAGGATAGTAAGCCTGTAGAAGCAAGTGAGTTTTTTCCTAATGTTAAGTGGGGGGCACATATTTAAATACCCACAAGACCAGATAAAAACTGTAAATTAATGTCGTGGACTTGGCCTAGTGCATATATATATGTACAGCACATAAAAGCCACAACTCAGTGCCAATTGTTTGCCATTCAATAATGCCAGCTCAGCATTAACAGAACTTAACATTGCTTAAAGAAAATAGATTTCTAAAAAAACTCAATTTTAAAATGTTAAGTTTTTGATCCCATGTGAGGGTGTGGTTTCCCCAGACCAGCAACAAGCAATTCTTTGACACCAGCGGATTGTCCTATATTTCAACTCCATTCTGACACTGTTGACAAAGACAGTGTAAGGTCAGCCTTGCTCAGAGGAATCACACCTGGAGACCACTGCGGAATTAAGCCATGAGTTTACTGGGGGAAGGGGAATGGAGAAGGGGAAGTGGTAAGGGAAGAGGCTTTAGAAGAACAGTCTTTAACTTCACATTACCAGGTTGGAACTTTTATACAGACATTCTCACAGATACCTGGATCAAAGGAGTTAGTTTCTTTACCCAAATTCTTAATTTTAAAAGATTTTTATTTATTATTTTTAGAGAGAGGGGAAAAGAGAGAGTCAGAAAGGGAGAGAAACATCAATGTGTGGTTGCCTTTCAACTGCCTCCAGCTACAGACCTGGCTGGAGACCTGGCTTGCAGCCTGGTTATGTGCCCTGGCTGGGAATTGAACCAGAGACATTTGGGTTCACCTTATCCACTGAGCCACCAGCCAGGGCTACCTTTACCCAAATCTTATTAGCAAGGGAGTGTTAAGAGGACCTATCTGATGGAGCCAGTCCTTCACTAGCAATTCCCCAGGTATTCCCAGACAAAATAATGTCATTAACTCATCCCTAAGAGTTTCCTTCATTATCACATCCCTGCCAGGTAGATATGTAAACATTGTTAGAGTTTTAACTAAAGTCCAGCTATAATTAAAGTTCAAAGGTATGTGTTGTCTCCACGTTGTCTGACCCTGTATCCTAAAAGACAGCTTCCAATTCCACAGGTCAGGTGTTCAGTCCTACAAAACTGCCCTGCACTTCAGGTGCCAATCATTGACCCACCGGCTACCGACTGGAGGTGCCCGTGACCCCCTCCTTGAACTTCAGATGCCAACTGCTAAGTCCCGTTTGTCACCTGTACTTCCAAGCAACTTAGCTATAAAGCAGAGATTTCCACAACCCCCTCCTAGGGCTCCATTAATTTGCTAGAGCAGCTCACAAAACCTAGGTCATCGGTTTAGAGCAGAGACGGTAAAGGATACCAACCAACAGCCAGATGAAGAGACGCAGGGCAATGTCCTGAACAGAAAGGTGTCTTCTCAGAGTTTGGGGCCTGGCTTGGCGACACCTGGGTTGGGGGCACATGGAAGCGCTGTATGTAGTTCATCAGCCTGGTTTCTCCCCAAACTGCCTCTTTTTTGTTTTTTTAAGAGAGGCATCATTACTCAGACATCTCCAATTAACTTCTTGGCTATTGATGATTGGTTCAACCTCCAGCCCATTCCCCACCCTGGAAAGCAGGGGGTGGAGCTGGAAGTTCCCTCTTGGTGGGGTCCCCAAGCCCATCCTCAGGTGCTTTCCAAGTCACCTCATGAACATAAACTCAGCTGTGGTGGGAAGGGGCTTGTTTTGAATAACAAGACACTCATTTCACCTTCATAGCTCTGAAGTGTTTTTTTTTCTCTTTCTTTTTCAGGAATTAAGAACCTTAGACCAAGTATTATTACAAAAAGAGGCTTCCATTGCTCTTATCAACCAGGAAATTCCCAAGGGTATGGGTACTGTGAGCCAGGAACTGTGGGTGAAGACCAAATATGAATGAGACATATGTTTTGGTCATCTGAGTGACCAAGTATATATTTACTACAAATCGCAATATTGCAAACCTTGTATTAATCATCAATACATAAAATGCTTGAAAAATAATCACTATTCTTCAATGCTATAGAGATTCATCAGCTTTAGAAGATAATTATTTATAAGTGGAATATTTTTACATTAAAATTAGTATAAGCCCCAGCTGGTGGCTCAGTGGATAGGTGCTGACCTGTGTGAACCCAAGGGTTGCTGGTTCAATCCCCAGCCAGGGCACATAACCAGGTTGCAAGGCAGGTCTCCAGCCAGGTCTGTAGCTGGAGGCAGTTGAAAGGCAACCATACATTGATGTCTCTCTCCCTCTCTCCCTTCCCCACTCTCTAAAAATAATAAAATATTTAAAGAAAAAAACTTTTGTACATGAATGTGCCTGATTATTTTGCTCTCAAGTAACATTTAGATCAAAATAAAAATAAAATCAGTATAATTGGTAAATTTTAACATCTTTGTGAAAGATACAGGAGTAGCTAAAAATATATACAGGAACTCTTAATATAAAGTATATACTATTTTTTAATAAAAGGTCTTATTTATTATTTTCAGAGAGAGGGGAAGGGAGAAAGGCATAGAGGGAAAGAGACATCAGTGTATGATTGCCTTTCACCTGCCTCCAGCTACAGACCTGGCTGGAGACCTGGCTTGCAATTTGGTTAGGTACCCTGGCTGAGGAATCGAACCAGAGACCTTTGGGTTTGCAGGCTGGTGCCTTATCCACTGTGCCACCAGCCAGGGCAAAAGTATATACCATTATACAGAAAACATCACTTGCTCCCCAGAAGCTTTGACTTGCCTCTTCCCAATTACAATTTCTCTTCTCTTAGCTATAGATGACCACTCATTATTAGGATACAGGGTCAGACAACATGGAGACAGTATGTACCTTTGAACTTTTATTATACATGGACTTTAGTTAAAACTCTAACAGTCGATGTTTACATATCTAAACTGGCAGGGGTGTGATAATGGAACCAGACAGGACATTCTTAGAGATGAGCTGATGAAGTTATCTTCTCCGGGAATCCCTGGAGAGATGTTAATGAAGGACCACCTCTATAGATAGACCCTCTTAACACTCCCTTGCTAATGGAATTTGGGTAAAGAAATGAACTCTCCTTTGATCCAGGTAACTGTGGGAATGTCCTATAAAAGCTTCAACCTGTAATGTCAGGTTGGAGATGGCTTTTCTAAAGCATCTTCCCTTGCCACTAATTCTCCCTGTTCCCCTTTCCCTTTCCCCAATAATCTCATGGCTTAATTCCACAGTGGTCTCCAGGTGTGATTTCTCCCAGCAAGGCTGACCTTAACACTCACCTGACTTGTTTGTCTGAAATGTCTTTCACCTCCTGAAGTGAAGCTTATCAAGGCTGCATGTAATATTCTACATTAACTATTTTCTTTCAGCATTTAAAGGTACCGTGCTATCTTTTGGCTTGCCATCCTCTCCACTATAAAGTTAGCTATTAATCTTACTGTTGTTGCTTTGAAGTGATTTTCTTCATATATGTATATATGAATCTGACTTGATGTCTCTCATGAGTTTTGGGAAATTCTCAGCCATTAGATTTTTCAAATATTACTTCTATCCAATTTTTTCTCCTTATTTGCTCTGAGTTTTCAAGTACACAAATATTAAATATTAGCATTATATGCCCTATGTCTTTTTCTTTTTTAAAAAAAGTATTTTCCACCCTTTTCTCTCTCTGTCCTTAATTCTAAGCAGTTTCTTCATGACATTTTAGCTGTGTCCATCTGCCATAAAATCCATCCACTAAGTTCTTAAATTTATCGTTCAGTTTTTGAGCTTCTTTTATAGTTTTCAATTTTCTAATGAATTTTTCAATCTTAAACATGTTCGGTTTCCTAGAAGCAAAGCCTGACTTTGGAATTGTTGCACAACAGATGTTATTGAGGAAATGCTGTTGCAGGAAACTTGTAAAGGGAAGCAGGGTAGGGCATGGGAAGTAGATGAAGAGATTTACAGGACTGAGCTCCTTACCTTGATCCCATAGCCTGGAGCTCTGATAGAATCACAAAGTTGTCTTCCTCGAGGTGGGGAGAGGTATGTGACTTAAATACTCCCGGATTAGTCAATTACTGCATTCCAGAGAGGGTCTGGGGAGGTTCATGCTAACTTCCTAGGGAATTCCAGGGAGAGTTGACCCCTTCAACTGCAGTCAATTCTCTTAACAATGGGTATGAGCAGTTAACGCTTGGTGATGAGAGTTGAAGTAGAGTTGGAGTGAGCAAATCAACCTAGTAGATAGAATCATGGTTAGAACACTACTGACATATTAAGCATGTGTATGATAAAGTTTACAGTTGATTATATCTGGATCTGCTGAAGGTCTCTGTTGTCTATTGTTTCTTTTTTTGGTTTCAATCAATATCTTGTCTCCTTGTACGCTAGTTATGACTGAGTGCCAACATTATACATAAAAAATTCAAGGAATATTTGAGATTTAGGATTTTTCTCTTTCTCCAAGGGATCTGACTGCCTCTGGCAGGCTGCTGGGCATTCGTATTAAGTTATCTTCAATCACCTTAATCCAATCAGCCACTGAGGCTCCAGAGCTGGGCTTCAATTTCAATGAAGCCCTTTTTTTTCACTTTTATTCTGAGAACGTAGTTTTTCAGAGTCTCTTGGTAGGCTGTTGTGAATTGGTTTGAAACCGGAAAAGCCGGTGTTCAAGCAGCCTGTCATTATCAGAACCAATAAGCAGAGACAGGAGTTGAATCTTTATGGGCACTTTATTCAGATGGTCAACGATCTGAGGAGATGAAGGGTTATGCACCCTAAGAAACTGTCATACATTTCCTTTGAAGCCAGCCTTTTTATAAGGAGGAAAAAGTGTAGGAAAAGGGTTTGGAATTCAAGAAAAAAGGAAGTGTAAGGGATTTGAAATTCAGGAAAAAGGTTAAGCAGATAAAAGCTGCTGTCTGGTCATTTCCTTAATTTCCTCTCATTCATTGACCAGTGATTTTCTGTCTGGGTCGTGTGTCCTGGGTGGCAGATGCCTCTCTCCCTGGTACACGTTAGCTCAGGTACCATGTGGATTGCTTATGGTTTCTTCTGCAGCACAAAGGTCGACTTGCTTGTGGTCTGGAGTCAGGGTGGGCTGTACCTTCAGTTCTGAAACAGTAACTCTTTATATGCATTAACTACTAAATTTATTAAATATTACCTAAACTAAGTCTTCCTGAGTTTCCCCATCAGGTCCACAACTCCAGAAGAAAGCAGGACATTGCAAGATCACTTCTGCCAGACTCCTCTGTGTAGATCTTCGCCCTGCAACTCTTCATTACCTAGTTGTCAGGGGCTTATTCCCCAGATTCACATGTTGAACTCCTAACTGCAGATTGTGACTGTATTGGAAGACAGAGCCCTTAAGGAGGTAATTAAGTTTAAATAGGGTCATTGTGAAGGCCCTAATCAATTCTGACTGGTATCCTTATAAGAAGAGCAATTTGGTAGCTATGTTATATAATTTTTTGAATCTCTGTGCATGAATGAGATCGACATATATTTTCCCTTCTTTATATAGATAAGTATTTGGTTGCAAAAATTATCCTAGCATTAAAAAAATCAGTTGGACAGATGTCATTACAAACACATTCTCTAGAGGTGTTTGTAAGGACTGCCATCAGAATTCACTGGTGATTTTATTTAGACCGAGAATGTTCTTTGTAGGCATTTTTAAAAAATTATGAATTAAACTCCTTCATTAGTTACAGAACTATTTGGACTTCCTTTTACTACATGTGTCAGTTTTGGAAAGTTGGAGAAGTTCTTCTTCAAAGACAGTATTTTCTAGAAGCTGCACATTAAAATTATTTGGACCTATCCTTAGAGGTTCCAATTCAGTCTGGGTATTAGTACTTTGTAAAAAAAAATTTATTTTTAATTTTTAAAAATATATCCTTGATTTTTTGTGATTTCAATTTTATTCACTTATGTATTGTATATTTATTATGTATTTCTACTATTATTATATGTAAGTAAGTACAATTACTGGTATATAATCAAAATTTTAATGAATGAAAGACGAACACACTGAGATATCTTACTTTCACCACATCCTCATCTACCCCTTTCAGTCTCTTAGAAATCAGCATTTTCATTAGTTTCCCATTAAGCTAGCCAGTGCTTTGTAGTCAAATACAAGGGTATAATGTGCATTTATACACACACATTCTTATTCCCCCTGTCTTACAAAAAAGGGAACGTATTTTATACATTGTTCTTCGTATCCGTTATCTAATGCTAAGAAATCAGCCCAAAATATCCCGGTAGTAATGGTTTATTGTGTTTTAGTCAGTCAGGAATTTAGATGTGGCTTGGCTGAGTAGTTCTTGCTCAGGATTTGTCTTGAGATCACAACCCAGTGTTAGCTGGGTCTGCAGACACCTGAAAGCTGGAGGAAAATCTTCATTCCATGGTTGGCAATTTGATCTTGGCAATTTATGGGAGGCCTCAGTTTCTTTCCATGTGGGTCTCTCCACAGGATTTGTTGAGTGTCATCGTGGCCTAGTGGCTAGTCGGCTTTCCTCAGAGTGATCACTCACAGAGGCTAAGATGAAAAGCTGTAATGCCTGTAGACAGCCTCAGAAGTCTCAAAACATCACTTCCATCACATTCGACTGGTCACATAGATCAGTCCTGATTCACAAGGTTGTGTATACCAGGTGAAGATCATTGCAGGTATTCTGGGAGGCTGGCTACCTCATTCTTTCCTTCCTCCCTCCCTCTCTTCCTTCCTTCCTTTCTTCATTCTTTGGTTTTTGCACCCAAACCCTAACCACATTAAATGTGTACATGAGGACCTGTGGGACACAAACAACAGTTTTGGGGGGAACATCTGAAAACCTCCCTTGTTGTCCCAGAAACAGCCAAGCTTACTCTCTATAAGGAGGTAGGCAAAAGACATACTTCCATGAGCCAGCCTTTAGATGAAGCTGATACCACCTGGAAGGCAAAACTGGGGAATGTAAACAAACGGGATCTTGCCCTGGCTGATGTGGCTCAGTGGATTGAGCACTGGCCTGTGAACCAAGAGCTCACTAGTTTGATTTCCAGTCAGGGCTCTTGCCTGTGTTGTGGGCCAGATCCCCAGTAGAGAGGCATGAGAAGCAACCACACATTGATATTTCTCTCCCTCTCTTCCTCCCTCCTTCCCTTCTCTCTAAAATTAAATAAACAAAATCTTAAAAAAGAAAGAAAGAAAGAAAGAAAGAAAGAAAGAAAGAAAGAAAGAAAGAAAGAAAGAAAAAGAAACCAAAACAAAACAGGATCTTTGATTACACCAGGGACCATCTAGGTCATCCTTACCTTAAAACTGCCACACCACCTCTATATTTCTCTCTTCTTAAATAAATTGGCATTGGATTTTTTCCCCTTGCAACTAGAAACATCTTAACACATTGTTGACTGGCAATTCTATACAAAAGCTAATGCAAGTGCAAATATGAGTTAACTCCTGTAGCAAACTACATCCATCTGTTCGTTAACACATTCTTGAGCAGCAATTTTATACAAAAGCTAATGCAAGTGCAAGCACGATTTAACCTGTGATCAGTCAACAACATTCGGGTTGAAAAGATGAGCTTTTTATTGACCGGTCAGCACTGTGTTAGATACTAACAAAAAGACTCCTGATTTATCACACAGAAACTTGAAAGTTTTCAACAGATGAAGTCAAATTAAGGTTAAATTCATAGTTTTAATGGAAGTCATTGTTATGTGCATTTACTCAGAGGCTGCATCTATTCACGAGCCAAGTTATAAGAGCATGAATTCTTACTGTGTAACTTTAGAAAAATAATATTTAAAAAAAGAAACCTATCACTGGTACATACATACCAGTTTGATCAACACAGTCATGGTTAACACTTGTTTTCCTGGTATAATTTTTAATAGAAATCTCTCACTCTTAAGTTATCCTGCCTCTAAAGCATGTTTTTTTGTATTTGAATAGTTTTATCTTGTAGAAAAATGACAATAATCTGAGGAAATGCCTAAAGACCTCTAAAAGTAAAAAAAAATTCAATCTTTAAGCCCTGTGACTGGCTGTGGAAAAGTGTTACTAGGGAAGATGCCTATAACTACAAAGAATTGTTATATGTTGTTTTTACTTTAAATACATTATTGTAATTTCTTATCTATTGAACTGCTGTTTTGGGGATGGATACTCAGGGGTTACAGGGACTCTCATTTGTAGGAAGAATGATGCAATTCTTTTTTATTTATTTTTTATTTTTTATCTTTGCCAAAGGAGATTTTTTCATTGTTTTAGAGAGAGGAAGAGACAGAAACATTGATTGGAGAGAGAAGCATTAATTGGTTGCCTCCATATGCATCCGGAGGGACCTGTACGAGCAGGGACCGGGATTGAAGTACAACCTGCGTATGTGCCCTGACTGGGAATTGAACTTACAACCTTTCAGTTACAGAATGATGTTTCAACCAACTGACCACCCTGGCCAGGGCAGAACGATTTAATTCTTATGAAGACAGAGTAGGGAGCAAGGTTTAAAGCACTGGCAGGTTCTACGTTAAATACATAAACATTTCTTCTAACATCTGCCACCGTGTCTACAATATCTCTGTAATCCAAACTCATTTGGGTTCTGATTTCTTCTTTAGTTCTTTATTAAACTGAAATAGTACCATACAAACTATTAATAACAATACCTGATTAGAAGGAAGCTGGCACTGGCATTTGGAAGCAAAGCCCTAGGACAAGAGCAAGATGGAGTCAAGAAGGGATGAGGGTACTCAGTCAGTGCTCAATGAGAGGCTTGTAAAGTCAGGCTCTGCTTCAAGTGTTCATGGCAAATGCAGTATCTTATGCAACACCCATCATGCGCCCCTTTGTTTTCCTCAATAGGTAATTCTATCTTAGAAGTCATAGACGCTTGAAAAATATCATAGCCGATGCTTCTTATTGCCTGGTATTGTTTTTAAGGCTACATCTGTGTTAATTTGGCTTTGTAATGCTGTGAATTTTGTCCAAAGACACACACAGATTAAACGAGGTTCAGTGGTAAGGCGAACACAGAGCCCTGCTCCGCACAACATCCCTGCACTTTCAGCGCCTTTCCACACAGATGAGGTAGGGCTGGGGCTGCAATGTCATGCCTAACCTGGGCTTTAGATCTGGAACCAGCCCGTCTGGAAAGTGCAAGTAAAACCGCTGAAGCAAGGCTGTGAAAAACAGGAACATTTCCATCCGAGCCAGCTGTTCTCCAAGACAATGTCTTCTTCCTAAACAGGACAAAAATAGACATCATAGTATTCGTGAAACCACAATATTTACCAAAATTTATGTCTAATATATGGGTGCCATTCAGGAAATCTGGAATTTTAAAAAAGTTAGAAAAGGTTATTCTTATTAAAGAATTTTCTTAAATTCCAAAGAATAGAAGCTGGATTTTCATCTTCCAGACCCATTTCTCTAACTTCTTTTGTCAAATCATGGACTTTTGTAAAATTAGCAGTCCATTCCCCACTTGCCTTGCACAGGGCAATAGAGCCTAAGATATGCCATGAAAGATCTAATTATAGGTGTGACGTTTTGTACTAGATTTAAGAGAAGACCATTTCATTTCAAATGACTAAAGGTGCCCTTCCCAAATAAAAGGAAGAGCTTCTGGTCCATCTTCCATGGGTCTTGTGATCTGTGTACTTCTCACCACAGAAGCAGTATTTTGGAGGATGAGTATAATAAACTGGGAGCCAAGAGCACTAGATTCTAGTTTCACTTTAAATTATGACTCATTCCCCTCCCAAGGGTCTCCGTTTCTCAAGCTACGTGTTGCTGACTTTCTAGCTCTTGGGGTTGCAATTACAAGCCAAAAATCCACATGAAAAATGGTTCAGAAGCCAGAGCTCTCAACAGTTTCTCTCTAGATATTAAATTAAGGCTTATTTTGAGTAGAAATAGCTGTTAATGACCTCTAATTAAACCATTCTCTCCTGTAAGAATTGGTGTTATGTTTTCAGAGCTGGAATACACAATTCTACAACAGAATGCTTCAGATTAAGATGTTATGGTGATGAACCGTCCTTATACTTAGCCCCATGTGAACATTTTCTTACCTAGGGAAAATGGAACCAAAGCTTCCTTCTTGGAAAAATATCCATTGCTGTCCAGAAATCGCTCAGGATAGAATATTTCTGGGTCCTTCCAGTATTTTTCATCAAAGTGTACAGAATAAAGATTTGTAATTACTGTTGTGCCTTTAGGAATGGAATAACCACGTATAACCGCATCTTCAGAGGTTGCATGGAAAATCCCTAATGGCACTATATTACAGAATCTTAAAACTTCATGCAAAACTGCCTCAGTGTAAGGCATTTTGCATTTGTCGTCCCAAGAAGGCTTCCCATTGGGTCCCAAAATTAAATCAATCTCTTTCTGAACTTGTCCTGTCAGAGAAAAAAGTGTTCAATTTATTATGCATGCTTAAAAAGCAATATCTAAAGTAATTTCCCTTTGAGATAAAACAAGGGATAACCTATAATAATAAGTCAACAGGGTACGGGACATCCAGTTTTAGATTTTTTATGATTTGGGAGTTCTACTTAAATATATAAATATTAAGTATATATATATATATATATATATATATATATACACACAATACATTCTGTACTACCAGGAACCAGTGCTCTGAGTAACTGTTGTGAAAAGCAATAAAAAACAAACCAATTCAGAATTAGAATAACATCTTACTCTCAGCAAGGAAATAGTAAATCACAAAACTTGAATGAAAACAACCAGGCTTCAGGTCCCAGTTCTGCCACTTTCAGTGAATGAGGTTGGGCACGCCAGCCACTCATCCTTTCCCCTCATTTAGTAAACCTATCTCTGAGGTTTTTACATGAATTGAGATAATAGATTTGAAAATGCTTTATAACTATGAAATATTTTTCTTCTTGGTCAATACAGCACGAGTTCCTAACTAAAATGCTTTGTATGTCTAAAGCCCATGTAAGTCCCAAATGTAGGTTCAGACCTAGAGATCAAGACTCCTCACCTTGGATGTTCGGATAAAGGGCCATGAAAAGGATTGCCCACCGTAACACATTGGTTGTGGTTTCGGTTCCAGCAATGATGAGTTCACCCACAGAGAAAATGAGGTTTTCTTTGGAGAAAGTAGATGATGGGTCATTTTTACTTTGCTCCATCTCATCTAAATAAGCGTCAACAAAATGGCGAGGTAACTGAGGCTTTCTGCTGATGGAAACTTTATCAATAAGCCTGGAGAGAAAATCATAGACCACGCTGGCGTTTCTAAACAGCTGCTGGTGTTTTCCAAACGGTAATATGCCAATCCATGGAAAGGCGTTATACAGGAAGACTGAGGCACTGGCAGCAAGCTCCACATTTTCACTAAATAACTCAATCATGTGCTGAAAATCAGTGTCTTCGTAAGTGAATCGTTCTCCAAAAATGACCAGATTGGTTATGTTTGAAACAGCATTTGTTATTAATTGTTTAAAGTCAAAAGGTTTGCCTTTGTATGTTTCAATAGCATCAATAAAAAATTTGGTTTCTTCTAAAATTTTAGATTCAAAAGACTTTTGGCCGTATCCAAAATAGCGAAAGCTGTTTACAGCTAATCTTCTGTGATCAATCCATCCTCGGCCATATTTGGAATTGAGTAAGCCTGAAAAACAAAACAATTTTTTATCATTCCTACATCCCTGAATCTAATAGCTAAAGAGGCTAATGGAAGGGGTGGGAAAGATGGTCCGTCATTCTTCTCCAAATTATCTTTCTATAAAACTGAAACTAGACCTAGTGGATAAACCCTGTTTTCTATTACTCATTAGCCGTAAAATATTATGAACATAAAAAATTTGCCTACCTATCATCTGGGGGCAGGCAGATAATTCTCCCACCACACGAAGCTGGACAGTCGAGTGTAATTCAACCTGGGCGAAGTAGCCCCAGGTGACTTTATTATCCATCTTTTACTATAAGCCTCATTTACAAAAACAAACAAACAGACCAACCAAATGACTGCATGTTCTATGGGCCCAATTATATTTTGGACTAAACAAATATCTGAGAATCATATTTCTAGAATTAGAAATTTTCTGCTTCCAAGGAACTAGTATAAATGATTGTGGATACGGACAACAGGGTTGGGGATTGACTGTGGGAGAGGAGATGGGGCAGTGGAGAGCAATCCAGGAAAAAATGGGACAACTGTAAAAGAACAACAATTTTTAAAAAGTGCAAAAATTAAAAACTTTTTTTCTGTTTTAAGGGACTAGATTTTAGAATACAAGTTTCCTCCTGTTAAAGGCGTATGTTGCCTAAGATAATTCTGGCAGAGAGAGGAAAGGTGGGCTGAATGAGGTGTTAATGAAGTAAAAACATTCTGGCATAAGACAGTACTATACCTGAATGCTCTTGTCCACACAAAATCGGTATGTTGAAGCCTAGCTCCCAATGTAATGATATTAGGAGGTGGGGCCTTTTGGGAGGTAATTAGGACAGGAGGGAAGATCCTCCCTCACCCACCCTCCCACCCCCAATGAGATAAGCACTCTAATAAGAAGGGACAAGGAAGAAGTGATTGCTCCCTGCCATGTGAGGACACAGGAAAAAGGTAGCTGTCTAGAAGCCAGGAAGCAGGCTTTTGTTTCTGACACCAGATCGGCTGGTGCTTTGATTTTGACTTCCTAGCCTCCAGCCCTGTGAGAATAAATGTCTGTTGTTTAAGCCACTCAATCTACAGTATTATTGTTACAGTGGCCCAAACTAAGACGGAGGGTAAACATGAAACTAAAACTTCAAATGCTGATATTTCTTATAATTTCTGAATCTCCATAGAATACTCTGTTGTTCTGATGTGGTTGCTATGCAATAGTTTTCCTTTAAATTAACTAGCAAGGAGAAAAAACATCTTTAACACATATATTTATGTAACATGTACTTTACTCAAAATTTCATTCATAACTGGTCCATAACATCATGATAAAAAATGCCATGTTCTCTTGTCTATATGAGGTACCTATGTAATCTACATGCCAATGTGTGTGTAATAATATTTTAATTTGGAGCGGTGAAGCAATCTTATATTCCTCTATTTCATTCTCTTTTCACACTCCCAGATAACCATTCATTCAACACTCATTCAACATACATTTAAGGAGCACCTACTGTGTGCCAGGCAGCATTGTAAATGTCACAGATATACCAGTGAACGAAGGAGGCGAAAGATCCCTACTCTCATGGACCTTACATATTGGAGAGGCAAATGAACAAATAAATTAATCAGCAAGGAAGCAGATACAGGGTGGTCAGGGAAAGCCTCACTGAGGTGACATAAATGAAGACATAGGAGTGACAGAGTAAGCCAAGCAGCTATCGGGGGAAGACTTGCTGCTGGCAGAGGAGACAGCTAATCTAATGCAAAGGCACTGAGATGACAGCAAGCTCCAAGGAAATAGACACATATGGGATACATGTACTAGAAGGTACAGAGGAGCCTTGTTACACCCTACATTGGCCAAGCTATGTGCTTGGGCAACTTTTTCCCCAAGAGTGGGCTAATGCTAGCTCTGATTTCTCAGTTCCAGGTTCAATGCATATTGAAATAACACACAGTTTTCTACCTATTTTTTACTGCATTTTGAAAACCTTAAGTTCAATGCTTATGTTATCTTTACAATAAAATAGTCTAAACTAATTTATAGCTTTGAAAAGTATATATGTTTTTACCTCAAATATTACTCTGATTGCACCATCTTTCATTTCCATAATTTCTTTAAAGGTCTTCTATTATAATTGTGGTATAACTTTTCTTCTTCTTCTTCTTCTTTAGACTAATTATTATTTAGAAGTTTTTTCCAGAGGTATAAAATTTGAATTTTATTTATATTGTTGCTTTCAAGTATAATTATATTCTGGCCTAAGAATTTGGCATTAAAAAAATCTAGTGTTTTCTTTGCATTAGTGATTTGCTTTGTGATATAATATATAGTTAAATTTTTTCTTTTCAGTCAGTATCTTTTTAGTCTATCTAATCAAGGTATTATTAAGTTTTTCTTTAAAAGTAAGTGTTGCCCTGGCTGATGTAGCTCAGTGGACTGAGTGCTGGCCTGAGAATCACAGGTCTGATGGTTCAATTCCCAGTCAGGGCACATGCCTGGGTTGCAGGCTTAGTCCCTGGTTGGGGGTATGCAAGAGGCAACTACACATTGATGTTTTTCTTTCTCTCTCTCTTCCCCTCTCTCTAAAAATAGATCAATAAAATCTTATTTTAAAAAATGAAAGTAAGTGTGAAGCTTTCATTAAATTGGAGAAATTGAGCCCTGGCCAGGTGGCACAGTTAATTAGAGAACTGTCCCTCTGGTACGCCAAGGTTTGATTAACAGTTAAGAAAGGCTGCTTCAGATTCTATAATCTTATAAGCAAAATGATAGTAAAAATGTCCCCACATATCCAAGACTGGCTTCAAAAGGCACTTTTGATTCAAGTGTGTATACACATATATGCATTCCTCACTTGTTTCGTAAACCTGCACATATTAGTAAGTGCTAATTCTTTAAAACATTATTTACAATATTATAACTCAGTTGCAATAGTAGAATTAGCATGTACAGGGGTGGGCAAAAGTAGATTTACAGTTGTTCATATGGAAAACAACACAAAAATTAATAAAAAAATAATAAATGGTCTCACATACGCTTAAATGTAAATCAACTTTTGCCCCCACCCCCATATGATTGTAATATTGCCCAAAAGTCCTCAAATACTAGGGTCTGTAACTTAAATAGATTAATTAATACTTTCCTCCTAATCAATACAACAGAATCCAAACTCTATGTGCTAAATTCCCATAAAATAAGAAATGTGATTTAAAATAGTTCAGTAAATCACTAAAGAAGTGGAAATAAACATACCTCCCATTTTTGTCATCTTCATGAATAAAGGAAGGCATGGTCTGTCTGCAAAAATTTCACTTTGGTGAACAAGGCACTCCTTTACTACATCATAGCCATTTAGCACCACAGCTGATATACCTCCAAGATCTAAACTGAAGATCTTTGAGAAGAAAAGAAAAACAACATTTAAATGGCAAAATGTAGGGAAAAATATAACCATGGAAATTAACATGTACTAGGCCAGCTCTCCCAGATTTGTTACTTCCCGAAACATGTAGGCACTTGTTATTCAACTAACAATGTGTAGAGTGCCTTCTCTCTAGAAGGCATATATCAAAAACTCTGACTTCATTAAGGATTCAATGCCTGAAGACAATCTTTTTAAATGCTATAATGGAAGGAGTACCAGACTAGAAAGACCTGGGTTCTAATATAAGCTTTGCCATTAAAGAAATATAGGATCCTCGCAGAACCCTTAACCTTTTTGGGCCCAGGGTTGTCATAGAAAATACAGTACTTGATTTAGATGCTCTCTTAAGATTCATTCCAACTCCAAATAGCCTATGATATCTAGGGATTTCTTTTTATTACCAAGACAAGTGGGGAAGCAACACCACCTACAAATCCTTTATTACTCCAGACTTAGGTAGGGAAGGGGATTGTCAAAGGCATAAGAAGAGACAACTGTGAAGTATAAACATTGGAACGAGGCCTATTTGTAATTGGGGCCCTGAATCCCATGAAGTTAACAAAGAGTGTCCTAACTGAATATGACCCAGGAAGAAGGACATCGTCAAAATAACAAAATTCTACTGAATTTGAAGACCTAATTGACTTTATTGCATGATTCAGGGATTGAACAGGATCCCATCTAGCAAGCAGAAAGGAGCTCCAAAGAGCTGTAGAAAAGGAAAGGTTTTTAAAGGTAGAAAGGAGGTGAGAAAAGGAAATCATTGTTTCAGGCAAAGTCACTCTCCAAAGGGGAACAAAGAAGTCTATCCTATATATTATCTAACTAGTGCTGAACAGGTAATTTCACATTGACTAGTCAAAGATTATGTTCCTGGAGGAGGCTGAAACTGCAGTTACCTTAGATACTAAATCCTGGTTTGCTGACATGGGGTTTTGGCACAAGTGACTCCATTTTGGGCCTGCTGTCTCCCCCTTTTAATAGCATTCACCACACAGGCATAAGGGGCTAACCCTCAGCTACAAGGACGGCAAGACAGAAGACCCCATGCTATGCCTTGCTGGAGTTTCTCATGTGTTCTACCTCAGGTCACCTACCATGTCACACCTCTTAGTCCATTTTAGTTGGGCCCATAGGGGACTAGTCCAGTGAGTGAAGAGTGCTGCCTTATCAGTGGGATGCAAAGAATGATTATCCCCATCCTCTGAAGAGTACGCTGAGAGCTTTTATAGAGCCAAAACACGGAGTTAAGCCTCATTTCCTCAAACAAAACAAGAGGCTTGGCAGAGAACAGAATTTCAGCATAAGTAATTACAGCAGCAATAGTGAAGAACAGCTCCTAGTAACAGAATCAACCATCTGAGCAATGAAGTCTTTGGCTCAAGAATAGAACCTGCCAACTGAGCAGTAGGGACACCCGGAAGGAGCATGGCCAGCCTGCCTACCTGCCTGCCTGCCACAAGCAGTGGTGAGAGTTTCAGCTAAGCAAAGGTGGGACTTTTCCAGTTCCGATTTTTGAAATGGTCTGAAAAGGAAGTATTTACTCAACAGTGTAATTTTAGCAGATATAAAGGAAAAACTCCTTCTCCAGTGTGTCTCCTTTACTCCCAATACCCTATTACTACATTTCTGACACCAGATGTATGGATTTTCCACACATCAAGTAATTCTGGGACAACAGCTGGATGTCCTACAATTCCACACATTAGATCAGTGCCACCCTGGCTGATGTGCCAGCCTGTGAACTAAAAGGTCACGGGTTTGATTCCCAGTCAAGGTACACGCCTGGGTTGCAGGTTCAGTCCCCGGTTGGAGGTGTGTGAGAGGCAACTGATCTATGTTTCTCTTGCACATCAATGTTCTCCTTTCTCCCTCTCTCCTTTCCCCTCTTTCTAAAAAATAAATAAAATCTTAAATAAAAAGAGAGAGATTGGTACCATCGTTCTCCCTCACTTCAGATGCCAATCATAAGGCCAGGTTGTCACCTGTGCTTCTGACCAACAGGCAATAATAAATCAGAGGTTTGCATGGCCTTCTCCATAGGTTCAATTAACTTGCTAGAGTGGCCCACAGAACACAGGAAGTTATTTTACTTACTAGATTGCAACTTTATTATCAAAGTATATAACTCAGGCACAGTCATGAGGAAGAGATGCATAGGGCAAGGCATGGGCCGGGTTGGGAGCTCCCATGCCCCCTCCAGCCACGCTACCCTCTGCTTGCCTCCATGTGTTCACCAACATGGAAGCTCTGCAAACCGTCATTTGAGGATGTGTATGGATGTTTTATTACCTAGGAGTGATCAGTTAGATCACTGACTGACTGATCAACTTCCAGCCCCTCTTTTCTCTGAGGTAAGGAGAAGGGATAGGACTGGAAATTCTAACCCTCTAATACTGATTTGTTCTTCTAAAAACAAGCTCCCATTCTTTGAGCTTTCTAAAAATTACCTCATTAACATAAACTGAGGTGTGGTTGAAAGGGAATTGTTATGAATTTTAAAAAAACACAAAAATACTGCCTTTATCACTCTTACGACTTAGGAAATTTGGCCCTGGCTGGTGGCAAAGTGGATAAGGCACCAGCCTGCAAACCCAAAGGTTGCTGGTTCGATTTCCAGCCAGGGCATATAACCAGGTTGCAAGCCAGGTCTCCAGCCAGATCTGTAGCTGGAGTCAGGTGAAAGGCAACCATACATTGATGTCTCTTTCCCTCTCTGCCTCTCTCCCTGCCCTTCTCTCTGAAAATAATGAATAAAATCTTAAAAAAAAAAATAGTCTTAGGAAATTCCAAGGGCTTTAGGAGCAATGTACCAATTAATGGACAAAGACCAACATATATATTTCTTACTATAAGTCACAATATCACAGCAGAGATAATAAAAGGGTGCATTAGTGAATAGGCAATGGTCCCAATGCAGGATAAAAACAGGCTGATGATCCACAAGGATGGTACAAGACCCTGGCATTGAAAACTGTATTAATATGAAGCAGAACAGGGTGACATTTCAGGATAAGCTATCAGGCTGTGGGTACTAGGGAGTACAAAAGCCATGAGGAGCCATGCTTGCAAAAGTTGTCATACAATCTACATTTACTCAAAAATTTCAAATGTCCCTGTATTTAAGGGTAAACCTGAGGAACTATCACTAGAGCTAGCATTTATCCTGCATTATGCTGTTTTACAGGAGTTTTGGTAAATATTTGTGTATAAAATTGGGAAAACTGGCAGGGGAGAGCAATGGGGGAAAATCAAACAATTGAAACACAACAATAATAAACAATTTTAAATTTTGTGAAAACTTATCCTTAAGCTACTTTAATCTATGAAATGATCCAAGTTAAGTTTATATGTTCTCTGACTTATTCACTAATTTTTAATTATGGGCTAGTTATGATGCAGGCAGAGATGGAAAACAAGAACACATGAATTACTTCTTTGCTTTCTAGAAGTCAATCTATGATCTTCAAGTCCCTTTTCCTCCCTCAAACTAGCTCTACCCACAATTTTTCACTATCTCAGTTCATTCCCATTCCATTTATCCTTCAAGCTATTCAGGCCCCAAACTAGACATGAGCTACCCATGTTGATTCCATTTCCACTGCACCCCCTCAATCCCACAGTGCTGCTCAGCAGCCATGTTGTTTCTGATTTCAGAATATAAGCAGAATACAACAGTTTCCTACCCCTTCTATCACTGACACTCTAATCCAAGCCATCTTCATTTCTCCCCCATGCTATCACAACAGCTCCTTGTCCCTGTACAGGTGATTCTCAACATGGCACACTCCAGCTTCATGACTTTTGTACTTGTTCTTTTGGCCTGGAATGTTCTTCCCCTAGATATTCCTATAGCTCGCTAGTTCATTTTCTTTAAGTCTTTGCTCAGGTGTCTTCTTTGCAGTGAGACCTGCTGTGACTACTAGCCCATTTAAAATTTCACCTCTTAGCATTCTCCATCTCCTTTATCCTAATTTAGTGGACTTCATACTTTGTACTTTAACATATTATATAATTTACTTGCTATATTTATATTGTCCATCTTACCACCTTCCTCCCATCCCCACCTGGTGAGAATGTAAGCTACACACTGTTTTGTTCAATGCTGTATCTGCACACCTAGGACAAAACAAAGCATGTGATGACAACTGATAAATACATGCTGAATTAGTGAAAGTGGTAGTGATTTAAGCAGGTTTTTAAGCACCATGGGTTAAATGCTAATAAGACAAAAATGTGAAAAATGCTGTTGATGAATACTGATAAGTAATTGCCACATACTTAACCTTTACTTGGGCTGCTTTCTCATTTAGACTATCTTGACTGTCATATTGTCCAAACCAGTCCAAGTTTTTACTGATCACCCTCCATGAAGCATTTCCTGGTGCATTCTCCCTCTCCTTTGAGTCACCACAGCACATACTTAGAAGTTCACAGGGCACTTATTTAATTCTAGCTTGAACCACAAACATTCATATTCTTTTTGGAAATAATTTTATTTATAGAGAGAAGGGAAGGGAGGGAGAAAGAGAAAGAAACATCAATGTGTACTAGCCTCTCATACACCCCCAACTGGGGACCTGGTCTGCAATCCAGGCAGGTATTCTGATAGGGAATGGAACCGACAACCCTTTGGTTTGCAGGCCAGACCTCAATCCACTGAGCTACACCAGCCAGGGCCAGAATCATTCATATTCTTACCTTCTGTTTGCCTGCTAAATTATAAACACCTTAGAATAAATGATTTTAAGTCTTTCATCTTTGAACCTTCCATAGAATCTTGTTCAGTGCCTTGCATGAAAGTCTTACTAAATGGTTACTATGTATTGTAAATAAATTAACAAATTGTCAATTCCACTTGCCTTGAAGTAATTATTTTATCGTCCTATGTGTATTACCTGAAAATAATCCGTAAAAAACATTTGTTTACACCTTTACTAGCTAGGGAATGCTTCTCAAATTTTGAATTAACATTAAGTCACTGTGGAAGCTTATACATTCAAAGTCAATCTCCAAGGAAATGGTAATTCTTGATGGGGTGCACTTCTATTTCAGATTGCCTTTAAAATGAATTCATAAGATCTGAGGACTGGTTGTCTTCCTTTCAAGAATGATAAAGGGGAATTGAATTCACAGACTTCATAAAAGTAGATGTTACCTGAAGTTACTGTCATTTTTCATAAGCAATTTTCCAGTCTAGGTTTTTTAATACGAGCCCACATCTCCAAATTATAAAGTCAGAAAGTGCAAAAATATGATTCCATTTACAAATAAACCTATAAACAACTTCCTACAAAATTCCAGTAGTGCAGGAGATAAATTTCCTCCCACTTCCAAAAAAGGTATGGTACAAATATTGTACCTGTGTAGTGTATAAAAACTAACACTAACTTTGAGACTTTTTCAAGATTGGGAAACACCTCTAAGGTAATGGGAGACCTTTAGGGATATTTCACAGCTAAGATAAAGATCAAATGCTGCTACAGGTGACAGTTAATGCTAGGTGGTATTTAAGTTAAGTAGAAGACAGAGTCAAACAGCATCTACATCGTTTTCATTTTTGTTCCTTTCTTTTTCCTCTACTTCTTCTGCCCATTAAAAATGGTTGATTTTACCCTCTTCAGTAAAGAACCCTCTCTGTAAAGAATCATGGTGGCCTAAAATAGCTGAACTAGCAAAAAATAATAATAATAATGAAGAAAACTGTTCACTTATGCCAAATTCTTTAATCCATTGAACAAAATCTACCTATCCCAAGATAATTTTTTTAGCATGTTTCTAATTTAATTTGTAATCTATTATGATAGGAGACTTAGATGACCACCTTCCAGAAAAGAATGTTCACTGTAAAAGCAGCATTTCAGTTCAAATCTTTATATATAAAAGACATTCCTATTCTGCAAGACACCATTTCAGAAAATTGGTTTAAAAATACGTTTGAATTTGTAGGTCTAATAAATTGTTCTGTAATTAATTACCAACATTAGAATAGCACTTAACAGTCCTGTTATTATTCTTCTCATTATGTACACGAGGAAAAATTAAGTTTCAAAGATGAAAAGGTCAAATTTTATCTGACAAGAGGATCAACCTCTAGTCTCATGTTCTCTCATCTAATAATTTCTCTAGAATTTTATAATGCTTTGTACTAACACTGCAGAACTAAACTGTATCAAATGGAAATACACTCAAATCTTGGAGAACTTGAGGGTGTGAAAAACTCTTTAAGAATTTTTTTTTAAAAGATTTTATTTTATTATTTTTAGAAAGAGGGGAAGGGAGAGAGGCAGAGAGGGAAAGAGACATCAATGCATGGCTGCATTTCACCTGCCTCCAGCTACAGACCCGACTGGAGACCTGGCCTGCAACCTGGTTATGTGCCCTGGCTGGGGAATCGAACCTGCGACCTTTGGGTTCGCAGGCCGGCGCCTTATCCACTGTGCTACCAGCCAGGGCTCTTTAAGAATTTTATGTTTGCTTTTCCTAAAGTCAGCTACCCTTTAGCAATATAAACCATTAGTGAGCTGCAGAAACCTAAACCAATTTTTGTTTCTGTAAAAAAATATTTTATTCATGTATTTATTTTTAGAGAGAGGGAAAGGGAAGAAGAAAGGGAAAAGGAGGAAGAGAAGGAAAGAAACATCAACTGGCTGCCTCTTGAACGCCCCCAACCAGGGACCTGGCCTGCACCCAGGCACGGTGCCCTGAGTGGGAATTGAACCAGTACCTTTAGATACACAGGCCGACACTCAACCCATTGGGCCACACCAGCTGGGCACCGGGACTAATTCTTGTAAAACCTGGTCTAAATAAGGATTTAAAGCCTCAACCTGAAACACAGCCCTGTTCCTTCAAAGCACTGAGGGCAGTTTGCGGTCAACGATGACATTGATTTCCTCCCTCTCCCTAGGCTGTCACTCCCCGAGGCCGGCGGGGTTGGCCTCCTTCTCTCCATCCCTAGCACCTGGCCAGAGGCTGGTTTGCTGTTGCATTTGAATGGATGGACTCAGATCAAAGCCGGTGAGCTCAGTCAGTGCCAGCGATCTGAACCATCCGCCTTCTGCGGAGGCCGGGCGCCCTTCCCTGCGGGCCAGCAGCGCGAGGCTGTCGGCAGGTCACTGGGCATTTCCCGGGCAGCTTCCTCCGCAACAGGGAGGGTCAGCGGTCCTTCCCCGGGCCCCGTCGAAGGGAGGCTGGCCTGCAGCGGCCGCAGTGTCCGGGTCTGCTGAGGCGGAGGCTGAGGCTGCTGCTGGCCTGTCAGCACGACTCCGCTCACCCTGTGCGGTGGGACTCCGCACCCACGTGTAGCCATTCACTCCCTCGTCCATTCACGCACCCGCGCTTCACAGTCCTTTACCGGAGCCCACGTCTCCTGCATGGCCTTCCGGGATCCTTGCTACTCTTAGACCAGCCGTGCTCAAACACAAACACCCGAGACCCTCCTAGTGCCTATTCACTCGATCCTAGAATTCGGAGGCTTCGCCAGGAAGCCTTGGGTTGGAACCTGGGCCCGAACTCATTCCGCGGGCAGGCCCCCCCGCAGACCCACTGCGCAGGCGCGGAAGCAAAGCCTAGGCCGGCTCGGGGGACAGGAAGGTCCCGCGGGCGTGGCTCCCGCCTGGGCGGGGCTCCGCGGGCTGGGGCGTGGCTACGAGAACCGATCCGTCCGACCCAGGAAGTGGGTTTCTCTCCTAGTACAGGGTACTCGGAGACCGGTATGGACAGCACCAGGCCAGGAGCGGCCGTCGGCCCACCCTGGAGGAAGGCCCGGGCCCTCCCTGCCCACGGCACGTCAGATTGTACCTCGCCGTACACCTGGCTCTGCTTTCTCATGTAGACGTGGGGGAGCTCGGGTGAGGCGGCCAACGAGTAGATGTTGCCGATAAATGGCAGCCCCCGCGGACCCGGCGGGAAGCCCCTCGGCCGCCTCTGCTTCAGCAGCTGGCGGACGCCAAGTGCGAAGAGCAGCAGGAAGAGGGCGCCACCGAGCGCCGACGCGCACGCCTCAGCTCCGCGGGCTTCCCACATGGCGGGCGCGGGCCTGCGCGCCCCCCGCTGCCCTAGGCCTGGGCGCGCCCCCTTCTCCGCACCCCATTGGCCCGTTACTCGGAGGTCCCGCCCCAGTTTCAGGGCCATTGGCCCCTCGGGTCAGTTATCTCTGTCTTTCTTGGCCCAGAGCTCGCGGGGTGGAGGTGGGTGCGGCCCGCTGGCCCTGGGCGAGCTGCACCGGCCAGGCTGACCCTGAGCCTGGAGAGGTTTGCAGGTGCTGACATCAGGGCAATGACCGCTAGGTCATTTCAGCCTCAGTCCCTGGGTTAGGTGAAGCCTGCCTCCTTCGGGACCAGCCGGTTCTGAGGGTCCTTTTAGGAACGAGGTCTGCGTCTTTCAAACTAGAAAAACTGGAGAGTTTATCCACACGGTCTTTAGCTGAACCAGGTAATCTTTAGAACCTCCATTAGAGAATTGATCGAGCAATATAAAAAAAAATAGTCTTACTATTCATCCGTTCATTCCTCGTATTTCGAGGAATTTTTGTGTGTAATCCCATGAAAACTGATTACACAATATTTACGTAATCTGAGTTAATTACATATCTTTCCACGCCTTCCTGGTCTTCCCAAACTGGCTGTTTTCTGGCAATCACAGAGAATTCTCTGGTCTAGAGTTGCCCAGCAGTAGTACTTACTAGTTAAGCTTTCTACCTCTACTTAAAGTTAAGCAAGTGATTGCCCATGTGCTACTTCTGTGTCTATTCCTGTGTTCTATTGAGCAGTTTCTTGCAACGCAAGACCTTTGGGGCATGCGAGTCTTCTAACCCGCTGCTCCCAATTGTGATTCAGCCCTGGCAAGACTGTGTAGGTCCTCATAGCATATTAAGGCGTCTTCATACAGCAAGTATTTATCGAATACCTGCTACCCTGTAGTGGTGCCTTAAGCAATGGAGACACATAGGTGAAAAGAGCAACAAAGTCCGTACCCTCCTAAAATTTACATTCCTGTGAGAAGGAAGAGAAATAAGTACATAAATTTTTTTTTTTTTTAAAGATTTTATTTTCAGAGAGAGGGGAAGGCAGAGAAGCAGAGAGGGAGAAAAACATCCATGTATGGTTGCCTTTCACCTGCCTCCAGCTACAGACCTTGCTGGAGACCTGGCTTGCAACCCGGTTATGTGCCCTGCATAAATAATTTTAATTATAAGCAAATGAAAAGAAAAGTGTTCTGTTATACAGAATATCTGAACATGGTGAGATAGTTTAGCAGGTAAGAGGTGTCAGAAAATGGCTCTTACAGAAGATGACTCTTGAGCTTTGGTCAAATAAGGAGATGTATCCACTTTCTACTGCTGCTGTAACAAATGGCTTAACACAATACAAATTTACTATCTCATGTCCTTGAGCTCACAAGCCCAAAGTGTATCTCCCTGGGTGAAAAGTGAGGCGTTGGTAAGGCTGCATTCCTTCTCGAGGCTCTAGATAGGGGAGCATCATTGTTCTCTTTCCCAGCTTCCAGAGGCTGCCCACATCCCCTGACTTGGGTCTCCTCCATTCCTTCACCTTCAAGGTCAGCAATATGAGGCAGAGTCTTCTCACATTGGCCCTCTCCAGCTCTTTCTCCTGCCTCCCTCTTCCACTTTTGAGCATCCTGGACAATTCAGGATACACTCTCCTCTCAAAGTCAGCTGTTCAACAACTTTAATTCCATCTGAAACTTTGTTTCTCTTTCCCATGAAACCTAACACGTTCATAGGTCTTAGGTCTTAAGACTTGGGCATATGTGGGCTGAAGGAGGGCATTATTCTCCCTACTACAGGAGGGAAACCTGAAGAAGTTCTGGATGAAAATATTCCAAAGAGAGAAAGCAAGCAAGCCCTTTCCTCTGAGAGTGTTTCAATTTCTTACTTGATGTAAGAAATGTCCAAACCTGTAAGAGTTTATGTTTATTTGAGCCAAACTGACAACAGTTGCTGGGGAGCAAAATCTTAACCAATTGAGAAACTCTTCCAGAGAATGGCAGTTTTGTACCTTATTTTAGCCATTAGAATCAAAGGAGAAGACATAAAGGGGTTACATGAAATCCACTGGTGGTAGATGAGGTTGGTGGGAGAAAGCAAAGCAGAAATCTGTGGGATTTGATAAAAAGTAAAACAGACACATACTTCTTTTACATGGGTGGGTATAGGATAGCTAACAATATTTACAGCGCATAGAGATGGTATGTGGGAAACCAGATAACAATGAGGGGTTCTGTAGTCTCTGCTCTAGTGGGCATTGTGCCCTAAGAGTTCTGGAGAAAGAGGATTACGGTGACATTCCAAAGGCATGTTATCATAGATACATCGCAGTAGGCAAACTCAGGTGAGGTAAAGATTGACCCATATCAAGAAAGATAACAGTCTAGGACATGACTACATGCTGTGACTCTCTTTTTGTTAGGAAGTTTTCATTTCAGACCATCCTATGTGGGTACGCTAGGTCTCCATGCAGGCCTCCCCTGAGCTTGTCAGGCTTAGTATGTGGCCCCTTTTTTGTATATCTCTGACACAAGTGCACTGAAACTGAAGACAGCTCTTTAGTTAACCTTAGCGTTCTGCTGCCTGTTTTGCACATACTGTCTGGGATGTCCACTATTTGGACATCCCTCAAGTCTGAAGGTATGCTTCAAAGGATCGCCAAGTACGGAATATCAACCTATTGAAACAGTATGTTTCACGGGATTTTCAGCTATGAAATACCCCACTATTGCCCACTACAAGTGCCTGGTATATATATATTTAGAACCACCTCAAATTTCTTTCTTTCTTTCTTTCTTTCTTTCTTTCTTTCTTTCTTTCTTTCTTTCTTTCTTTCTTTCTTTCTTTTTCTTTCTGTTTCTCTCTTTCTTTTTCTTTCTTTCTTTCTCTTTCTCTCTCTCTTTCTCTTTCTTTTTCTTCCTTTCTCTCTTTCTCTTTCTCTCTCTCTTTCTCTTTTTCTTTCTCTTTCTCTCTCTTTCTTTCTCTTTCTCTCTTCCTCTCTCTCTCGTTCTCTTTTTCTCTCTTTCTCCCTTCCTCCCTCCCTCCCTCCCTCCCTTCCTTCCTTCCTTCCCTCCCTCCC
>PVIW01003036.1:0-185984 GCA_004026585.1 Noctilio leporinus | reverse complement strand
TGTGTTGCTGTCTATGTCTTTCTTAAAGTCTTCCAAGATTTTCCTTATATATTTCGGAGCTCCTATGTTGGGTGCGTATATGTTTATCAGAGTTATTTCTTCTTGATGGATTGTTCCCTTAAGTATTATGAAATGTCCATCTTTGTCCCTTTTTATGTCCTTCATTGTAAAATCTATTTTATCTGAAATCAGTATTGCTGATTTCATGATAAGTACAGCTTTTTTTTCATGTCCATTTGCTTGATATATAGTTTTCCATCCTTTACTCTCAATCTGTGTTGATCTTTTGTTCTGAGGTGGGTCTCTTGAAGACAGCATATATGCGGGTCATGTTGTCTTATCCATTTGGGTACCCTATGTCTTTTGATTGGTGCATTTAATCCATTTACATTGAAGGTTATTATTGATTGATACTTATTCATTGCCATTTTCTCCATTTGTGTCTGTATTCCTCTTTGGCTTTCTCTGTTTCTTCATTTCATTTGTTTACTTCTTTTTATAGCAGACCCTTTAGCATTTCTTGCAATGCTGGTTTGGTAGAGAGGTATTCTTTCAGTCTTTTTTTGTCTGGGGAGCTCCTTATTTCTCCTTCTATCTTGAATGAGAGCCTTGCTGGGTAGAGTATTCTTGGTTGCAGGCCTTTGTTTACCATGACTTGAAATACTTTTTGCCATTTCCTTCTGGCTTGAATTGTTTCTGTTGAATAATCATTTGATAGCCTTATTGGAGCCCCTTTGTATGTTATTTGTCGTTTCTCTCTTGATGCTTTTAGGATTCTCTCTTTGTCTTTGAAATTCACCATTTTAATAATAATGTGCCTTGGTGTTGGTCTGTTTGGGTTGATCCTCATTGGGACCCGCTGTGCTTCCTGAACTGGATTCATGTTTTCACTCATCATGTTAGGGAAATTTTCTATCATGACTTTTTTGAACAGATTTTCCGTTCCTTGTTTCTCTTCTCCTTCTGGTATCCCTATGATATGGATGTTGTTACCTTTCATGTTGTCCTGCAGCTCTCTTAACTCCTCTACAGTCTTATTAAGCCTTTTTTGATTCTCTTCTACTGTCTTGGAGTATTTGTCTACATTATCCTCCAACTCGCTGATCCGGTCCTCTGCTTCCTCTAGCCTACTGTTGATTCCTTCTACTGTATTCTTCAATTCAGAAATTGTATTCTTCATTTCCTCCTGGCACTTATTGATAGTTTTTATGTCCTTTTTCATGCTGCTGTAGCTCTCAGTAAGTTCCTTGTAACTTCCCTGGAGTTCTTTGTAATTTCCCTGGAATTCTTTGTAGTTCTCCTGGAGTTGTTTACAGTTTTCTTTGATGTGGCTGAGCTCACTGAGCTTCTCTATCATCATTCTTTTGAATTCCTTAGCTGATATTCCAGGTGCCTCTGTTTCATTTTGTATTCTTTCTGGGGATTCTTCCTTTCCTTTTGGTGATGGACTGATTCTTTTTTCCCCCATTTTGGGTGTCTGTTCTTGCTTGCTCTTTATTTATTTATTTATTTTTGTTCTTTCCTTGGGTTAACCTGCTTTGCTTCCTTGCCTTAGTTGAGCACCCTTCTGTGATAGATTTGTGGAGTTCAGTGTTGCCGTCTCCCAGATTTTCTCCACTTGCCGTTCTTGGTGTGTCCTTTATTTGGGCTGTCTGGTTGTATTCTGGGCCTGTGGGCTTTTAGCAGAAACAAAAACAAAAACAAAAACAAATAACAAAAAATAAACATCAACAACAACAAAAACAAAAACAAAACAAAAAAACAAACCAAACCAAACCAAAAAAAAAAAAAAATGCAAAAGGAAAAATGAAATAAAAACGATAATAATAATAAGAAGAAAGGGTTTAGATGGCTGTTCATCCTTAATAATCCCTGACTGGTCCAGGTGGAGCCTGGAACTGAGGTCTTTTAGCAGAGGGAAAAAAAAGAAAGAAAAAAAGGAAGAAAGTCACAAGAGAAAGTGAAATCAATATTAATAAAGAAAAGGTTTAGGTGTCTGTTCACCCTTTATGGTCTCTGTTTGGTCCAGATGGAGCCAGGACCAATGGGTTTTATCAGGTAGAAAAGAAAGGAGAAAGAAAGAAAAAAAGAAGAAAAAAAAAAAAAAAAAAAGAAGGGTGAGAGAAAGTCACAAGACAAAGAGAAATCAATATTAATAAAGAAAGGTTTTAGCTGTGTGTTCCCCCTTTATGATTTCTGATTGGTCCAGGTGGAACCAGAACTTTTGGGCTTTACCAGGAAGAAAAGGAAAAGAAAAATTAAAAAATAAAAATAAAAAAATTTAAAAAAATTTTAAAAAAGAGGAAGGAAGAAAAGAATAAAGAAAGGGTTTAGAAAGGCTGGGTAAGGGAGGAATACTTAGATTGAGGACTGGGAATGCGTTATAGCCACAGAGTGAGTAGACTTTAATTCGAGAGTAGGGGGAGGGTCTTGGGTATTTAGGTGGATTGAGGTATGGGGGGGATTAAGAATATGTGAGAAGTAACTTTTGCAAAGGATATGTTGGGGATTAATAGTTCATATTGCTCTCCATATAACTCAGGTGCTTGAGATTGGCAGCAATCCCTTTCCTGAGGCTGCCTCTTTTTCTTGGTCAGGACTTTACAGTCTATAGTCTATATTCTAGCTGGTCTTGGTGCGTGGCAGGGCCTCTGATTGTCACAGTAGGGCTGATTGTGAGTGTCAGCCCCAAGGTAGGTTGGGCCTTCCGCAGCCTGGCTGGGTTTTAGGGCTGCTGGTGTTCTGGAGCCCACAGGGTGCCCTCTCCCACTCCTGGCGGAGGTTCCTGCCCGTGATGAGCACCCAGCACCCCTGCAGGGCAGCCCACAACTTCGCTGGTCCCTGTGACGACTGGCCCCACCCCCGCGGTTCCGGGAGGAGGCCAGGCCTGTCAGTCAACACTGTCCGGGGTCCGCCTACACTGTCCTGCACTTCCGGGGCGGGCACCACTCCTCCAAGCCAACCAGCTCTCCTTGGAGTCCTTTATGTGGCCTCTGTGATGAGCCCCTCCCAGGCGTGGGCGGTGCGGCCTTTGTCTCTGGCAATGGCGGGTCAGTTGCCCCAGCCACTAGTTACCGGCTCGCGGTTTGGAATTTCTGTGGAGCCTGGGGGCCTGTGTGGTTGCACAGGGCTGGGCCTCCCCCCTCGCAGGGGCTTGTAGCTGCTGTTTCCCCGGTGGCCCAGCAGCACCGTTTTTGGCCCTCTTGCCGCCCCGCCAGGTGCACTTCCCGCTCCCCCGATTTGGCTTCCCGCAGGACTCTTCTCCTCCTACAGCCCCACGCGCGCGGAGCCTCCTCTCCCTGTTGCCGGGGTGAGTCTCTCACACAGTCCCTCCCCTGCAAGAGTTCAATTCCATGTTCCCCACGGTGTTCGCCCTTGCCGCTCGCACTTCACTGCTGAGACTTCCAGTCGCCAGGGAGCCCAGAGCTGCCTCAGTCAAATGCGCCCCTCTGAGCAGAGCAGCCCCTGCCCAGAGCTGCCCCTACCCAGAGCCGACCTCGGCCCAGTGGCCGGTCATTCGGGAACGCCTCACCTACTGTCCTGCTGGCCTCCTCTGCCTCTGGGCTGTGCTCCCCTGTGTCCAGATGCTGCCCATTCCAATTCCTAGGGTCCTGAAGACGTCTCACACTCCCTATCTTGTCCTCCAGCTGCTTTGGTACTCGAGAACACCATCAGCACTGCTCTCTACTCTGTCGCCATCTTTCTCTTCGGATTGGGTATTTTCTAAGCTATTGTCTATGGGCTCTAAGTCTGCCCTCATATTATTTCCTTGTAAGTTGGGCCTGGGCCTCTACAAACCACTGTTTTTCCTTTTCCAGGTGGCTCCCTGTTCAGTTTTGCCGACACGACACGACAGGGAGACTGGATGACTGGGGCTGGGACCTCACAGAGACTGTAGTGGTAGCTACATAATGCTTTTCTCTCGGCATTTTAGTCCCGTTCCTCGGCTTTTCTTATGTTGAATCATATGAAAGTGCTAATAGTGGTACATTTTGATCTAAAAAGAGAGCCATTGTCTACAATTCATACTAGGACCAGCAGCATTATTTGTGGAGCCCGGTACAAAATGAAAATGAGGAGCCCTAGTTAAAAAAGTATTAAGACTTCTGCGACAGTGACAGCAGAGCACTAAGCTGAGGCTGGTCTTCTGAGCGCGGCCCACTGTGCTGCAGCCTGGGTCGCTCCTCGACGCCCGGGTGGGGAACGGACGAATCTGCTCAGCCCTGCGGCGTCCCCCTTGCGCATGGCCCTGCGGCAGCAGCCTTCTGCAGTTGCTCTTTCTGTCACCTCGTCACCTCTGGCTCCCCTAGGTTTGTTGTGTTGGTGCTCCAGTTCTGTTTAAACAATTCCCTGTATTAAACTATTATTTTTTAAAACAATAAGTGGTTTTTTTTTCCCTGAGTGGACCCAGACTGATCCCCCTGAAAATTTTCATGTTTATCTAAGATCAGCAATTGTATAAACAGGGGACCCCCCCACCCCCGTTAAAGGGGGGCATTGTGGATTTTTAGGGGGTATCAATGAGAGATCAACACATTGATGTCAGAAATGTATGTATTGAGACATGTTCAAAATAGATCTGAAAAGTAGAATACAAACACTCCTTTTCTCTCACCTATTTTAGATTTTAGTATTCTATCAGCATGTCCTTCATATGGAAATTGTTCTACTCATAGATTTTATCCTTGGTTAAGTGGTAATGACATGAAATTCCAGCATATGTATAAAACTAGCAACACTTTAAAGTTTTGAGACCTTGGTAAAATCCACAGACCTCCACCAAAACTTGTTTTATATGAAACAGCATGGTTAGTTCTACGGGGAAAGAGTAGGACCTGTGGACTGTTAGATACAATATTTGATTTCACTCTTAAAGAGAATGTTAACTTCCGAATTTTGAAAGGTGGTCTGTGCTTGTCACTAAACGATTAGATACATATTGGTTTGCAGCTCCATGCAGCCCACATTAATCACAGCCTGATTTAATTTAACTGCTGATTGTTTTGAAAGATAGGGAGAGTACATCTGCATTTCAATGAGCTCCATGCATTCTAATTGCCCTTAAAACAGCAGAAGTTAAGTCAAGGCAGCTAAAACCAAGGCAGCACCATACCTGGGAACACTGATATGCATGAGCATAACCCCCATCTGGATGTGCTTGGTAGAGAAGTGTTTTTATCTTGTTAGGGAACACACATTAATGCAAATTTGAGAATGAGAAGTCATCATCATTAAAGGCAATTCCATTTCTGAGCCACTTACAGAGACAGACAATATTATGTAGCCTTCATAAAACTGTAAATTACATCTGATTTGTACTTCATTTGAAACTCCAGAGTGTGAGAGAACTTTGATTTTCCTGTTAAATACAAAAGCTTAAATGAGAATTCAGCGCCCAGGAGACAGCTGACTGACAATACAGTCTCAGCGAAGCTTGAGTGGGTATGTACCAGCACAGTTAATCAAACTCCACTCAGCTGCCACCTCTTCCTGCATTCGTCAGAGACCAGCAGAGAGCACTCGGGACAGAAGACACATATGTCAAGACTTCAGCTCTGCTTTTTTTGACGCTCCAAGATTAGTTCATGACATATTCCTGCAGCCCAGTCACTGGGCCAGCATGAATTGATGCCAGAGATGACAAGCAGATCTGTGACATCAAGTGTTATGGCCTCTTGTTCCATCAGAACTGGCAAGCCTGCCACTGAGGTTATTGGAGTCGTATGGATTGGGGAGAAATAATTTCTTTTCAAACATGTGTCAGGAAAGAGAATGAATCTACTTTTCACTGACTCTTACAGCAGAGTATCTATCAAGTCTTCACCACCCAAATATACCCATAACTCCCTAACACTTATATTCTTAGAACGTGTGTGTTTACTTTGGGAAAATAACTAGAATCTGTTTGTTACTGATCTAAGTAAATGTAGTCTATTCTGAGTAAAATATTACCTACAAAAAACTACTGCTACACTCACATATTCCTAATAATATTATCTAATATCTTCAAATGTATATGAAAGTTGTATATCCTCACAATAATTTTTTAATTCCTTAAACATAATTCCACCAGATGCTAATTTTTTAATTGACTATAAGATTTAAATGATCTGGCCTGCGAACCCAAGGGTTGCAGTTTGATTCTCAATCAGGGCACATACGTGGGTTGCCGGCCAGGTCTCCATCCAGGTCCCCAGCCGGAGGCATGCAAAAGGCAACCATACATTGATGTTTCTCTCTTTTTCTTCCTCCTTCCCTTCCCCTCTCCCTAAAAATAATGAACAAAATCTTTAAAAAAAAAAAGATTTAAGTGAAACATGTGCAGATTCAGTAGTTATTTTTTCTAGAACCTTTGCTTGCCTTGCTGTGTATCCCACTAATGAATAAGTCCTGTGCATCTTGGCTGACAATAAATTTCCCGAGGCTCTATGTGTTTGTTTCAGATTGTGTCCCTTTAATGCCTTCCGAGCTGTATAGAAGAAGCTCCTTCTTCTCAGCCCCACTTTAAACTGGATTTTGAGTGCCCGTCGTGGACAAGGAACTTGCAACTCCTGGAGAACAAGTAAATGGAAGTGCTCGTGCTTTTTCTGCCTGGGTAATGGGTATTAAACTACCACTTTAAAACACTGTGTCCATGGCCAGAACACTATCTGAGAAAAGAGCCCACCTGGCACACATTAAGGCCCCCAAGATTGCATTGCCAAGGACAGCTGCCACAAAGGCAAGTGCTCTCACAATGTCTGGCCTTCTTTTGTCTAATGGGAAATGCCCCAAGCTGACAACCCTCATGAAACGGTATGCAGCCTCCCTCCAGATGTGAGCACTTCACTGGATGTGCCAGGTGAATCTGGGCTAGTTGTGTTATATGCAGTTCTTTATGGTCCATCCACTCTCTGCATTCAGATTTGTAGAAACAGTGATCCCTCACTTGGATAATGTTTTATGCTTTTCAGTGGTTGGACCCACTTTGAGACAGACAGTCTGAGTTCAAATCCCAGTTCTGCTCCTTATTAGCTTTGTCATTTTGGACAAATTCCTCATCTTCATGTATCTTAGATTCTTTATCTCTAAAATGGGGATAATATTAGTACATATGTAAGAAGGTTGTTTTTGAATCAATGATAATATAAGAAGCATTAGAACAGTGTCTGTCAAAGAGTACATTTTGCATACATGTTAGCTCTTAGTATTTCTTGTGAGGATGCCACGTAGCTCTTCTGACTCCCCCAGGCTCTGTAGTTCTAATGAGTAATATATTTTAATTTATTACATCAAAACACAACATTCCACCCTGGCCTGGGTGACTCAATTAGTTGGATGTTGTCCCATAAATGGAAAGGTTGCTGTTTAATTCCTGGTCAGGGCACATTCCGGCTGCGGGATCAGTCCTTGGTTGGGGCGCATGAGAGAGGTAGCAGATTTATGATTCTCTCTCACACCGATGTTTCTCTCCCTCTCTTTCTGCATTCCTTACCCTCTCTTAAAAAAAAGAAAAAGAAAGAAAGATTGGAGTCATTAATTGAGCATGCATTATTAAGTGTTTCTTATGTAGAGTTCAAAAATAATAGCAACTACTTTAGGATTGCATGACTAGGGTATGGGGAGCAAACAGGGCTGGGCCTGGAGTTTAGAAGTCTTGGCTATTGTCATCTGTTTGATTTACATCCTCATCCTACTTTGTTCCCCCAACAACTCTGCAAGGCAGGCAACATTATCTCAGCTTGATAGGGGGGAAATGAATGGTTCATTCATTCATGCTTTCAAAATTATAAAGTGTCAGTACTGAAATTCCAGGTTTGTCTAATGTGACAGAAAGCCTGGGGCCTGACTATAGAGGATGCTGCCATCTGAGTGGCCCTGGCTGGTCAGAAACCAGAGGGAAACATCACTCCTCTCACTCCCAGGTTTTTTCTTTGTGGAGCTTGGATAGGCTGTGAAATTGGTGGACATCGTGTTCCCATCAAGATTACTAGGAGCATAGAGGAGGGGTTGGCAGGTGACTCTGTTAGAGTCTTTGAAAAATGTAGTCAAGTGAGGATTTTTAAATGTCCATTTATAAGATTTAACTCTCCATTTGTTATAAATCCTGATCTACATTTAGCACACTGTGTATGCCTGCACAGACACCAACATAAATATATTTTTAAAGTCCTGACTCATGCAGGAAACTGAATGAAAACCCTTTTTCCTTCCCTAGTGATATAGAAAAACATTCATTCTAATTTTGGATTATCTCATGCCATATATTTCACTATACATCTTATTACCTCTAGATCTTCATTATTTTTTTTTTTTTTCCTTCTTCTCTTCAATCAACAGACATTTTTAAAAAGTGCTTAATATTGCCCTGGCTGGTGTGGCTCAGGGAATAGGCATAGGCCTGTGAACCCAAAGGTTGCTGGTTCAATTCCCCAGCCAGGGCACATACCCAGGTTGTAAGCCAGGTCTCCAGCCAGGTCTTTAGCTGGAGGCAGGTAAAAGGCAACCATGCGTTGATGCTTCTCTCCTTTCTTCCTCCCTCCCTGCCCTTCTCTTTGAAAATAATAAAATCTTTAAAATAAATAAATAAATAAATAAATATGCTTAATATTTGCAGCCACCAGCAGATTAAAATGAATTGGCAGGTCTTCACCCTCAAGCAGCCCTGATCCTACTCACTGCTCCAGAGCTTCATCGTCATCCACTATGGCCACATTCCTCTCTCTGGTTCAGGTCTCTCTCCTGCAGCACTGGACGCTTGTAGTAACTCCTTATCTGGTCATCTCTGCAACTTTCTGAGCACGAACATTGTCATGTCTTTTTCCCACTTAGAGACCCTTGATGGTTTCCCGCTGCTTTAATGAGCTGAGTATTGATGCTTTTTAGAGTCCTTTGAAGCAACTTGAAAAATTGCCCTCTTTTATTCCCTTTGTTTTTATTCTAAAAGAAATACTATCCCACCAAGCCCATTTTCTCCATCTCCTTCACTTTGCCTCTAAAAATTTGTGCTTGTAGTTCAGTTGTTACTTGGAGCTCAGTTTCATATCTTCAAACAACTATCTAGCCCTTATTACCCTCTGTTGTATGGGTAATAGTCAATGACAGTGTTCATTTGATCTATACTATCTCCTTTAATCCTTACTACAAGTTCATGAGGTAAGAGATTTATTATCTCCATATTATAGTGAGGAAACTGAGACTGGAAGACACAGTGACACTATAGAATGACATAGACCTACTATGCCCCGAAACAATCTCCCCTCAGTGTAAATTCTCACCTTGGCTTTTGAACCAGTAAGTTGTCCCAGGTCACATAGCTAATCAATAATAAAGCAAAAAATTGAAGCCATACTGATTTAAATGTCTGGATTGTTTGATTAGTCTGACACTCTAGGCTCTGAATGCCTGAATTAAGATGTTGATTTACTTGTTTCTAAATTCCTAGTACATAGCAAAACAAACCCACTGAGTAGACGGGTCAAAATGGAGTGAGGTAAAGTGAATGGATTCAGAATTCTGGAAAACTTCAGGAGATGTGAGAGAATGGGTTAATGATGTATGTATACAGCTCATTCTTGAGCCTGGCAGTGTCTCAGTGGGATAACATTTTGGCATATGAGTGAGAATTCTGAGGAAAATTAACTCCCCAAACATTTCTTACCCTGTTAGGTATTACGTGGTCAAAAGTCAAGGTTTGAATCCTTTAGGGAAATATTATTTTTGATGCATCCTGTGCTGACCTGCATTGTCACAACATGTCCTACAAGCCCACTTTTCAGACCTTGCTCTCAGCAAGCCCAGAGGACTCTGGGAGCACAATGTATACTTGTGAACTTGCTGAACTTCTCATCCTTAGAGAGGGTGAAAATTGGTCTGCTGAGGGCCCCACCATCCTCCCTCAACTTGTCATGAGGCTTGAAACTGGCAAAGTAACCTTGAGAAAGCTGAGGGAGACATCAAGAAAAAGAAGACAATTATTTTTCTTTGTAGCATAGCTAAAACAGAAATTTATTTCATATTAATAATACATAAAAATTATCAGCTGCCTGGAATAGATGGTTTGCTTTTTGTTTCATAAGAAATATTCAAGATATTCTAATATCTTGAGTTAGATATTATCCTAAATAACATAAAAGTGACAAAAAATTTTTTAAAGGTTCTAAGTGGGAAGCATGCATTTGAGCCATGCCTTTGAAATTCACCTACAAACCATTGTTGTATTCAACCTTGAAGAATCCACAGATAAGAGGAAATTGTACCACAGGAAAGAATAGAATGTGCCTTTTTCATGTAATGACATCGAGAGCATTAAATAGATTATTCAAACTGAGCTCAATTTTACTGTAGCAGATAGTAATTTATCCAAGTTATGGGAACAGTGTTAGAAATTCATTACACAAAAGGTATCATAGATCTCTTTTGAATCTGTTCATGTTTAAAGAATGAAGGTATTCCATTCTAGGCCCCTAAAGAAGGTCCAACAAGGTGTCATATGTTAACAATTCCATTTGGAAAGAATTACTTTGAAAGAAAGAGCAATTGCATAAAGAACCCCGCGTTTTAATATAAATGACTACAATATGGTATGTGATGGAGGGAGTAGAGCAAAGGAAGGGATGGGCAGTGGAGTTCTGAAGGGAGTGGAGAAATCAATAAAATTATTTTTACTTATGCTCGTACATATTTCAAAGTTAATTTTTAAACTGAAACCATTAACAACCAAATTCTAAATCAAGATATAATGTTGAACATCACGATTTTTGATTGGGAAATAGCATAGTGGTAAGGAAGCATGTTTAAAATCACTGTTTGGTTAAATACTCCTTACAACACATACCCAGTCTTTAAAATTTGTTCTCCTCATTGTTTGCCAGGTGGCGCTGGTGTGGGGTTATTATGCACTTTTTTTTTTTTTAAATTTTATTGTTGTTATATTCATTTCCTTTTTGCTCCCCTCTGTCCCCCTCCCCACCTACCCATTCCCCCCAAAGTCAATCCCACCTGTTGTCCATGTCCATGGTTCCTTTATACTAGGTTCTTGTCTAAGCTGCTCCCCTTTCTTGCCTCTGCCTCCCCCCTCCCCCCAACCTCTTTCCCCCTGACCACTGAAGGCCTATTCACTGTATTCATATATTTGGTTCTGTTTTGCTTGTTGTTAGTTTTGTTCACTATTGTCCTGTAATGGGTGAGATCATATGGTATTTGTCCTTCACTGACTGGCTTATTTCACTAAGCATAATACTCTCCATATTATGCACTTTTGATGCGCCCTGTACATGTTCCCTTACTTAATCCATTACCTTAAGGATGTGGGCTTTCATGACCCCCACTTACCAGTTTAGTTGTTAAAACATGTGCAACACATGTTCATGAGTACTAAAATATATCTTTTAAAGAAACTGGAAAAGACCCAAATAAATGGAGCAATTACTGTGTTTCTAGATAGGAAATATTATTAAGATGCCAGTTCTCCCTAAACTGATCTATAGATACAATGTATTTCCTAACAAAAATACCAACAAGCTTTTTGTTTTGGTAGGAATTTTTAAAACTTACTCTAAAATTAGTGTAGAAAATCAAAGGACTTATAACAGGCCAATCAAATTTTTTAAAGACCCATAAGTGTTGAAACTCTTATATTACTCTGTTAGGGCTCATTATGGAGCTATAAATATGAAAACAATATTGTAATGGAATAAAATAGATATATAGCCCTGGCTGGTGGCACAGTGGATAAGGTGCCAGCCTGCAAACGAACCCAAAGGTCGCTGGTTCAATTCCCAGCCAGGGCACATATAACCAGGTTGCAAACAAGGTCTCCTGCCAGGTCTGTGTCTGGAGACAGGTGAAAAGCAACCATACATTGATTTCTCTCTCCCTCTCTGCTTCTGTCCCTTCCCCTCTCTCTAAAAAATAATAAAATCTTAAAAAAAAATAGATATATAGTCATACATACAGACTACAGATACTGAAATACGCACAAGTATATGGTCTATAGGCTTTTTTTTAAAAGTCCTCATGGCAATTACATGAGGAAATAAAAAATATTTTCAATGAAAGTTGTGGAAAAATTGGATAGCCAAAGAGAAATAAACTAAGAACCTTGACCTTACTTCTCTTTAGGCACTAGAAATTGATCATAGACATAAATGTAAGTGCTTAAACTGCAAAACTTCATTAGAAAACATGAGATATACTTAGTAGTCTTGAGTATGGCAAAGCTTTTCTAAGAAGACAGAAAAAGCTTGAAGTGTAAAAGAAAAAATGTATTAAGTTGGACTTAAAACTTTTGCTGTTCATAAGACACTCTTTTGAAAATGAAAAGATAAATCTTAAACCAAAGCTAAAACACTTGGAAAATATAAATCTGACAAAGGACTTTAAAACTATTAAACATGTAATGAGCTTTTACATCTCAATAACCAAACAAGTTACTCATTCAAAAACACATTAAAAAACTGAATGGACACTTTGCTGAGTAAGATATATAGATGGCAAATAAAAATAATAAAGCACATGGGAAGATGGTTAATATCTTATTTTGGGGAGGGTTTACTCATTATCATAATGGGAGATTTTAATACACCTCTGTGTAATTTACATGCCAAATAGACAAAAATCAAGCCAGTAAGAATATTGATGATTTGAACAACATGAATAATGCTTGACTTGCATAGAACTCTACACTAATCAATTTAGAAAAACATTCTTTGCAAGCATCCAAGTTATGTTTTATAAAAATTGATTACCTACAAGTACATAAAGCAAGTCTAAGATAAATGAAGTTCAAGGCATTGAACATACCAATCACATACAGATCATATTCTCTAACAAAAACAATAAAAGTAATCAGTAACAACCAAAAAATCTATAGATTTAGAAATTAAAACATTGCTTAAATAATTTATGTCATGAGTCAAAGGAAAACTGATGGTCTGAGGCTCCAAATTTTCATGACTTGAAACAGCTAGTGAAAAATCTCCAATCATGGGAGGGCTAAAGAGCCTTTAAGAAAAAAAGGCCCTATGGGGGCCTTATTACAACAATAAATTAATTTTTTAAAAAGAAAAAGAAAAAAGGGCCTATTGCTGAATTTAAAGCTGCTTTTATTTTTTATTTTTTATTTTTTAAAAATTTTATTGTTGTATTACATCCATCTCCTTTTTGCTCCCCTCTATCCCCTTCCCCACCCACCCACTCCCCCACAAAGTCAATCCCACTTGTTGTCAATTTTTAAAAATGATTTTTATTTATTTATTTAAAGATTTTATTTATCATTTCCAAAGAGAGAGGCAGAGAGGAAGGGAAACATCAATGTATGGTTGCCTTTCACCTGCCTCCAGCCACAGACCTGGCTGGAGAGCTGGCTTGCAACCTGGTTATGTGCCCTGACTGGGGAATTGAACCAGCTACCAGGTTCGCAGACCGGCACTTTATCCATTGTTCTACCAGCCAGGGCTTGTTGTCAATTTTTAAAGGGACATATAAAAACCAATAGAATGTTTCAATTTAAAAGGACTAGTCAAAATTATTTCTGAAGATTGGAAGTACTGAGAATTCTTATAAACTGCTGGTAAGGATGTAAAATGGCACAAGGGCGTTGGAAACATTTAAACATTTTTTTTTTTGAGGAAGTTCAACATAAACCTACCCAATTAATTACCCGGTCATTACACTCCTAGAAATTTATCCAAGAGGAATGAAAGCACATGTCCAGAAATACATGTGCCAAAATCTTTATGATAGCTTTATTTGTAATAAGAACAAACTGAAAATAACCAAAGTGTCCATTAATGGATAACTGAATTGTGGGTGAATGAATACTACTTGGCAATAAACAGAAATGAACTATTGATACATACAACAGGAATAAATCTGAAAATAATTATGCTCATTGAAATAAATCAAATTAAGAAAGATACATGTTTTGTTTGCGTAATTCCATTAAAGTAAAATTTTAGAAAATGCAAATTAATTTATAATGACATGAAGCGTACAGTTATAGTTTCCTATGGATAATGGTGGGTGAGGTAAGGAAGAGTGGATTTTAAAGAACAAGAGAAAACTTTTGGGTATAATGCATATGTTCATTATCTTGATTGTGGTTTTGGTTTCACAGTTGTATACATACGTCACCCTTATCAAGTTTACATGGGAAGTTTATTGATGCTCAGTTATCACTAAATAAAGCTTTATATTTCTTGAAGAAAAATCAGAGGAAATTATTATAGTTTTTAGGAAATCACATTTTCTTAGTCTTTAAAAAATGAATTTGTATTTACATGATTAATAACAACTTTTCTATCTTTTTTCCTTAATACTATAAAACACCATCACCAGACATTCTTTAAAACATTCACGTTGAAAGAATCATACTGTGACACTCTCCAGCAGAGGCTTCCGGGGGCTGAGTGGTGGTATCCGAACTCTGAGCTTTGCAGAGATAGGGCGGGGCAGCCAGAATGGCGTACGGTCTGTTTCTGGTGGTCCAGGAGCCTCTGCCGGGCACCAGCCTATACAGCCGGCACTTTCTGCAAACCTCCTGAGAGTGAAGTCACTTTGGGTGGGTGAATGGTTTAGCATTATTTAGCCTTATATTTTTGAATTGTCTTTTGATTCCCCCACCCCCTCCATCAGCTAAAACTTATTGTTCCTGAAAAGAAGGAGAATGGCAATCATCAGCAAATCAGCAAACAAGTGTTGGTGAGGATGTGGGGCAAAGGGAACCCTCATGCACTGTTGGTGGGAATGCGGGCTGGTGCAGCCACTGTGGAAAATAGTATGGCATTTCCTTAAAAAACTAAAAATGGAACTGCCTTTTGATCCAGCAATTCCCTACTAGGATTATACCCAAAGAATCCTGAAACACTAATTCATGAGAACCTATGCACCCCTATGTTCATAGCAGCGCTATTTACAATAGCCAAATGCTGAAAACAGACTAAGTGCCCATCAGTGGATGATTGGATCAAAAAACTTTGGTACATTTACACAATGGAATACTACACAGCAGAAAGAAAGAAGGAACTCCTAACCTTTGCAGCAATATGGATGGAACTAGAAAGGATTGTGCTTAGTGAAATAAACCAGTCAGTGAAGGACAAATACCATATGATCTCACCCATTATAGGACAATAATGAACAAAACAAGCAACAAGCAAAATTGAACTAGATACATGAATACAGTGAGCAGCCTTCAGTGGTCAGGAGGAAGGAGGTTGGGGGTAGGGGGTAGGAAGAGGCAAAGAGCAGTTTAGACAAGAACCTAGTATGGAAGAACCATGGACATGGACATGTGGGATTGACTTTGTGGGGGAGTGGGTGGGTGGGGAAGAGGACAAAGGGGAGCAAAAAGGGGATGGATGTAATACAACAACAATAAAATTAAATTAAAAAAAAAAGGAGGAGGAGGAGGAGGAGAAGGAGATGGACAGGGAATGGGATGGGGAGGAGGGGCAAGAGGAAGATGAGGAGGAGAAGGAGGAAGAGGAGGAAGCAGCAGCCCTGGCCAGGTGTCTCAGTTGGTTGGAGTATCATCCTATAACCAAAAGGTTGTGGGTTTGATTTCTGATCAGGACATGTGCCTTGGTTGTGGTGCCATTCCTTGCCAGGATTCATACAACAGATAGGCAACTGATCTATGTTTCTCTGTGACTTGGATACTCCCCCATCAAATCAATACACATATCCTTGGATGACTAAAAAAATAAGACAGACACATTCATACTGTGGTAAACTGTATTAGTTACTGTGCCAGCGCTACTGTCTGGTAATGCTTGTCCTAATCAAGCTGAAATTCAACTTTGTGCTATGACAATGAAATAAAGATGGGAGCTGGGCTGAGGCTTGACCAACAGCACTCCTTTCTATTTCAGATGTGCAAGGTCAAAGACAAGGCTTCTCAAGCTCCTTATCATTTCCTCTTATTCTTTTTCTCCTCCCTTTCAATGAGTATTTATGACATACCTATAATGCTTCAGACACATAATATAACAGATATAACAGATATAGCATGGTGATAAAAAGACATGGTCCTAGCTCTAATGGAATTTACAATCAAAATAGACATGCCAACAATTTGATAAGTTTTGATAATTGTATATCTATATGAGTACAACCTAATCAAATACAGAGCATTCCATCACCCCAGGAAGTTCTTTATGCCCCCTCAGTCAACACTCATTCCTCATAAGTAATGCCTGCTCTGATTTCTGTAACTGTATATGAGTTTTTCCTATTCTTAGACATCATATGAAAGAATATGTTCTCTTCCATTATCTTCTAGTCTAGCAGTGTTGTATATTCTACCCTTTCAGCTGGTGGGCCAGCCTCTGTGACACTGGAAGCAGCAAACCCTGCCCCTGCCCCTTTCTGCCTCACTGTCCCTCCCTCCAAACTTCAGCTCCACACAATCAAGAAAAGGCCAAATACATATTGCCTTTTGCAAAGCTCTAAGGTGAAGAAGTCCTGCAGCTTGTATGTCTGTCTTGGCCTGGGTAAGCTGGTTCATTTTAGACTGGAAACTGTCCTGGGAGGGTGTTGTGTGCCATTAAACCCCACATGCAACAGGAAATGTACAGAAGGTGTGGAATCATTACCTATGCCTACAGGGAGAGAGAAGCAGATGCCACATGAAAGGGGCCTGATTACAGAACATGTTTGCCCACAGTGTACCTGATTGGCATCTGTGGCTCCGCAGCCCAGCCATCTGTTTTTGCTAATGCAGCCTCGAGTGAGGTTTGTAATGAGGTTAGAGTCGGGACTGTTCTGTTCGAGTCTGCGATTTCTGTGTCCTGTGTCTAGCTAGGGGAAGGGTTGGGGGCCACTGCCAGGGCCATGAGAGTGGAGGAGACTTCTCTGCTGAGCTGTGTCGGAAGAATAAAAGGAGATAATGGGCTCCACTTGTGTCTCTCTAGGGGGATGTTAAGTGTGGAGGAATGCAGGGTGAGAGCAGGACATTAACAGAAAGGGAGGGCAAGCTGTATGAGGTTCAGTAGTTAAGAGTTGATGGTTTCAAATGTTGGAGAAAGCAACTTTGAAAATAAGAAAAATCAAGAGGACTGACAAGAAAAGGGGAAGACAAAGACAAGTATTTATGACTCTGGGGTAAAGTTTCAGCACTTATACAATGGAGATTCTTCCACATCCACTATACTCCCGCTTCGCACGGAGTAGCTTTGTTTAAAATCTACCAAAATAGTAAACTTTAGTCTAAATATACTCAAGACACCTATTGATTTTTGGATGATTCTTTCTTGTTCTTGTGCCTCTGAAATTCTGTTCTCATACCAAGGCATGGGTAAGATTCCTGGTACAATCTTTTAAGCATGGCTACAGGTTCAAAGTAGATTATTTAACAAAATTTATGTTACTCTTACCTTTATATAATATATTACATAAAATTTGCCTATATCAATTTTTTGCAACTTAGCAATGTCTCTAAGTGTCATTGTTTGATAATAGAGCAGTATTTCTCAGCACTTCTTTATTTTTTTTAAAGTATTTTATGTATTTATTTTTAGAGAAGGGGAAGGGAGGGATAAAAAGAGGGAGAAAAACATCGATGTGTGAGAGAAACATCAATTGGTTGTCTCTGGCACACGCCCAGCTTGGGACCTGGCCAGTAACGCAACGGGAAATAGAACCTGCCACCTTCCAATTTGTGGAATGTCACCCAACCCCCTGAGCCACTCCAGTCAGGGCTCTCAGCAGCTCTTAATATTATTAACCTCTTTAAACAAACATAAAACACCCCACTTATGTTATTTGAAGTTCAAGTAATAAAATATTAAAAAAAAGAGAAATCAAGTCAAAAAAGAAAAAAATCAATTAAATACTGTGACTAAAAACAAAGCAAAGTAAAGCCAACTTTTAAGCCTGCTTCTCAAGCCACATCCTGATGTTTTTGGTATGTTCTTTCATTGGGTGTCCAACATTCACTCCCAGCCGCTCCTGTTTTGAGACTAATGGATTAATAAGGCATCCAGTGACAGAAACACTTTTTAAAATGTATTTTTCAGGACTCTATGTTAGGTAAAACCTTCATATTTATTCTTTGCTGCCTCAATAAATATTGTTTTGTTAAAAATTATATTCTGAACATGTACAGCTATAGTCCTTTTCTTGAGGTATGTGCATACCACTCTGAATAATTATGGTGGAGGTTTACCCTGTTGAAATGAAAATACCCAGCATCCCCTAAATACTACCCTCGATAGCCTGTGGACTAATCTGCTGAATTTATGGTTATGGAATGGCTTCCTGGGTCTTCCATATTCTAGGCTTTTGAATCCCCGTTCTTTTATGCATTGCGCATCAATACCCCATTGCCTTTCATCAAAATTTAAACTTTTGCCCTTAGCTGATAAGGGTTTTGAGCTATTACATAGTTGGCTGTCTTTGTTTAGCAGAATGTTTCCCGTTATCTGGAAACATCAATGCTTTTGTCCTTATTATTTTATTAAAATGAGTGTATTATGGGAGAAAGGAAAGTGCTTACGCCAGCCTTTAACAGCACAGTACTTAGAAATGCAACATAATTGAATTCATCATTAGATAAGCTGAAGCAGTGACTTTTTAGCCCCAATTAGATGCTTAATTAATTCAGCTGGCAGTTATAAAGAAATAGAACAAAATTAAAATTTAGGAATAAGTTAAATCTTGGAACTGTGTTAAAATTGTTCCTAAAAGACAAAATATTATTAAGACTTTTACAAAGTTTTGATTTCAAGGAAATAACCTACACAGAAATAAACAAAATTATTCTCTTTGACCTTGAACATGTTATTTTTAAAATATATTTTAAGGACACATTACATAACAAAGATGGGAATTGCTTGTATAGCTTACTCTTTAAAAGGGAGTCTAAGAAGCTGCAACCTAATTTGTATGCTTGATATAAGGCATCCTTTGCATAACACATTATAAATAAATAGACAATGTCCTCACTATTTTTCCCCATGCCAACAGTGATATTCAATATATTAAGTAATTGATATGCCAGTGCTATTGGTCTTATTGATGTGGAGAATAGAAATTTCTAGGGAATGGAACTATGCTATATCTCACAAATCTCCTTAAAGCCACAACATAATTACTGCATTTAGTAAATGCTTAATAAAGGCAGTTTGGATCTTTAGTTGATAAACATATTTCAAATCAATTCTATACTATAAGAATTTGTAATTTTTAATCTAGTCTTTGGAAATGTAATTGGAGTATAGAACACTTCCCTTTGCTTAATTTGGCCTTCTTAAGGGTTTAGTGAGGCTTACAATGACTTCTTTTTTTTTCCTGGAGGCTTGGCTCTGTTTCTGACTTTCCCTGCAAGTCTTGGGTTCTTACTTCTTCCTAACCACAAAATTGATACTGATAGCTGACTTCACCAACTCTAATCATGTTTCCAATTTCCAGAAGGCTTCATAATAGGAAGATCGTGACCATGGCATTGACTGGATCAAGTTTAGTTACCAAAACTAACTTATTAAATGAGAGTACTAATTGTAATAGTTAATTTTTTTTTTTCAGGATGACAACCATTTCAAGTCAGTTTATTTGTCTTTACAAAGATTGTAGATTGTAAAATCTTCAGTATGGAGGTATTTCAATAAAGAGCTTCAATATTAACCACACAGGTATTCCTTAGGAACAATTCTGCCTCAAGAGGGTACGCATACAATGTGGAGTGTAAGGGCTGTATTTCTTAGCCTTCTGTTTTCCCAGAAAACAGATAAGCACAGTTACTCCTAAACGGCCTTTATTCAATTAAATGCTGAACAAAAAGATCTGTGAAATGCCTACTACCAGCAAAATATTATGCTCATTTATTTGAAGAATATGAAGGTTAAATTTAGCTCCTGCCCAGGTCTCATTTTCTCCTAAAATCCAAGGTGATCATAGTTACTACTGATATGTCTTTTTATTTTTAAAACTAAATTGCAGCATGGCAGTTCATATGCATAAAATTGTATCACAGATAATCCAATCAAGGGCTTGATCAAATTCTTTGATTTTATTAAAATAAAGTGATTCACTGTTTCTCTACATTGCCTACTCCTAGATAATACTAGGAAAGCATCCTATTATAGTTTTATTTACCTTAACATGTGTTCTAGACTAGTGTAAGTATTTGATGAAAGGACAGTGGGCCAATAAATGATGTATTATGTACAGAATACAAATAAAAGTTTATTGTACAAAATTAAGGCCTTCATATTTCATATTTCACTAGTAGGCTAAAGAAAGGCTAGGTAAGTTTTAAAAACCTGCACAAAAATTTCACATTCACTTCCTCCTACCCCCAACTATTAAAAATGGCCTGACCAAATGTTATCGAAACAAACACTGTAAGTCTTTTAAAGTCCTTTAAAGACAACTATCCCAAACATTATTTCTTGGCATAGATAATCTTCATGGCATGGGACAGTGTGATCTTAAATCCTTATAAAGTATCCCTGGCAGCTCCAGCCTGACCATCATTTTCAAATTCAACAAACGCAATGTCATGCCTCCCAGGTACCAAATGTACTTCCTTGAAACCAGGGAACTGATTAAACAGCATGGATAACATCATCTCATTAGTCTCTTCTGGTAAATTATTAAGGAATAAAATATAGTTTGGAGGGTAATCAGGGACCTGAGGATTTGGTGTTACATTTCCTTGGGTGTTAGTTGAATTTGGCGCTCCCTGACCAGGCTTTTTATTGGCAGTAATTGCTGTCTGTTCCACAGCTTTGGCTTTTTTCTTTTCTTTGTCAGCAAAGGTACCATGCAATTTAGATATTATATCAGAATCTGTTTTTGCGTACTGGATTCGCATTGGTTTACCATAAAATGGAAATCCTTGTAACTGTCTCAGGGCATTTGTGGATGCCCAGTTCTTTTTTTTTTTTAAAGCCCAGTTTTTTAAATATAACAAATGCTTGCCCCCTCATATTCATGGCCTTTAAAGCCACAATATTTACCACATGGCCAAACTGAGAAAACAGGGCATAGAGGGATCGCTTCAATTCTTCTTTTTTAATTTTGTCTTTCATATTATTGATATAAATTGTATGGTTTGGTCTCATATCCATCTTTTGTGATAAATTGTTCAAGTAGCCTGCAGCAGGCAGAATCGAAACAGCGAGGAAGGGTGCGCTCAATCCACCTGAGGACCACACGATGTCCCTTAGAACCGAAAGCTGGAAACAGAGCAGAAAACCGATTTTTTTTTTAAAGATTTTTTTATTTATTATTTTCAGGGAGAGGGGAAGGGAGAGAGGCAGAGACGGAGAGAGACACATCAATGTACAGTTGCTTTTCACCTGCCTCCAGGCACAGACCTACCTGGCTGGAGACCTGGCTTGCAACCTGGTTATGTTGCCCTGGCTGGGAATCGAACCAGCGACCTTTGGGTTCGCAGGCCAGCGCCTTATCCACTGTGCCACCAGCCAGGGCACTGTAATAGTTAATTTTATATGTCAACGTGACTGGCCATGATATGGCCACATATCTGGTCAAACATTATTCTGGATGTTTCATGAGGGAGTTTTTCAATGAGTTTTAACATTAAACTCACCGACTCCCTAATGTGGCAGGCCTTTCCAATCTGTTCAAGGCCTGAATAGAACAAAATAGTGCCCGACATTTTTTTCTGCCTGACCACTTTGAGCTGGGACATTACTTTTTTTCCTGCCTTTGGACTAGTACTGGAACCTTGGCCCTTGTAGGGTCTCAAGAGTGCTGGTCTTCAGACTGAAACTACACTACTGGCTCTCCTGAGTCTTCCTCTTCCTGGGCTCCATAATTCAATTCCTTATAATAAATCTCTTTCTATATATTATACATCCCACTAGTTTTGTTTTTCTGGAGAGTTCTAATGCACTAATCTTAACAAATAAGAACTGTTTATGCTCAGAAACTATCCACAAATTTAGAATTGAACATGACTAAGTAAAGAATTATTTTCTTTACTTAGAAGTCCTTTCTAAAGTGTATGATCCATTTCCCCTGCTACTACAGCCAGTGGTCTGGGCATGGCTGCAACTTGTTTTTTGGCCACACACGCAAAATAACCCATGAGCCTTCCGCAGGTGGAGGGATTCCACGCTTTTACTGTGATGTCACAGAGAACAATGTAATTAGTGTAAGAACCCCAGAAGAAAAGCTGAATTCAGTCACTCTCATCTTTAAATCAGAAAGCCACATTCCTTGTCTTGATGAGCAGGTCTTCTGGGCTCGCAGCTGCAGCCATCCTGGAGTGATCAGGAAATCCACCTTCTATTGGGATTTCCCTATCCTTGGGATTCTTCAGGTGACTATGAGACATTAGTGCATTGCTATGTTTTTACTAGAAAAGGAAGTTGGCACTATGTGGGAGACAGACCTATATAGACAAGTAGAATTGTCATGGTAGAAGCTTGAACAGATCAAATTTTAAGTTTCTGAGGATTAAAATAAAATCTTCAAATGTATTGACTCTCATATCTAGTCTTTCTAGATATTTAAAATATATATTGCTGCCCTGGCTAGTAGCACAGTGGATAAGGTGCTGGCCTGTGAACCCAAAGGTCACTGGTTCAATTCCCCAGCTAGGGCACATAACCAGGTTGCAAGCCAGGTCTCCAGCCAGGTCTCCAGCCAGGTCTCCAGCCAGGGCCGCAGCTGGAGGCAGGTGAAAGGCAACCATACATTGATGTCTCTCTCCCTCTCTGTCTTCCTCCCATCCTCTCTCTCTGGAAATAATAAATAAAATCATTAAAAATAACAAAAAAGAAAAAAAAATGAAAACATATATATTGTAACTGTTGTGAAAGAATGTTACAGATTCATTCGTAGATATAAAACAGAGTCCTTCTCCAGCTTTTTATGTCACACTCATAAATAACTCTTGCAATAAATGTTTGTTAAGCTTAATTTTGAGACGTTAGTTTCATCTTTGATTCACCCCTTTCATTAACTGATTTCAATAGTTAATCTGTTCTATCAATTCTTTCGTTCTAAATGATTCTTTCATGTATCCTTTTATTCCATTTGACTCTCAAATGAGTAACAGTGGCTAAAGAATTTCAAAATGTCTGGATAATTAGATACTGAGATTAAAATGGTGAGGCCAAAGACCACAATCTGTGTGTGGGAGGTGAATGACAGGGAGCTCAGCGAGTAAATGGCTGTATCCAGTCACACAGGCAGTTCCTCATTCTAGAATAATTCAAGTGGGAAAACTAGCCCCATTCAGATTGTAGCTATTAGAATAATAACCAACCCTGATTCTGTCATTTCTTAAATTACCTCTGTATTAGAGTTTTTGTGAAATTCTACAAATAGAAATCTATAAGTAAAATGAAATGAAACAGAGAAAGGAAGGAATTTTATTCAAACACAAAGGTTGCTAGTGATAAAAATCAGGCATGGTGTCTGGTATAGCATCTAGCACTAAGTGGAGCGGAGAAAGTTAAGACTCTTTCTAAACTCTCTTTGTGTGAGCAGATTCATATACATCCTGATATCATTTTAGAGTCATGTAGGCCTGATATTTGGTGCTCATAATTTTATAGAAACCATTTCCAGGACTACTGTGTTTTCTTATTGAACTAAACTAAAAACCTGAATATTCAACTGGTACAGAAAAAAATAGGCCTGCTCACAAGGAGCTGTTTGATATAAATTAAAAAGTTATTCCTAGATCATAAAAAAAAATGCCACTTCAGCTTTATACAATTGTAATGAAATCCAAAGCTCTACCTAGCACCCAAATATAATGTATTAGTACATGAAAGTGGCAGCGTGTCAAGGATGCTAATAAATTACCTGATTTTGCAAGCCAGGCATGGGCTATGAGTGGTTTTCTTTGAAAATTTCTGAAAAGGTTACAAAAAAAAAAAAAAAAAAAAAAAAACCTAGCTCTGTGATCTGCCCTCCCTATGTCAGAAGAAGCTCAAATGGAACCCATTTTAATTACAGTAGTGTGCACTATCTCCCCTTCCATTTAATTCTTCAAATTTATTCAGATATAAATGGAATTTGGAAATGTTCACGATCTGTAAATTCTTCATTCCTTTTCTTTCATTTCTTGTTTGTACTTCAGATAATTAAAAAATGAATTTAATTAAAAGTTTGACACAGCTTTGTTTGTCACTAAATAATTCAAGTGTCAATCATATGGAAATGCAATCTTCTTAGATGAATAAACAGACAATATTTAAGCATTTGATGACCTTGCAAATTTCAAGATGTGTGTTGCCATGATTAATTCTCAAGTGGTAAAAATTCATTACCTTCAATTAAACACTTGAGATAATACATATTAAACTGAGCAAAGGAGCTAGAGATGGGTAATGAAATAACTTTTTTTATCATCTAAATACTTTGAGAGATTTATCTAATGTGTTATCATTGATACTATGTCTATTGAGGAGCACAAAGTTAAATGAAACATAGGTTTTGACTGGAAATAATTATCTAATTCATAAATAGCAAATGAAGTTTAAGTAGCATATGGGCTGTGAAACAACTTTTATATCCTATAGCAGTAATTTTCAGCCTTTTTCATCTCATAGCACCAGGAATTAATTACTAAAATTCTGTGGCACACCAAAAAAAATATTTTTTTTCTGATCTGACAAAACATAGGTATACTTTTATTTTATTCACACTGGACAGCTATTGTTGTGTTGGCTGTTGTCATTTTTTAATTTGACAGTCAGGTATTGCATGTTTTAAAAATTCGTGTAGTACACTGATTGAAAACCACTGTCCTATAGATATATATATATATAGTGGTTTAGGTTTAAATCTTATTATTTAGTATTTTCTGGTAATCTCATTTTCTTCCTCAAACCCCATCACCAAATATTAAAATTAACCAGAGGAATTTTAGTTCACACCACTGATCCAAATAGTTCCAAGGCAAGAGGTACAAGCTGTTTTTTTTTTTTTTTTTAATTAAAAAGTTTTTTTATTTAGCAGCCTTTCCAGAAACAAACATGGTTTCAGAAGTACAATTGGTGTCAATAGCCCTGTGGTGATGGTGGTGGCGGCAGTGGTACACGTGTGTTGTGTTTGTGTGCTTGTGTGATGAATTCAGCATGTTTCATTTGGGAACCTACAATGTGTCAGCCAGAGGAGCTATATAGAAGCAGCGTGTTCTGTCTTCAAAGGATGCAATGCCCAGTGGAAGAGAAAGATAATTGATCTAGAGTGAGAATATTGGTCTACAATGCCTTATCTGCAATTCTCAAAACTTACTTATTTTTCCCATTTATTGTTTTTACTTAGGCCATTGGTTTTGATTACAAGTTGCTGCTGTAGACTCAACTACAAAGTTTATATGATATCTGCTACATGTACATCACCTTTCTAAAATATGAGAAATTGTAAGTTACAAAACATATCTGGTCCCAACATTTTCAAATAAGTGTATATAGATCTGAACATCATGGTAAGTGACTCACACAGTGTTACAGGACAGAGAAGAGGGATACTTAACCCAGGTGGAGTGGAGGGAGGTCTGGGGAAGAAGAGGAAGTGGCACTTGAGATGTTTCACAAAGATCAATAGGAGTTAGATCTGGAAGATGAGTACCAAGTGCAAGAGATTCCTCCCAAACAGATAACACCTCTTGCGCTAATTGTGGTAAGGTGGTGAGAGAAAGAGAAAGGCATGTTGGTTGATATTCTGTTTATTCATCCCAACATTTAGTGACTTGAAACAACAATGATCATTCACTTTGCTTATGAATGTGCAAATTAATCAAGATTTGTTGGGGATAGCTGGTCTCTGCTTCCTGTGGCATCAGCTGGAGCAGTTCAGCTGGGGCTGGAAGATCTGCTTCTAAGAGATTTCTCTTGCATGGCCAATAAATAGGTTCTGATTGGGAGTCCAGATAGAGGCTATCAGCTGGGAGCTAGGCAGGGCCCCTTTGTTTTCTCATTGCATGGCAAGTGGGTTTAAGAACAAGTGTTTCCAAGAGTGAGGAAATGGAAGCTGCTATTCTCTTAAGGCTCAGGCTCAGAAAGTGTAGAGCATCCCTTCTATCATAGCCTATGGTTAAGAGTTATAGAGGAGGAGGGATAGAGAGCTCACCTCTCTGTGGGAGAAACGTTGCACAGTCATGGCTATCTTTAAAATGTCACAGTCAATCATTAGAGCTTGAAATTGGAAGGTGAAATAGGGTTAGTGGAGTAGGGGTGACAGATTGAGAAAAGCATACTCCACCACTTTATAGATCCAGCTCTACCCCAAGCATATTCCTAACAGAAAGAAAAAGCAAAGTAAAATTAATTGGACTTCATGTGACTTTCCATTTTTACGGTTAATCTTTTCATTTCCATTCCGCCACACAAAAAGGGCTGGGATGAAGAAGTAGGGGAGGAATTGTTTAATTAAGTTTGGAAAACACCTAAAATTTGAATTCCTTACATTTCTGCAATATAATAATTTAATCTCAGAACATCATTGTAAATAGCATATTCATGAGACACAGTTTGCTCTAGCCAGCTTGCACTACTGTTACAGAGGAGAGAAAGCCAAAATTCCCCACTCTTTGCAGTTTGGGGGTAGGGATACTGAGGTAAGCCATTTTTCCAGATAGATACTTTGCATATGTAAGGCTGGTAGCTAGTGTCTTGGTTATGCAAATGGCAAATGACAGGATAAATCTCTTCCCCCAAGATGGGAGGGGATTTTGACCATAGAATGGAGATGAAAGAATTTACAGGGCTACTTGAGATCTCACAGGTGGCCACAATTGGTCACCCTACCACTGAGTTACAGGCCACAATCATGGCTTAAAATAGGGAGGCAGACATGCAGCCACCCTCCCCCACCTCCGGACAAACAGGCAGATAGGTGTGCTCTCTCTCTTTCTCCTGGACAATCCGAAGACAGACACATGGCCTTAGAACTCACCTGGTTTGAGAAGGGGTGAGCAAAGGGGGGAGCGAGACATGCAGCTTGGGCAGAGACAGAATTACATGTGGTATAAGAGTTGGGGAGTGTGAGCAAGATACTCCCCTAATTGGGTGTAGCAGCTGCTGGGAACTTTGAATCTATAATCGGAATGTAAGCTGTTAACTGTTGCTGTATTTCTGAAAGACAGTATCTTTTGCTTGTCTGTTTTAAAGCTAGCCTAACCAGATAGGACTGTATATTTTGGGTGTTTTTAAAGGGAGTGGGATTTAATGGCATAATTGTACCTTTAATATAAATCTGTATACACTCAGATAAACAAAATACCTTTCCTTTTCACCGAACTCCTGGTGGTGGGCTAACCGAGTCCATTCAAACTGAGGACCACCCTCCCCCAAGGGTCCTGTTACACTACTTTGTGAGAGCTGATTATACACATCTCTCCCAAATTCTGCACTCAGTGACTTCACTCTGATAGCTTCACTTTATACCCCAGTGATGGGTGCATGTTATGAATATTTTCTCCCCAGAGGGTAAGTTTACCAGCAATACCCTCTGTCTACATCAGTCTAACTGTGGCCAAGAAGCTACAGGAAAGCAGCCTGAAACAGTTCTGCTTTGGGAAACATTTTGGTCCAGCTTTCTGAATGACTATTGCTTACTTGAAAAAACTGAATGCCAGCAGGATTAAAATAAATTGGCAGAGGGTCAAATGAACAGCCCTGACAAGGATACATTCGGTAAAATAGGAAAAGTGGAGAGGCAGTAGAACAGTAGTAACTGAGATTTTAATAAAAGTCCATCTGCATTGCAGAGGAACCTGACTGAGGAAGTGGGGGTGCTGGGGAAGAGCTGCGGGGGGAGGGAGCTGGTGGGGCCTTTCAGAGTTTGGGGGTGCACAAGGCCTGCTCACTGCCAGTTCTAGGTACTTTGACTGGAACTACACATTCTTTTTGGAGGATTTTTAAAACTGTTTTAAAATGATATAAGTAACACATACTTATAAAAAGTTCCCAATTCAGAACCCTGGTACAGTGAAAAGTAAGCATCTACTTCTAGCGGTTTTATGTAGGTTTCCCAATATTCTTAAAAGTGCATCGCCAAACATATATTTACTGAGTAACACTAACTGAGTAACACTTTGAATATTGTTCTCTGACTTCTTTTCACTCCCCAGACCTTGCTGCTCACATTGCTTACTGCGAGCTTTAAATGGCCACAACCTTCCTTCGTTGGAATGTGCTGCTTCATTCCTCCATTCCCCTATCACAATCCAGTTGTTTCCGTTGGACCTTCTGTGATTCTGTGACTTAGAAGAAATAAGTGTTTGGTGACTCAGATGAGCAAATACATATTTCTCTTATTTGGACTCAGTCCACGGTCCTTAGTTCACAGTTTCCAGAACCCTTGGAATGTCATGAGCAGTAAGAGCAATGGAGGCATCTTTTGTTGTGGTTTGTCCCTCATCCTGAGTGCCTGAGATCACGTCAGAGCCATAGGTGAAATGGTGTCCTGGGCTCCACATTGTCCACCAAACAAAACACAGAAAGAACATTCACACCCTGTATGGTCAAGGCCAGACTTGTCGTCTTCCCACAGGTTTGGCTCACGACCTTCTCTCCCTAAACTTCCCTCACCTGTTCCCACTTGCTCCATGTCCCAGGCAGGGGCAGAGTTGGGGGGATCCTGGAACTACACATTCTTTAGGAAGCGCCCAACCCTCTTCCTTCTTTCAAATTTTCTTGAAGCATACTCCTCTCAGTTGCATCTTTCCCCCCATGCCCTTGGCTAGAGAAGGGTCTTCTCTCCTTTCTCAGGAAGAGGCAAGAGAAGATTTAACATTGTGTTTGCATGAAAAGAACAAGATTGCATTAGGGACACTAATCACTTGCAGCTAAAAAGAACACATCGGAAGCTGTGAGCCAGGAACTGCAATGTCAAAACAGATTTCCAGGAGCTGGGAGTGTCGGCATCCACAGTGCTTTCTGAGCTGCTTGAGAGGAAATTACACAATTCTGCATCAGCAGAGAATCTGGTTACGTTTTGGGGATCTAGAGGCAGGAGCATTACTGTAAATAAAGATAAGGGTTTTACTTACGTGAAAAGCAATTACATTAGTATGTTTCCTGCTTCTCTCAATGGGCCTCAACTCTGTTCATCACTGATTACAGTAGTTATCAGTTGTGCCAGGAAATCTTGGGGTTTCAGTGAATCTCTGCAATGCTATACGAAATGACACATTTCTTCAAATACAACTCTGCTACAAATAAGACCATATTAGGAAGTGTATCCCTTGGACATGACTCATATTCTGTATCTTAAAGTTAAAATGTGCAGATTCTTGAAGTTATCCAGCAAATGTGTATAAAACATTACATCCTCCTCTTTCCCCTTAATTCCCAAACATAAGAGGAAGGGATTGCAAAATCCAAGGTAAGGCTTATTAGGCAGAGCATTCTTATGTTTAGGTTTTGCTGTAGGAGAAACCAAAAGGAAGATGTCAGGGGAAGTGGGAAATAGAATTATAGAGACTAGTCTGGGGAGAGGTGGTGGTGGTGGGTGAGTGGCTACCTTGGGAATATAGCGTTAGCCCCCAGGGAGCGCAGGGCATTTGCTGCTTCAGGTGCATGTCATCAGGGACAGCTGATATGTCCACTTTCTCCGAGTCATTGGTGATAAGCCTGAACATTCTTCTCAGCAGGAGACTTGAGAGGTGAGGGTGAAAGGAGATTTGAAGACCTCACCTCCTCTTCCTCTGTGTGACCTGGGGCTCAGGATCATGTCCATCAGGCTCATGGAAAGAAAGGGACTCAGGGATGGATTTTCCTAGAAAAAGGCCATGGGTTAGAGAGCAAACAGGTTCATTATCACAGTCTAAACTGTATAATTCACAGTCATTTAGGACAGAGAAAGGGCTCTTGGCCCTGCAGTCTGTTCAGGCCCTGGAAGAGCCACCACCGGTCACCTGGATCCTTGCTCAGGTCATGAGGTTCACCCAAGCCTGTTCATTTCTAAAGTTTGCTTTATAGCTGTGATATGAGCTAACATAAAAGTCACTCCCCATTTTTCAAAAGAGAACATAATTAAATGTCTTTTCTCTCTGCTTCCCATGTACCAATGGAGACAGGTGTGCAGTGGGTTGACTATGGCCAAAAATAAAGAATTGTAATAGCAAATCTGCCTGGAACCCTCACGACCAAGGAACAACAGGCAAAAGGAGAAAGAAGCAGCGAGGGGTCTGTTTTCTGTGCAGTGTCCTCCAGGAATACCTGGGAGTTCAAAAATGATGACAAGGTGTTTGTTCTCTCTAGCTTGCCACCTTCAAAATCAGAACTTAGAAGAGGGAAGGAAGGAAGGAAGGAAGGAAGGAAGGAAGGGAACCAGCTTTTGTTGGTTTGTTTCCAACTCTTAGATGGAAAATATCACAGCCTCCACCTAATATATTTAGATAAAATCCCCATCAGAAGTTAAGAACCATAGCTTGTCTAAGTATAATTCCCTCTCCCTCTAAAAGAAGTAGTAATATTTTAGTATTTCTCAACTTCTTGCCGAAGTGAACACACAAGTGCAGCTGCCCCTCTGGGTTCAGCCCACAGCTCCGAGGGGCGAGCCAGGCCAGCCCATGGGAAGACTTTCTTTGGCAGCTCTTTTATATACAGAAAAAAGACTTTATACCTAGAGCATTAGACTTCAGGCAGCTATTTATTTAACAACCATCATTCTTTAATATTTATTTTGTGTCAGCATCATTAATTTTGAGGAAAACAGAATTTTGTGTGGTTGGCCCTCAAGGAGGAAAAAGGTAGACAGAAAATGAGATTTGAGATGAGGCAGAATCTTATATGCCATATTAAAATATTTGGAATTTAGATATAATCTCTTCTTCACCTTTGTGGGGGACCCCCAACCCACAGAGATCCCTTGTGGATGAAATGAATACTTCCCAGGTACCTTGTGCTGGGGAGAGAAGCCCAGCCAGTGACTTGGGACCAAAAACCCATTTGTTGCTCTCAAAGACCTTTTATTGAAAACAGTTAGCTTAAGGGCATGTAGTATGTCAATCAATGCTAAACAATGCCAATTATAGAAAATGGGTATTACTTAAGAATCACAATTGAAGGAATACTGAGATCTTCCTCAGGTCAGGATGTGTTCATTTAAATTCAAAATTAAAACCTCCTCTGCTGGTACAATAGAGCTATCAAGTGAGGTAAAAGAACAGGGCAAGCTCCAAAGGTCATATGGAATGTTCTTATGGGTCAAATTCTCACTGGGGCCCCCTGGCTATAATATGAAGGCCGGTATTCACCCACCTTTCCCAGTTTTCTGGTCAGCTCTTAAAGGCTTTGCCTAGCCTGCATGGGGTTCCAAGCCTTGATGCTTTTCCAGTGAGACCCCAACACACCTTCACATCTACCTTTTCTTCCACAGGTACTTTCTGATGTCCCATTAATATTCCACCAAGGTAATACCAGTCACAGGTGGATTCTCTGAAGAGAGAGAAAAAGAAACAGCAGCCTGAGAGAGAAAGGAAACCAAGGGAGAGAGCGACCATTGTGTTAAATATTAAGGAGAGGTCCAGTGGGGAAAGGATACAGTGTGTTGGAGTCTAAAATAGATGTGTTGGTCCTTAAAGGAATATTCCTTTTTGTAAATCCAAACATTGAGTTGTCTCACCCTCCTTCAGAAAGCTTTTATCAAATATCAAATAAACTGAGACCAGGGAACAGTGATGATGAACATGGCTTAGAGATGCTGCTGGAAAACTTGTGTATAAAACCACACAATGCTGTCAACATCAGGATGGGTTTAAGGGACAGAGAGAGTTTTGTTAAATACTGAGGTAGCATGATTGCAATTAAACCCAAAACCTGGCTACTAATTAGTAAGCCCACTGTAAAACTTCAGTTATTTTTAATCCCTCATTTATTGGAAATCTAGTATAATTGTAAACATAACTGCTAACTATGAAGAATGACTTTTTAAAATATTTTATTTATTATGATTTTTAGAGAGAGGGGAAAGGAGTGAGGCAGAAAGAGAGAGAGACATCAATGTATGGCTGCTTTTCACCTGCCTCCAGCTACGGACCTGGCTGGAGACCTGGCTTGCAACCTGGTTATGTGCCCTGGCTGGGAACTGAGCCAGCGACCTTTGGGTTCGCAGGCCAGCGCCTTTCCACTGAGCCACCAGCCAGTGCAAAAAAGATTTTTGAATAACCCAGTGGCTTGCATTGTTTTCATAAGCAAAGATAATCCACTGAAATCTCAAGGTTTATTCCCTCTACTAACTTTCATTATTTTGAGTTACTGTTTTACTACTGTGTGTATGGATATGTTTTAATTATTTTCTCACAAATCTTGGCATGCTCCTTCAACCTAAGGACTCATGTTTTCCATAAGTTTTGGAGATTTCTTAGCTTAATTATCTCTTTGGGTTAAAAAAAAATTATTGTAACAAAAAAGTTACTGTATTTTTTCCATTACCATTTAAACCCCTTCCATGCCACCCTCCCATGCAGTCACCACACTGTTGTCCATGTCCCTGAGTCCATTTTCCTTTTTGCTCAATCCCTCTACCCCTTAACCCCTCAATAGCTGTGGTCCTGCTACCTATGAGTCTGTCTCTATTTTGCTTGTTAGTTCAGTTTGTCCATTAGATTCCCCATATGGGTGAAACCATATGGTATTTGTCTTTCTTTGACTGGCTTACTTCACTTAGCATAATGTTCTCCAGGTCCATTCATATTCTTGCAAAGGGTAAATTTTCCTTCTTTTTAATAGACACATAGTATACTATTTTGTAAAGATCCTATAGTTGTTTTAGCCACTCATCTACTGATAGACACTTGGGCTGCTTCTGTATCTTGGCAATTGTAAGTAACACTGCAATGAACATAGGGTTGTCGATGTTCTTTCGAATTAATGTTTTGGGATTCTTTGGATATACTCTCAGAAGTGGGGTTGTTAGATCAAAAGTCAGATCCACTTTTAATTTTTTGAGGTATCTCTATACTGCTTTCCATAATGGTTGCACCAGTCTGCATTTCCACAAACAGTGAACTAGGGTTCTGCTTTCCCACACCCTAGATAGCACTTGTTTATTGATTTATCGATGATAACCATTCTGACACAATGATATCTCATTGTGATTTTAATTTGCATTTCTCTGGTGACTAGTGATGTTGACTATCTTTTCATATGTCTATTGGCCATCTGTATGTCCCCTTTGGAGAAGTATCTATTCAGGTCCTTTGACCATTTTTTAAATTAGATTGTATTTTTGGTGTTGCGTTTTGTAAATTTTAAGTAATAACCCCTTATCAGATGTATTGGAAAATATATTCTCCCATTCCATGAGTTGTCTATTTTGTTGATGGTCTCCATCACAGTGTAAAAACTTTTTAGCTTGATGTAGTTCCATTTGTTTATTATTATTATTATTATTATTAAATATCACAAATAGGTCTTTTTATTTGTCACCAGTAAATGTCTGAATTTTAAACAGATTCCTGGACTGGGGCCTCATATCCATCAACTCGTTCAACTTTAGCACCAGTCTCATCCCCAGTAGCTTTTCCAGAACTGCTACCTTCATTATGAAGTTCCACGAGTTTTCCCAATTCAAATTTGGGCTACTTCAGCATTTTGACTTTCCTAACACATTCATCATGAAATGGATAAACAGATTGGCAAGCCTTTTCTATGTCTTTTCTAATGCTATCTGGATTCAATTTATTGACCACTTCTTTCAAGTCATTTGTCTGCACTTCTCAGATCATGATTTCCATCATCTTCTTCCAGGTTTGGCGGACCTGCTGATGTTGAGCATAAGAGGTCTTCCGAATCTGATTGTTGCATTTCTCAGTAAAACCAACACAAAACAGACAAGCAAATACCCATCAGTAGTCTTGACGTCAACATGAGCTTCAATCATGGTCTGCCACTTTTTGCCCATGGAGCACATTTTGTCACGGGTAAGATTCATGCCATGAAAATTAGTCAGACAGTTTTTGCCTTGAACATCCTCAGTAATTAGCTTGAATCATCCTGCAGATCAGCTAGGCTTACTTCAAAAACACGACCCTTCAGACCATCAGATGGGATTTTGGTTCCTTGAGTTCTCGTGACTAGTGTTTTTCCAATACTTCTTACGTTGAACATAGCTAGTGCTTTCACATCATGCCAATCTTAGAAAATGCATCAACCACTTTCTTCTTTGCTCCTTTTGTCGCCTTTTGTAGGATGCTTGTTCTTGCCCCCCGCCATGGTGCTGCACAGAGCGCCAAAAGGGCAGAAGTAGCTCATTTGTTTATTTTTTTTCTTTTGTTTTCCTTGCCTGGAGAGATATAGCTAATAAAATATTTCTATGAGTAATGTCTGAGATTTTGCTGCCTATGTTCTCTTCTATGATGTTTATAGTTTTGGATCTAATATTTAATTCTTTAATCCATTTTGAATTTATTCTTATGTGTGATGTAAGAAGGTGGCCTAGTTTAATTTTTCTGTCCATAACTGGACAATTTTTCCAACACAATTTATTGAATAAATTTCCTTATCTCATTGTATGTGCTTGCTTCCTCTGTTGAGTGTTAATTGACTATAAAGGTGTGGGTTTATTTCTGGGCTCTCTGTTCTGTACCATTGATCCATGTGTCTGTGTTTATGCCAGTGCCAGGCCATTTTGATTACTATAGTTCTCTGCACTTCCAGCCATCTCTTCCAGGCAGATAGAGACCCTGCTGATTTTCACAGCTCAAAATTATCTGGGTTCCTTTCCCAGTTCTGGTGCTGCAGCTGAGGAGTTTAGTTTGGGGTTTAGATCCCCCACTTCTCAGGGGGAACCCCAGGTGACTGAAATGACCCTCCAGCACTTCAGCTGCCACTCAGGGGAGCCCAGACAGCCCTCTCACGTCTCCTCCACATCCCCTCCACACTCCATACCAGTCACATGGTGGTGAAGTGGTTTCTTCTGTCTTGGTTATAAGGCTTCTCTCCAGCTAGAGTTCAGTTGATTATCTAGGGTGATTTCTCTACAGTTTAGTTGTAATTACAGTGTAGTTTTGGGGGAGATTTGTGTGGCTTCCACATACTTCTCTGCCATCTTGGAATCCTGATTATCTCTTTGACTATTACCTCTTTCATTTTTTCTATTTACTTCTTCAGGAACTGCAATATATACATGTGTGTGTGTTTGTGCCCACACATCTTTTAATTTTTTCCTTACATTTTCTCAATTTTTAAACTTTTCTTTCATAGTTTTATCTCTATCTTATATTAGGCTCATATTTGTTTTCTAGTTGAGTGACTCTCCTGAATTGTATTATGGCAATCAGCATTTGAAGGTTTTGAATTTTAATTATAAAATTTCTATTTTGTTATTTTTCAAACTGCCTATTCACTATGTCCTTTTAAATAATTTTAATTTTTTCCTTTGTCTCTGAACATTTCAGCATATTTATTTTGCAATCTCTTTCATATAATTTTACTCTTCAGGTCTAAAAATACTAATTCTCTTATTATGGTAATTTATTTTTGTGCTTTACAACTTTTTACTTAAATATGTCATTTCCTGTTCCAGTTAGTTTTCTTCTCTGGAGGTGTGGAGTTGTGGAAGTGTGTTTGCAAAATGTTTTGAGTTTGCCTCTGTTCAGAGCCTACGGATACCCTCTGGCCTGGATCACACTTTAATTTTGTACTAGAAGAGAGATATTAATTCTGACCATTTATCCATGGGTGTGGATGCTGTGAAAGTCAGGCCTTAGCAAAATGATTAAATTGGTAACTTGACTTTTCAAGATGTATATTTTATAATATCTCAGTGGTAATTTTTTTTTAATCAGGGCTCTGATTTGAGAGAGAATGTCCACATTCTCTTCCTGGGTGGCAAATAGTAATTTTGTTTTGTAGAATCCAGTTCACATGTGGATCAGCCCTACAGGAGAGCTAGAGTAACACCAATAGCTCAGTTTCATGGCACCAACACTAGAAACACGTGCCTCTCCTTGGATGAGAATTATACTTTAGGCCTAAATCCCCTGTTAGTGTATCAGCTGTGATACCACTTGTTTCTCTGGCTTTTAGTTTCTTCTTCATTTCTGGTAGCTGGAAATTTCTCTTGCTTGGTTTTGATTTTAGTACTATATTTAATTAGGCAGGGGATTATATTTTATTCAGAATCTTTACATGTTTGAACATTTAGCCTCTCAAATTATCTAAAATGTCCCCTATTATATAATCCTTCAATAATGAAACATTCAAAATAAGCTTGATGATTGTTTTTATTCTTTACAAACCTTTACTTAAGAAGTCACTCCACAAAATCAGTCTATCAGCTTAGTGCCTAAATCCCCTCAGATACTCCCCTAAAAGTTGCATTTCTTACATGATATTCCACAAAGCATTTTTCTTATTTTGTTGTATTTATTTATTTTTTAAAGCTTTTTAAAAAAAGATTTTATTTATTATTTTTAGAGAGAGGGGAAGGGAGAGAGGCAGAGAGGGAGAGAGACATCAATATATGGTTGCCTTTTCACTTGCCTCCAGCTATGGACCTGGCTGAAAACCTGACTTGCACCCTGGTTATGTGCCCTGGCTGGGGAATTGAACCAGTGACCTTTGGGTTTGCAGGCTGGTGCCTTATCCACTGTGATACCAGTCAGGGCTTCATTTTTCTTATTTTAAAGCACTTTCAAAACCATTATTGTTTTGAAGCTGACAAGGGAAATTAGGTGGTTTGAAAATTTTTCATCTGAATGGAAATGAGAAGGGGGAGGGAAGCCTGCAGAATAAAAACCTGGGAACATGGAAACAGGCTGATGGGCTAATGTCAACATTTACAGGATGTGAACAGGAGGGATCCTGGGGACCCTGAGGGGGAGTATCACGGGGTGGGGGAGACCCATCAGAGTGTGGCCACATGACATGTAAAGGGAGGCTTTGCAGACACAGTGGCCAATGAGGCCTATGAGAGGGGAGGGAGGGGAAATAATCTTTATTTCAACTTGAGAGCTATTAGAGATCTTGGAAGAGTAATCATTGCATAGTGTAGGGGACTTTTCGGACATAACACATTAATAAATGAATAAAAAGTCAGAATGTATCTATTTGAGCAAAATAAGCCCAGTTTTAAAGAAAAAGAATGAGATGGGTATTAGCTATAGTATAATAAGAACTTTGGCGGGGGGTAGGCATTGGGCAGGGTGTTGATGGAAAAGAAAAATTTAAGGTTGAAGGCAAAGGAATAATTGAGAAGAAAAGCTGAAAATTCAGGAAAAAAAGAAAGAGAAGATTACTGATGAAGTGACTGCCCCTGGGAGGCATTATGTTGAAACAGAGAAAATGCTTAATAAATATTCGAATGGATGAAAAAAAAAGTAGGAAAGGCAGTCTATGTTGGGTATTTTAAATCAGGAAAGTGGGGAAAGTATGGGGAGAGGTGGAGAAAAATGCCCTGTGTATCAGTTCACTTGCTTTTAGCTTCAAGTATGGAACTCACTATTCTCACATATCAGAGTCCAGAGGCGGGATAAACATAAGGCTGATTAATTAATAAGTTCCTGATTTCATCAGAGACCTGGTGTAGGAGTTTGTGGTGAAAACAAAAATTGCACTTTACTCCTTGAACTTTTAATTAATAGAGATATACTTGGGATAGGACAAAGGGAGACAAATTTCAGCTTTTGTACTGAAAGTGATGCAGAATGTATCTCAGCTGAATAATGGACACTAGATAAAACAGCCTTATGACCCATTCACTGGGCAGCCCCAGGTCATGCCCCCTGCCAGGTAGGTCATTTCACAAAAAGAGGAAGCAGAGCAGAGTATCCCATTACTTTGTAATTTCAAAAATTAATTTTCTTGGAAAATATGAGACCTTATTCAAAGCATATGCAATGTCTTACCTTTAAAAGTATTATTGAACTATTTGCTTATTTTCTGAAAACACAGTTGATTATTCAAATCTTCACTTCTAAGCAGAGTAAACACTTTCAACATCACTTCTTTCTGCGTCCACCTGATTTAACTCCTTATACAGCGGGAATAATTTTTTTTATCCTCACCTGAGAACATACTCATTGATTTTAGAATGGGAGAAGGGGAAAGAAGGAAGAGAGAGAGGGGAGAGACACATCGATGTTAGAGAGAAACATCAATCAGCTACCTCTTGTAGGCACCAGGACTAGGACCAAACACACAACCTGTCTGATGCTAAAGACAAACAGATTAATTTGGAAAGGCTTTTTCTAGTTTAATAGAGGACTTTCCCCTATTGACATAAGTGAAAATGAAGACTGGTGAATCATGTCCTTTGGTCAAGTTCCATGTCAGGGGTCACTGCCCTGACCTTGGCAAAACTTGCATCAGTTTCAGTGAAGCAAAAATGAGTGTGCACTATTTTTAGGGAACAAAGGTTTTGCCCAGCAAAATCTAGGAAAGCCATCAGACAACTTCCCAGTCTTTGATTTACAAACTTTACTACAACAACTTTTAAATAAGATTTCTTGTGATAAATGTATTAACAATTTCCAACTCTTTCTGGAAACACTGAGTGTAAAAAAATCACGTAAAGTTTCTGACAAATGCTGATGGGAAGGCACTTTGAGACCATCTGCCTCTCTTCCATGGCACCTGATGACATTGCAGCCATGACCTGAGAGTAAACAGAAAGATCGGTTTTCTTGTTTATAGAGCTGTCAACTTCAAATGTATGGGACAGGGACTGATGGCAGGACTTGGTGTCAGGATACATGTTAATCAGAGAGCTCTGCACATTTGGGAATCAGATCTTCCTAAGGAGAGCTGTGTTCAGATCCCATTTTAATACCTGGTCTAGACAAAGCCTGGTTGGTTCAGCCCAAGCCCCCAACTTGCACACCCAGCCTGAGTTAACAGTTTAGTACATGGGACGATCTTATGATTACAGGGCAACAATGTTAACAGCAACGTGCAGTGAGTGATTATTATTACGTGTAAGCTGCTATTCTGCATGCCTTCTATTTATTAGCTCGAGTACTTTTCCCAGTGACCAAGCCGAGATTTGAAAACCATAGTCATTAGAAAAGCCATGAAATCATAATACCTAAAGAATATTCATCACCTACTATGTGCTTACTTTTAAACATTATGTCGCATGCTTTATGTACATTTCACCATTTTACCTTCAATCAGATAATTTAGTTGCAAACAACAGATGTTAACTCTGATTGGCTTAACATAAAAGGATGTTATTAAAGAGGTCTCCCTATTTTTATAGCACAGAGATAGCTGGAAGGCTGAATAAGCAGGCCCCAGGCTGAGCTACCTGGAATGATACTCGCACCACATAAACCTCTGAAGAGAAAACTCACAGCTGCTGCTACAAAAAGTACATTTTGATCACTGTCACCTTCTATGCTAGAAATTAAGTTTACAGCAGAGGCTTGCTCCATCCGTGTTACAGCCATTTCTGCCTCATGAAACGTCAGCCACAGCTGCTACTGCTGCATCGCCAGCTCTGGAGAAAATGGAAAGAGTTGGAGAGCTGACCTCATTTGGTTCCACCCTTGTTGCAAAGATGTTTAGAAAAACAACTAACTCGCATCTTCAGCTCCTAGCTGAAGAGACTGTTTTTCTTTCCTACTGATTTCTTAAACCCAGAACAATGTTCAGAGAAATGACAAATATCCACTCAGCGTAATTTTGCAAAGTTGTATTATCTTCATTTTATTTGAAAAAAAAAATTTTTAAATTTATTTTGAATGTTGTTTGTATTACATCCATCCCCTTTTTATTTCCCTCTGTTTTAATGGATCACAGGGCTAAGAGCCAGAGAAGCTAAGATTGGGTTCTTGAAAACAAACTCCAAGATAAAAAAGTTTTGTGCAGAAGGTGAAGTAGAGAGTGCTCTCAGGAGCTACATCTCTGAGGAAATGAGAATAGAAGTGGGCTGAGGGGAAAGCAACCTTCAACCTCATCACAGCTGAGGGTGACACAGATTGCACCAAACCAAGGAAAAGAACCTAAACCTTGTGTATCTGGTATGTCAGGTTTTGGCCGTGGTATGCCTCTCAGATGGGGCAAAACCTCAGGTGAGGTAGTTGCCTGTGGTTGAAAGAGAACAAATTGCTGTTGTTTTGTTTTGCTAATGGCAATGAAACGGTCAATTTGATACTAACTCCCACAAACATATTAGTAGAGAAACAGTGGCATTCATCTTCCTTCCTATGGTATAATGTACATAAAACATTTAACTATTTTTATTATTTTTATATATTTTTAAAGGTTTTATTTAAGTATTTTTAGAAAGAGGGGGAAGGAAGAGAGGCAGAGAGGGAGAGATACATCAATGTATGGTTGCTTTTCACCTGCCTCCAGCCACAGACCTGGCTGGAGACCTGGTTTGCAACCTGGTTATGTGCCCTGGCTGGGGAATCGAACCTGCGACCTTTGGGTTCGCAGGCCGGTGCCTTATCCACTATGCTACCAGCCAGGGCCATTTAACTATTTTTAAACATAACATTTGTAGCTAAAGATGGACTATGTCAAGTGTTGTTGAGGATTTGCAGAAATGGGAGCCTTCATACATCACTGTATGAGAACATAATATAAAACAGTGTAGTTGCTTGGAAAGTTCAGCATTTCTTCATACATGAAGCCTAGTGGTGTTCTCCTGTCTTCCTTTCCTTCAGTGAGTCTCATGGTTTTGTATTATGCACAGCTCTTTCTGCTGAAGTATTTAGCATGACTTTAGTTCCATACACTGACACCTGAGTGATACAACCTATAATCTTAAAATAAGAATTATAACATTTCATTTAAACCACTTCATTTAATTCTGGATGAGAAAGACAGATCACCAAATCCACCCAGATGAGGATAACTATGGTGGTAGAAACTTGAAACCATGTCAGCTGAACAAAAGTTGAGGGCGTTAGGTAATATTTGTGAGGAACATAATGACTTTTTAAATACTTTAAGCACCCTGAAGAACTCTGAAGCACACAGGACTTAGTAGGACAATTTTGGGGACAAATCTAAGGAAGAAAGTTCCAGTAGTCAACTTGCTTTGCCAGACATTAAGATTCCCATTCTGGTCAGTGTGGCTCAGTTGGTTGGAGTATTGTCCCATAAACCAAAAAGCTGTGGGTTCTATTCCTGGTCATGGCACAGGCTGAGGTTGTGTGTTTGGTCCTAGTCCTGGTGCCTACAAGAGGTAGCTGATTGATGTTTCTCTTTAACATTGATGCGTCTCTCCCCTCTCTCTCTTCCTTCTTTCCCCTTCTCCTATTCTAAAATCAATGAGTATGTTCTCAGGTAAGGATTAAAAAATTATTCCCACTGTATAAGGAGTTAAATCCGGTGGATGACAACTTGGTGGAAAAGTCATAGGGGCAATCCAAGGATTCTGCAGTGCAAGTTGGACTTGATGACCTTAAAGTAGAGCTTGCAAGCCAGTAGCTCATGGCTAAATCTAGCCTGTAAAACATATAGATTTAGTGGTCAACATTTATGATTCAGGATTAGTATCAAGATTCACATAAAAAATCTGAAATTTCAGGTTTGCTTGGGGAAAAACATCAGAAAACATGGTAACTTTGAGTCAACATTTCCATTTGCCAACTATTGGTGTTGCTAAGAACAGATTGCTTTCTGTAGATAGAACAAGCATCCTATTCTTGACCACAGTTCCAATATTCCCAACTGTTCAGGTTTCAGCTCTCTTCCTTTGTTTATGCTACCAGGCTAGAACCTGAGTTTACCCTCTGGATCCTCAAACCTAAGAGTCTCAGATTTTTTTGATGCTATGATTAAAAGTCTAATTCTAATCTCTGCTAGGAAGATTTTCTTACTTATTCCAGTTAAAAACTCTTATTTTTTTCCTTGAGCTGCTATGGCTCACAAGGCAATTACCACAACTTTGAGTTTTTTCTTGCAACTTTCCAGGAAATTAGCTGGATGCTTGGGGTCAAAAGTCTAATATAGAAGAGGCTTCTACAGATATCCGGGCATTGACTATTAATGTTGTTTTTGACAAGATAATTAATTTCACCACAGATTAGAAATAACCCTTTTTACACAAGGGAAAAGCTTGCCTACTCTCATTTTATTTTTAAAATGATTTTATTTATTATTTTAGAGAGAGGGGAAGGGAGAGAGGCAGAGAGGGAGAGAGACATCAATGTATGATTGCCTTTCACCTGCCTCCAGCTATGGACCTGGCTGGAGACCTGGCTTGCAACCTGGTTATGTTGCCCTGGCTGGGAATGGAACCAGCAACCTTTGGGTTCACTGGCTGGCACTTATCCACTGAGCCACCAGCCAAGGCTTGCTTACTTTCATTTTAAACTGCAGAGTCTGTTTTTAAAATTGAGTTTTATTCCCCCCTGGAATTCTGGGGTTTTGAAACAAGTATGAAGGGATAATTTAAATCACAGACCATGAAACATCATAGTTGTTAGTCATTTTACTAGGCATCATCAGAATTTGCATGTGTTATGCAAACTTGTAAATTGCTTCTTTCCTTCATTGAGGCATTAAAACTTAAAACTGCCTCATTCTCTTATGACTACAGTTTACATTTGAACTTATAATTGGAAATCACTTTCAATACTACTGTTAGACATTATTTTCTTAAATCACAATAATTTTTTTGTAAGTGAACAGTTTGTTATCTTTGATCTAATAGGGACTATTGAGTATAATAGTACTAATTTAATGCTTGGTACTACTCATTATATCATTAATGTATTGATAATATCTACATATCCCATGTCAATTTTTTTTCAAAATATATTCCATAGAATACTAATATCTTGAAATCACCCTAAAACATTCCATTAAAAAATGGGTCACAAACTTATATGATATTATACCCAAGATAGACTGAAACACAGTATTTTTTTGAATCTATAAAGGCTTTTATAAGTGGTATAAGAATTTCTGCTTCTGAATATGGACTACTCCAATTATTCAGGAAATTACTTACCACCTTGCTTCCTTTTAATTATGCAGCTTTAAAACATTTAGCTTCTAATTGTACTTACACTTGGGAGGAAAGGGGAATGCTGAGAGGTCCCAGGAAGTTCCTGGGTAACTGGCGTCTGCTGCATAAACACTGACCTACGCAAGGAGCTCGTGTGAGATCAAGCAGCGGTGTGAGATCAGTTGTTGTACTGCAGGCTTTAGAAGAGCTCCTATGGCAGCAGCAGCCATGATCTGTGAAGACTCTGTAAGTGAAGAGCAGAATCTTTTCCTTGAGGATAGAGTGAGGAGTAGTGTTATTGCCACTGGAAGAGACAGCTGTGCTCAGTATGAAGAAAGAGGCAACAGATTAACTAAAAGACAAAAACCTCAAGGAAACAAAGTTAGTGCAGGGAACAGAAGTTAAACATTTTACCCAGATGGTTGCAACAAGATATTTCATTAATTATATGTCATTAATTATATTATTCATAATATTACATAAATTGAAATAGAACTTCATAAAAGTAAAATAATAGAGGTGTTGGAAACAACACACATATACATATTGTCGTGTCTTCGCTTTAAGAAAACTGAGTGATATAATTTTATGACCATGGGATAATTGTTTATAGTTTTCAATCTGTAATTGAAGAGGGGAAAGATCAAGGGCAAATGTATAAGGCATCAATTTTCAACTGGTGTCTGCAGCACATTGGTGCATACAAGAATTTTTAAAACATGTAACACCTAACTATTCAGGGGAACTGACCTTTTTTTCTTGACTGTCAAATAAAAATAGGACAACAACCAACACAATAATAGCCGTCCAGTGTGAACGAATCTACATTACACCTATTTTAAATTGACAAAAATATACTTTTTGGTGTATCAGAATTTTTTTTTTATATGTATCATGATATGAAAAATTAAATATTGCTGATATAAGGCATTTAAGATAACCTGTTTTTTAAGTAGCTTTCCCAGAAGCCTTGCCCAATGACTCCTACTTACCTCGCCCCATTGGCCCAAACTGGTTATATGGCTATTCTAGCAGTAAAGGAAGCTGGGAAATGTAGTTCCTAGACAGGTACATTACCCACCAAAGTGTAACTGCATCTCGTTATTAAGAAAGGCCTTTGATGGTGGCTTAGTGGATATCTGGTCTGACTCCTAGCTAGGGAACATAACCAGGTTGCAAGCCAGGTCCCCAGCCAGGTGCCAGCCAGGTCCCCAGCCAGGTCCAAGGCAGGTGAAAGGCAACCATACATTGATGTTTCTCTCCCGTTCTTCCTTCCCCCCGCCATTCTCACTAAAAATAATGAATAAAATATTTTTTAAAATAAGGGGGAGAATAGCTACTGAATGAGCAAATAGCAGTATTTAGTATAACATATATTTAATTCAGGCGGAATCATACCTCTGAGCCAAGAAAATCAGCTAACTAACATGAATTGCAGTGCAAATGCTGAATAATAAAATAGGTCTCTTTAGGAAAAAATTAATGTATTGGCATTTTTATTCATGAACATGGAAATTACTGTTCATTTTTTTTCTGTTGTTTAATATAAAACACTTGGCGCAATTCTAATTTTTAAAAGTAGACCTCAGAATTTGGGCAATTGTAAATTAATTCTACTTTAGTAACATTTCATAAAAATAAATATAAATCAGAACAAAACCTGTAGGATATTCCAGGATTCAAAATTTCTTTACAAAAACAGTAGTGCACCAGTAACCACAGAGCAATAAAGAAAAATTAGGGAAGTATATCACAAGAGAAGAAGTAATGGAAACTCAAAATGGAAGTAATTGAGACTCAAAGAGTGGAAAGGTGCCAGAAGATGATGGGTGGCTCCACAAATTTTATCAGTTAAAAAAAGTGACTATAATCCACTGGTAGTGAAACCATTTAGTAAAATTAATGATAGAGACCAATTATGCTCCATAGGAAATGAGATGATCATTTCCCCCTTACAGAATCCAAAAGCGAGCAATAGGAACACAGACACATTCTAAGTAAAAACTTAGATTTGATGATTATAAAATATCTGCCAGAACGGAGCACTGTGTCTGATTAAAGTTTTATACCATGAAACAAAACTTTCTTGACATTGCAGCTTTAGAAAAAATCCAAGTCACTGTGACTGCAGATATTCTCTGGGCTTTTAGTAAAAGCAGTTGACAGAGTGATGAATTGCTTCTTCCAGGTTTTCATGAATAGCTTTAGAAGGGGAAAGTACCCAGTGTTGACAAGATGATAGAGATAGTATAAACCAATTCATAGGGTATAATCAAAACCCTCGTGGTAAAGAGAAGAGCATAGACCAGGTGCAATTCCAGGCATAGTTGCCCCTTTCTGTGATTACAGAAAATATCCCAAACAAAATCCTGATCAGTGGATCCAACGTGGGTATGAGAGTTTCATCAGTGAAGTGCCTGGGAAGGTGAAGCTGCCACAACAGAGGGTGCATTTCTGCCTCTTCAGGCCAAGTGGTTCTCCTACTCTGTTCCCTGTGCATGGACCGGGGTCCTCTCAGTACGCGACTACCTGACTGGAAATGTGAGCAGAAGTGGCATGAGCCACTGCTTCTGTGAGGAAGTTTTAATTACCGTTGTGAAACCTGCGGCATTCTTCTGTTGCTATGGTGACTGTGGAGTGTGGATATGGTGCCTCTGGCGGCTATACCTGGCTGACCACAGTGAGCAGAGGACCCCTGCTAACCCGCAATGTGCAAGTGGAGGCAGTTTATTTGTTATTGCAGCATAACCGCCTAGCCTATGGACTGTTCGTATTCTGTAGTCTTTTTATGTTTCTTTTAAAAAAAAATATTTTATTTATTATTTTTATAGAGAGGGAAAGGGAGAGAGGCAGAGAGGGAGAGAGACATCAATGTACTGTTGCCTTTTACCTGCCTCCAGCTAAGGACATGGCTGGAGACCTGGCTTGCAACCTGGTTATGTGCCCTGACTGGGGAATTGAACCAGCGACTTTTGGGTTAGCAGGCCAGCACCTTATCCACTGTGCTACCAGCCAGAGCCTTTTTATGCTTCTTTAGTCTTTGCTCTCTGCTTATGAAATGTAACTTCTATATGGAAAAGGAGCTTATCTTTCTTACTCATTGATATATTCCTCAGAGCCAAACATATTATCTAGAAAATGTAAATGTCCAGTAAATATTTATTCTGTTAATACATTGTCTTTAAATAAGAAATAAGGATCCCTACAGCCAATGAATTAACATTTCTTAAGTGCACACACTACCTTCATAGTTCTCACAATATGACTTTGACAAAATCACTTCACCTTACGTACCTGATGCCTAAGTTCTTCTCTAAAAATGGGGATAATCATGAAACTATCCATAAGATTCTTGTGAATATTAAATGGGTAATATAAGTAAAACGAAGCATATTAATGAAGATTTCTTACTTACTAAAAGTGATACAGAATAGACATCCAGGACAAAGTATATAAATCACAAACTATATTTTCTATCTTTCCTTGTAACTAAATATGGTTATATGTTCTGGCTAATGAGATATAAGTTGAAATATCTGGGGGGATACTTGGGAAGATGCCTTCCAAAGGAGGAGACAAACTCTCTTCTCTTGCATAGGCTGCAGATGTAACGGGTGCAGCCCTAGCTGCTGCTTCATTCTGTGAGTGGAAGTGGAGGCTGGCAGCCATGGCTGGGAGAGCAGAAAGCAGAAGTTTAGGTTCCTGATGACTCTGTGGAGCTGCTAGTGTTCTAGACCTAGACAACTGGTCCTGGAAAGCCTGTCACTTCATTTCTACAGGAGAATAACCTTTACTTGTTTATGCCACTGGTATACTTGTAACTAGCAGACAAATAAGTTTCTAACTGATAGGATCCTATTATATACTATTATATATTGATAACCTACTTAATTTATCTTTTTCCAGTTGAGAGTCTATTGCAGGCGTGTTTGTGTATGCATACCTTCATGGTTAAAAATTCTATAGTAGTGCCTTTTTTCACTTTTGTGCTTAAGTTCTCTGCTGAATGAAATGGAAATTATATCAAATGGCAGTGAATAATATAAACCCAGACTAATGTCTTGTTGCATTCATTTATTAATTTATTCATTTAAAAAAGTTTTGCTGAGAAATTGTTAAGTACTAGGTTCTGCCTATTAGCTAGGGATTAAAACCCAACCCTTTGCCCCCGTGGCTAAGGATGGTAGAACCTAAAGACAAAGCCAGAACAACCACTAGCTAGAAGCTGTGTGGTGTAACTACTGTAACCAATGGACTGTAATACAACAGTTTGTTAACGCACAGAAGTAAAGTATTCACCCCCAAAGGGTTGGAGATTGCAGCATATTATAAAGGGGATAGCACTTATATCCTCAGTCAGAGCTTGAGGAGTGTCAGGGACACAGAGTGAAGGGAGAGGACAGAGTATTCAGAGAACTGTAAGGAGTTCAGTGGGGCTAGAACATGACATACTTTTTCAAGAGTGGAGACCAGAGATATCAGTACCAGATGAGGACTATTAAGAATAAGGATAAGGAATTTTTCTGGTCAATATACATAGAGCCCCTGAAAGATTATACAGAGGGAAGGGAAGAAGTAATCTGATCCAAGTTGCATTTTAGAAGGATCAGTTTAATTATAATGTAGAGGAAAGATTAGAGCTGGATTATGTTAACAGTCAGGAGGCCATTTTGGAAATAGTTCCAGGAATCTAAGAAACTGAAGAGAGAGTCCTGAGGAAGGAAGCAGAAGTAGGTGCTGTGAAACGGGAACCGGCAGGTGGAAGATTCGCTATGTGGGAAAGGCAGCTGGACAATCTCTGCATCTCTTGCTTGTGGTAAATGGTGCTATTTACCAAGACAGAAAAAGCAAGAAAACTTAAAATTTATGGCATTGGGGTAGGATGTGAAATTCAGTCTCTTGCCTCAAAAGGGAGACTGTAATAAAAATAATGAATTACCGTACCTTTCTTCTCTCTCTCCATATTTATTTAGTGTTCTCTATGTTTTATTTAGCTGAAATGGACAACTCAGGCAGAGTCCAAAGATAGGTTAATATCCTCTGCAGGGAAAAATAATAAGCATTCATGAACTGTTATTTACAAGTCAAACAAACAAGGTAATTGTTAGCAGAACAGATTATGAGTTTATTTTATGCTGTTAGTTTTAATTACCGTTGTGAAACCTGGTAACAATTTATTCAGTTAAATTGAGTTTGTGTTCTGTTTATCTTTAATTTTTCCACAGAGGAAAAAAAGTGCCTACATTTTGTACTGGAACTCCCTAAGAAAACTTAGAGAACAATTTAAACAAATTAAAAATTGAAATTAAGCATCAGCAGTAGATTAAGGGATTTATTATTTGCAGCTTAAAAGTTTGGTTATTAGTCAGAAGTCAGTATTTAGTAATGCACTGGACTGCTTAATTAGATGGACTTAATTATTTTTCAGTAAATAAGTTTTCATTCAAAAAATGCCAGCAGCCTTACCTTCTGGACGCTGTTTCTGGAGTCATGGGCAGGGCTCTCTTTCCTATAATAATAATGCCCCTCAATTCTTCGGTGGGTGTAGTGCAGGAGCTCAGTTCTAGGCAGGTTTACTTAGAATTCAGTGAGACTGAAAAATGGCAGTGGAGCATTGGAGAGGGAATTCATACCAGCTTAATCTCACTCCTGTGGGTGAGAACAGGAGAACAGAATCTGCCTTTTCAATTCTCCTGGTGGTGATTGACAACAGGGGAGTCAGGGGAGCTATCATCCACGTTAGTCTTGTCCTGTGGCGGTGGGAGGGAGTTGGGGGCCGGCTGCTTGAATTGCAGGGACCCAGGTGCACGGCTGTCCCGAAAGTATCAAACTATGCAAACTTTTAATTATATTGACACTGGCTCCATACTTTCGGGACAGCCCTCCTCTACATGAGGTTAACCAGTGGGCACCCAGCCCGTCTGAGCTGCTCATGCAGAAAGAATTCTGTTCAGTAAGGGTGACCTAGGCAAATGAAAATAGAAGCTTGTCCTCTGGCTGGTAGCACAGTGGGTAAGGCGCGAGCCTGCGAACCCAAAGGTCTCACTCAGGTTCGATTCCCAGCCAGGGCACATAATAAAGTTGCAAACCAGGTCTCCAGTCAGATCTGTGCCTGGAGTCAGGTGAAAGGCAACCATACATTGATGTCTCTCTCCCTCTCTGCCTCTCTCCCTTCCCCTCTTTCTAGAAATAATGAAATAAAATCTTTAAAAAATAATATATAAAAAAAAGAAAGAAAGAAAGAAAGAAAATAGAAGCTTGTGTAGGCTCCGGTCACCCTAACAGACAGTAGGGAATAAGCATATTGATTTAATCCTTGAAATCTCCCAGGAAAAATGCATTTAAGACTTTCAAATCCTTTACTTGGGAAGTGTTTGAAATTAATGTTATAAAAAACGGTTGTGTTTAGAAGCTTCTGATGAGGTTGAAAGGCAAAAGGAGGAAAGAAAGAAATAGAAATAAGGAGCTGTGAGAGAGCTCCCGCGGGCGGTGCGTTACTGCGATGCTGACGGGAAGAGGCTGGTTCCGGTGTTTGGCGCGGTGCTAAGGCCCCTCCCGCTCCAGCTGCGCTGGCCCTGCCCCGCTGTGGGGCTGCGTCTGAATGTGTCAGGTGAAGTGGGGAACCATCAAGAGCCGCAGCCCCACAGAGACAGGACGGAATTACTGCTGCTTCCATGATTTAACTGAACAGGGACAACATGTGAAAGTGGCACAAGTACAATAAAAGCAGCTGGAAACGGTAGACTGGTTAGATTCTTTAGTCTATTTACCTGAAGCATTTGGAGACAGAACAACCTCCCAATAAAGGTTAACAGACCAAATATTAAGCACTGAATGGAAAAGGTTTTACTGCCAAAGAGGGATTCCAGCTGTTATCAAACAGCAAGTTGGGGTCACACTGCCCATCGCCACCCTCTAGGCAAAAGCCAGAGGCCAAGGTTTGGAGATAAAGGAAAGGAGTCTTTATTCCGAAGCGGTCATTTGAGCCAATCAAGTCACAGCTTTCATCACTTAAGACTATTAAATAAGGCTAAACTCCAGCACCTGGGTTCTCCTAGCTTCTCCCCTGTTAGTTTCTGTAGGGTTAGTTTACAAAGGAAAACAACATAATACACAAAAGCTACATAATTCAGGAAGAATGGCAGGCTTCTGCCTCAGAGCCTGTCCCTCTAGAGCCCCCACAGAACAGCCCTGTCGCCCTCCGCCAGGCCAGGCCCGTCCTAGGCTGTGCGCGCAGTTCCTCCCCACACGAGACACAGTGGGTGGATAGCGCATCACCTGGGCCTCCTGCAGGAGGAGCCTGAGAGGGAGCCGGCTCAGGAGCCGAGAGAGCTCAGGAGCCACAGAGCCCGCCCTCTCTTATTTCCAGGGGCTCTGGAGGCATCAGCTTCCCGGCCAGTCCCATCCTAGGCTGCCTTCCACGGTTCAGCAACCTCCTCCTACGGCCCCTGTTACTTCTCCCAGGGATCTGAATCAGATCTCTCTGGATCACAGTCTAACAGAGTCTAGGCAATGGAAGATTTGGTTGGGGAAGAAAAAAGACAGTTAAGACTTTTAAAACCAAAGACCATCAACCACATGTCAGGGTTGCCTTTTTCTGGGAAACAGACTCTGGAGATTTGTGTTCACAGGGGTTGCTGGGGAGAGCTCTCAGGAACAACACATGTAAAGGGCAGGCCCAATAGGACTGGGCACAGGGAGAAGTTGAGCTGTGATGCGCTTCACTATGAACAGCTTGGAAGCTGAGATGCTCCTCAGAGGTGTCCCACCTTTAGACCAGGTGGTTGTCTTTGCATATCTTGCCCTGGTCAGTCCTTGAGCCAGTTACCTCAGGGGAAGGTACATAGGCAAAGAAAGAGGAAACAGTCTTCCAGGCGGGCCTGGCAGTGAGCCACCAGCAGGCAACCCTCTGGGTGGTCTGAAAATCAGTGGCTTTGGTCCAGAAGGAAGAGATCTAGGCTACACAGTCTCATTTTAGGAAAAACTAAGGCTCTGTGTGTGGCTGGTTGTGCGCTGTTGGATCTGAACATCAGGTGTTTGGCTAAGAAGAGGAGAATTTGGCCACATGTGTGGGACACTCGCCTAAGAGCGGATCCAGTTACCTGTGTCACATGCTTGACATGTCTGGTTAGGTATTCTGACATCTATGTCCTCTATGCTGCTTCCAGAGGTTGGGTGAGAGGTCAGGGAGTGCCATTCCTTTGAACTAAATTCCCATGGTTCTTGGATAATTTCTAAAGGAGGATAGACACTGGATTTTCTGATAATTTGGCCTATTAGGCTTTGGCTTGTTTGAATTTGATTAAAAACATGAAAGGTAAGAAAGGTTGCTTCTTAAAGTCCTAAACACATCATATAACTTATAATATTTGATGTGACTGCCAATTCCCTGCAATATTGACTATTTCCTCTCCAATTCTGTTTTCTCCTCAGGCACTGAAGTCTAATTCATCTGTGAGTAGTCTTACCTAAGCATGGGCTGATGGTAACTTCCAAATATGTGTTCTGGGTTCCAAACTCCTGACACTTCTGGGGCTTCTCACACTCCTACACTCTCACACTAAATACTTCACAGTTGACAAGATGCTTTTATAAATCTCTTTGATTGTAAATTTATATCCACATTTAAATATGCAAAGAAAGTACAGCTTCTGTAGTCTTCACAATTCATCTAATCATGTTAAGAAGCTCTTCTTTATTGGATAGCAGATGGGAGTGGATACTGAACAGTCTAATTCATTACACCCAGTTGCTAATTTACATAGCATCTGATATATCATTCAGTCTCTTTGATAAACCTGCATTACGCTTGCCCCATTTCTGCTTCTCTTCACTATGTAACCGGGAATATGAGGAAGGGGCTACGGGCTACATGGAGACAGGGAAGAGGAGCAGCCAGGAGCTAAGTGCCTAGGCTCTTGTAGCATCTTCTTGGTTCCTCTAGGCCGAGAAAATGCCATGTTTCCTCTGGTCAGTGGCATCCTGCCGGCATCTAATGAGTTAAGTTTATTGCTCATGAACTCAGAAGACTTTCTTGGTTGAGTCAGGTCCTGGTTGAGATAAAGTCTAAGGACTCAGTCCCCCACCTGGTCCTAGCTAGGGCTGAGTACCTCCTTGGTATATTGCTGTTGCTCTCACCTGGGGACCACTTGTTCGCAGTACAGTCACTTTTCTGTACAAGACTGACATCCAGCAATATCAACTAATCTCTGTGTCCACCATGGAGCCTGGAGAAATTCTGAAACCCCTTCTGTAATACATAGGATTTGGGGAGATGCCATATGATTATATTATACTTCTGTTTTGTTCTGCTTTGACTGCTTAACAAAGTTTGAGTCCTCAAATTCATTCTCTTGCCATTCTCTCTTCACTTCCTAGGTGATCTCATTTAGCACCATGGCGTTAAATATCATCTATAAACCAATGGCTCACAAACTATGACTTCATCCTAGACCTTCCCTCAAGACTCTAGACTTGAATAACAAATTTCTTGTTCAACAGCCATTTTTCATTGTCTAATAGGGCTTTTAAACTTACACGTCTAAAATGAGAGTCTTTTTCTTCCCCACAAACCTACATCTTTTTCAATCTTCCTCAACCCAGTAAACATCAACCTTCAACCTTTCAACTACTCAGCATAATACATTCACATTATCCATACCTTTCTCATAACCCACATTGAATTCACCGGGAAATCCCTTTGGCTATCCAAAATACATCCAAACTCAATACTTCTGAACACCTTTCCTTCTACCACCTTGGGCCTTTACGCTTTCCTGGATTAGCTTCATAACTGGTGTCCTTATTTCTGATCTCAGTATAAAATCTACCCCCAATATACTATCTAATATATACAAGATCAGTCCTGAAAGCATTGGCCATGCAAACTGTTTTAATTATATTGACATTGGCTCTATATTTTCGAGACAGACCTCATATACCCAATATATATATCATAGTATGTTACTTTTCTGTTCAAAAATTTCCGAAGGCATTTACTATTTCCTATTAGTGACAGTTTCTGCAGATATCCACATAGCTGTTCCCTCATTTCCTTTAGGTTTCTGCTCAGATATCACCCTTTAGTGAGGCTCTTGCTGATCATTTTAATGGTCTTTTAAATGGTCCCCTCCATCCCAACCCCCAAAACTGAAATTCCTTGCTCCAGTTCACTGCTTTACTTCTCTTTGCAGCACTTCTCTGCACAGACCAAACTGTGTTTGTTAACTGTCTTTTTCCCTCTAGAAGAGTAGGGACTTGATTCTATTTATTAGTTTATTTCCTGTGCCTAGAATGACACCTGGCACATAGTGACTGCACTATGAATTTTGGGTGATGTGATGTCTCTATTATATTTATTACATCATAAATAAGAGAAGCTCCAGAGTTTTCCAGCATAGTTTTTGCTCCCAGTCCCTGTTTTGGGTGTCTGCTCTATGGGAGGGGCAGAACTTTCTTATGTCTGCTTGGGAGCTGTTGGAGGAAGGAGCCTGCTTTCCTCCCTCCTGCCCACAACCTATGGGTTTAGTTTTACCATCTAAGTTGTTAGGAAAGTAGGATAGTGGGATAGTGCCTTAATATTGCAAATTCCAAGGTGTATGAAATCTGGTATTATTTTAAAGATTTAACCAAAAGCTAAGTTTCCCAGAACTGCTTCTACAAACATACTTAGTTGGGATGGACATGAAAGAGGACATGGTTTATTAGATGCAGGTGTAAATTTGAAAAAAGAATGACATAAAAGTCATAATATGTAACTAATCATGTTAAAAGCTACTATTGTTTCTGACTTTATGCTGGAAACATTTGTGCATATGTATATTATCTTCACCATAGCCTTAGAGAGTAAAGAAAAGTAGCTCTGCATTACTGTGGAGGAAACTAGGGCCTGAGTCATTAATGGGATGATCAAAACTCATAGTCTGAATAAGGGGCTGAGCTTGTATTGCTGGCTAAATTTTTTCTCCACTATACCATACTGCATGTATAGTTGTTTCCAAAAGGAAACCATGAGCTTGTTTTTGAAAATTATCTGCAATGCTGTTTGAAATGACCTTCAATGCCTTTCAAACAAATATAGCAGAACAGCTTCTTGTACTGTGGGAACTAAAGAGCCCACAGTCTGTTGACTACATATGTCATCATCTGTCTAGTACTACATGCTGGTTAATGATCACATTGTTTCACCAATTACCATGATTACGAAAAGATCTTCCATCTGGAATGGTGAAGGTGGCCTTTAGCAGCTTGGAGAGGGAAAGTGGACAACAGTCTATCACAGCGGGAAGTAGGTGACCTGCCTCTACCCTGAGCTTGCACAGAAGCAGGCCAATAAAGGGAGAGGAAAGGTAATTACTACGTATGAATGATCACTGCTGAAACCATCTTCCCCACAGTGGTCAAAGCCAGGGTTTTATGGCCTCGATATTAGCACAGTGGGACTTAAGGCTCAAGGGAGAAAGCTACATCTTTCATTTCGGTGCTCCTGCTCTCATGGCGTTTCTCATAGTCCTGCTGTGTTTCTTAAAAGTCTCACAGGGCAGCCATCCATCATCACCATCATCATCATCATCATCATCATCATCATGCCCATTCGTACTTAGGCGGCTTACCTCAAGTCACATTGCTCAGCTTCTCTGAAGGCACATAAAATCTCTCTTTTACTGGATGCTGCTCACCTACTTAGTGATTCCACACTCAGCTGCACTTGGGTAGAGGTAGCTGCTCTCTGCTCCTGCTGTGAGCTCCTGCCAGCCAAAACAAAGACTAGAAGAAAATAGGCTTCACAAATCAAGTCACTGTATGCAGAGACTTGAAAACAGCATAATAAGGTGGCTCATTAGTATTCACAGTTATCAAAGCAGCGGGGAGGCCTTACTGTAAAAGAGGTGCAAATGGCCCCCAAATCATTTTCAGGTGTTAAATCCTTGCACACTACATTCTTTTTCCTGATTAATATCAATTGTATACACTCCCCCATCACTTCTTTGCTGTGGATGTATTAATTATCATCTCATGTGAGAAGAAGGACCATGATTGACAATAATTCCCTTTACAAATCCCAAGTGATATGTAATTTGGTTTTCTAATTGTGGCTGTTTGTACAATCTGCTTCCTATTCTTGCTAAATTACTATGAGTTGAAAGGTTGTCAGTATGGAATTATGTTTACTCAAGGTATTGGGTCTGCTGTGTGCCTCTAGTGATGACAAAATTTGAACATTCTCAGTACGGTGGAGTCCTCACCTGTATGAATAGGCGGTTATCATTCACTGTCATAACTGCTACAGTAAGTTTACCAACAAAGGTCAATGGAAGGTGGGTTGATGCTAATAGAAGCTTCACTGGAAGTAACACTTGAGTTGGGTCTTGAGGGTAGGAGCTTGAGAAGCAAAGAGGAGGGAGGGAGAAAGACATGTTAGACATTATGGATGGCATATGGAAAAATTTTGAGCAAGCTCTGTTTGGAAAATGGTGATAGCTTAGTTGCTATAGGCATGGCAAACTTATCTCTATCATGTTAGTCTCTTCATAGTTGGGGTTTTTGTTTCTTGATTTAATGTGGAATTTGATTTCACTTAAACCCTAATAATTGCTACATGGTACTTACCGTAGGGTAAGTAGTAGGACAGAGGGAGCCATGAGGCTTACAAAGAGCAAGAAGTGACTTCAGCAAGAGGTATGCATTTAAGGAAGAATTCTCTCTTTGTCTCATTTTCCCCATTGATGAAATGAAGCATCAACTAACTTCTATCTAAAGGCCATCAATTAGTGAAATAGGACAGAATCCTCAGTCAGTGGATTAATTCTCCTCCCTGCAGGCTCATGAGTGTTTTGGGGGAGGGGAGGCAGAGAGGTGACTGGGAGGTATCACCTTGGCCTCTCTGAGATGCTCAGCCCCTACACCACCCATGTGCACTTAAGTGTGTGCTCTCACATGGGTACTTGAAGGCTTTGGAGAAAAACCAGTGTACCTCTCACAAAAAAAGTTTGGGAACCCTCATATGTGGAAAATGCTTAAAATCTCTTAGAAATCTAGAATATGTATTAGAATACTAATCCTTTCTGTGCACTCTCAGAGGATTGGGGGTGACTAATTTTAGAAGAGAAAAACATCAGAAAAATGCTCCCACAGCTGTTCACAGTTCGAGTGAGCAGGTTTTATGGTCAGGAATAAGAACAATTCTCTAGAGGAGGAGAATAATTTATTGCCACAGTGGAAGAAAAGGGAGCTGAGTGGAGAGAGTGATCTTTCTTAGGATCTATCTGTGGGTTCTGCTTTTCGCTGAATTTTCTATGACTCTGGTGTAGAGGTTGACATTTTTCCTGCATGTTCTCCTTGCCATCAGTAAATTAAGTATTTCAGTACCTCTAACAAGATAACTCATAGAAATCTGAGGGTCCTCTTCAACAATACTCACAAACACAGGCTATAAGGGAGCAGAGAGCTTGAGGCTCCTCTGGTAAACCAGCAGACAGGACAACAAAGAGCCTTTCCTTCTCACCTTCTTCCTCTCCATCCCAGAGTGGTGAGCCTAGGCCTCCAAGGGGAGATTCCTTTTTTTTTTTCTGGCTCCCACCATCCTGTGGACAATTCTCAACCTGGACAGAGACAGAGCCTTGAGTTTCAGGAAGGATAGAAGCAGATATCAGGTGAGGTAAGAGGCTTGGTTCCCGTTAAACCTTTCTTAAGTAGAAAAAACAGGGGTCCTACTTATGCGTTTGAATGAGAGGCAGCATAAATTGATCATAAAATCACTGAAGAAGAAAAATGGTAAGAAAAAAATAACTAATTTACCTGATTTATGAAGGTCATTAACAACTTACTAGGATGTTCTAATTCACTTGAGACAGTAAATTTTATGTGACAAACATGACAATTGAGAAAAAGTAAGTGGGAGAATGCAAAGTAGCAAACATTTTGTTTTCCCCTTGTCCCCACATCTCATCTTCATTTTTCTTCTTCTTTTCTTTTTTTTACCATGGAAACTCTTGCCTTTTGTATCACATATGTCTTGACTCTTATTCAGGCTGACAATGACTCATGCTATCTTGCCCTCTAATTGTGCTGATGGGTGAGACTCTGCTCTCTGGATAGTCTTGTGGTTTGGGCTGCCAGTTTTCTGGCTGTATCTAATAGTATCTCTTACATGTGGTCAAAGAATTGACTTTGAGATTAGATGGAATCTTCCAGTTAAAGAGATGATTTTCTTTGGTTCTGGCTCCTCTAACTGAAAAATTTTAAAAATCATCTAGAGATTACAAAACTAAAGATTGTTTGTCTCCCTGCTATTTTCTATCTTTTCTTTTTTCTTTTTGTTTTTTAGATACAGCATGACTGAGTCTGTGAATTGTAAGGAGCTTCAGTGATCATCAAATCTAATTTTCCTCAAAGAGCTCATTCTCAATTGTATATGATTCTAGATTGCACAAGAATCAATTATTTTTAAAAATGTAATAAATGTTTATTTTAATCTGTATTGTAAAAATTTAAATAGAGCAAGAAAATTATATTTTCAAGGGTATTATTGTATAAAATGAATATGGCAATAACTGTAAGCTCTTATGGATGACTGAAGTTTGGGAAACACTGACATACGTCTTTCTTTCAATAGCTAGATAAACTGAGGCCCAGAAGACAAGTGACTAGCCCAAAGTATAGCTAATTGCTAGGAGACCTGGGGCTTATACACAGGATATAGGACTTTTTGTCTATCACTTTCTTTCTTTTTGCAAATAAGTAGCATTTTTTGCTGAACTCACTAATTAATTTTTGTATGCTAAATTATGCATCTAATATCCATGCATCAGATAAAAAAGCAATTTGGGGGAAATGTTTAATACAATATCTAATGAGTACTGAAGAGTGATTCTAAAGGTAGTCCATGTTGCACTTGGCAATGAAGTCTGAGAGATAATCATCAGTTGGCAGCTCATGATGTCTGTAGCACGTATAACTTACTGTAGCATTCCTGCTAGGCACTTGATTATATTTCACAGTTAATCAAAGGAAGATTACTTGAACAAGCTATGTTGAACACCAACATGAGATATATTTTCTGTGAAACAGTATCTGCACCCACTATTTCTATTATTCTGTTTCTTCCATAACTTTGATCTCTGTGTCTCTGCTACAGTGGGACTACTAACAACACTAATCATAGCTACCACTCATTAAGCTTTAAGTGCTCTTCACTCATAAGTAAAATATTTTTACTCATTCAATCTTCACACCAGTGCTCTACAGTAGATCCTACTTTCTACTCAATTGAAAGATCAGGAAACTTGCCCAGTATTGGAGAGGAAGTAAGAATGTCTTGTCCCAGCAGTCTGTTCCAGTATTCACACTCTTCATCTCATGTTCCTAGCAAACCAAACAATCTGGTCTTTAAAGAATTTCTTTACAAATTTTTATTAGTTTGTACACTGTGATAGTACTGAAGAATTCACTGTAGTTTGTGTATAGTTGGATGGTAACACTTGCTTTAAAAATAACTTTATTTTCTAAACTTCACATTATGTATGAAGATACTGTCATGTAATTTGACAAAGTTCCTTAAAGAGGATTATATGGGGCTGAAAATTGGTAAGGTTATTAAGATGTATTTATGCAAAATAATTTTAAAATTAGGCAAAATGGAATGAATGGCATGAAGAAGTGCAATGAAAAGGGTGACTGGGAATTAAAACAACAATGATGATGGTAATAATAATTACAGCAGCTCTGATGCCTTGAGAGGTTAATATGCACCTACCACTATGTTGAATACTTATTTATAATATATATTTAAATTCCCACATCAATCCTTTGAGGTATCTGTTATCACTCTAATTTTCTTTTTACTTTGGATGATTTTTTATTTTGCATTTCATACATCATTCGGTTTCACATTCTCATAGCATCAGCAATTACAATAACTATCTCATTTCCCAAGTCTAAAGAGGGCAAGACAGCCACACCTGTGGCCATAGGCAACACACCATTGTGCTCAAAAAAACACAAAATTGCACAATTTTTCTTTCATTTTTCTTAAACTAATACCTGACACAAAAGCTCCTGGTTGGAGAATGGAAATCTTTTTCTTTTTCATGACTCAAACTAAACATTAAACTTAGCTGACGGGGAGAAAGGTCTTTTCAATAATTAATTGCACACACACGAAAAATCCTTTATGATGCATAAATATTTTGTTAAACAGGGCACAAAAGTACTTTCACTTTTTGGTTGGTTTGGAAGTTTGAAAAGAATGGGGAGTAATGGCAGGGGCATGGAGCGCTGGGGAGAGGGAAGCAAAGTGGGCAGAGAAGGTAGGGGGAGCGCTGGTCGGACCTGGCGTGGCCATCGGCTGGCTCGCGGCCAGCTTGGGGTTGGCTTTGGCAAACTGTGTGGCCTCAGGGCCTTGCAGGTGCTCAGTATCAAAGCGAACGCCAGTCAATGCATTCTTGGCTGTCAAAGATCGCAAAATCAACAGGCTGCCGTGACATGAGCTTGATCAAGGACCCTTCATACCTCCTGAACTGCCTGGACAGCAGCTAGAGTTCTTTGGGTCTAATGCCCACAGGGAGGCCACTGGCGGGCAGTGTCCGGACGCCTCCTCTGGGGGGCCGCCAGAGCCGCTGCGGTGCTGGTGCGGTGCTCCTCCCGCTGTAGGTTACTTGCGGTTGGCTAGAGGGGTGGTGGTGCGAGGAAAGCAATGCAAAAGTGGGCCCGGGGTGTTAGCACTCTAATTTTATGGGCTAAGGAACATACACACAGAAAGGTCATGTCATGTGTCCCCCAGCCCAGCTCCTGGCTGTGGAAGGAAGGTTTGAACCCACGTCCAGTTCTCCCATTTCACCTCTCTTTATTCCTGGGAGCTCTTAGAGTACTTCTAGCATGGGGCGTGGTGTCCCTTTGTTCTACTTTTGGTTTGAGTCATGGGAGAAAACCATACTATTTTTTTTTTTTCCTGCTTAAATGAATAGCTAAGCCTCAAACTTCCCAAAATAGCAGGCTTGAGGAGGTCTTTGGGGTCTCTCAGCAAGAACTGCTTTTAGAAATCTCCTAAATAAGCTCTGATAACACTACCTTCACTATGATTTTGATGATTTTTCCAAAGTGTCAACCAGCTCCATTAATTCACTTTATTCATAAAAGAGAGTTGGGTCTGGATACCTTTTGACCAATTCACAAATCAAATACTGAGCATTTGCCAATGCAGAGCATTTCAGGAGAAAAGGTTCCATAGGCTGTGAAGTCTCTCCTCCAAGGGGTGCTCTAAAACTTTCCTGACAAAGGCTCTGAGGTAACTTTATAATCTTCCAAGGTGACAATTTTGAAACTGGACATTTGATTCATTAAAAACAAAACAAAACACCCAAAGCCCTGGCTGGTGGTGGCTCAGTGGAAGTGCACCAGCCTGCAAACCCAAAGGTCGCTTGTTCGATTCTCGAGTCAGGCCACATAACCAGGTTGCAAGCCAGGTCTCCAGCCAGGTCTGTAGCTACAGGCAGGTGAAAGGCAACCATACGTTAATGTTTCTCTTCCTCTCTGCCTCTCTCCCTTTATTTCTCTCTAAAAGTGATAATAAATAAAATCTTTTAAAAATGTTAAAATACCCTCCCCCCCAAAAAAACACAAACAAACAAACAAAAACCCACCCAAATCCAAAAGTTAAAAGAATATAAACATTATGTAGTCAGGAAAGAAAAAAAAGTCCAACTTTCCCAGAATAGCACCTGGGGGGATGGGGCGAAAGGTCTATCTTAGATCCTTAGATTAGGTTGAGAGCTGTCTCTTTGTCATTTTGATTCTGACTCAGAGTTGTTTCTGTAATTTTGATTCTACCCACCGTATTCCAATATTCCAACGGGTCTTTCAAAACTAGAGAATCAAGCTCATTTTCTCTTCTCCCTTCACATATTGGAAGGCACCTCTCTTGTCTTCTCTGAATTGGCTCTTCTTAAGGTTAATCAAAATCTTTAAAACTTCCTTCCTCTATGAAAAAATAATAGGCTAGTTCATCTAAAACATTTGAATGTCCTAGATGAACAGAGCCTAGTTCATTACTGGTTTGAAAAATAGGGAATGTGCAATGATTAAATGCTACTTGGCTTGTTTTCTCTTTGCAAGGCAGCCTTTGGGACAATGATAAATATTTGTCTAAACTATGCAGCTGAACCATATGCAAATTTGCATAATGGCACTCTAGGTGATGTGCTGCATGTAATTACTTGTTAATTGCAACTTGATAAAGCTGAATTTTAGCAACACACTCATGACTGAAGGCACTGTCAGCCGCTAGGAGCCCTCAAAATGTCTCCTTGTCACCTTAAGTGACATTAAGGAAGAGTAAAGATGTGGCAAGAGACAATGGAAAGATGGTTTATAGACTTTTCTCCAAAGTCACAAATATGTGTGATTTCAAAGAATTTCTAAGAGTGGTACAAAGGATTTGTTTATAGTACAAATGCTTTGATTTGATCGGTCCAAAATTTCAGAGTCTTTGGCAAGACTTTTTCAAATTGATGCATGATTTGGAGAAAAAACATGTATTAAACACTCATTGTGGGTCATGCCCTGCAGTGCTTGCACAGAAGAGAAATCTAGGCTGTCCTAATAATGCTTTTTGCTCTTCTGAAAACCATGTGTCTCCAAAATAAATCTCAATAAATTTAAGAAGATTGAAATCATAACAAGCATCTTCTCTGACCCCAATGCTATGAAACAAAAAATCACAAGAACACTAAAAAACATGCAAAGACATGGAAGCTAAATAACATGTTATTATACAATGAATAGGTTAACAAAGAAATGAAAAGAACCTTGAAACAAATGAAAATGAAGACTTAAAATGCAAAATCTGTGGGACACAAAAAGAGGGAAGACTCATGAGCTCATTTTAGGAGGCCAGAGCTATTCTAACTTTAAAACCAGATAAAGACATTACGAAGAAAGAAAATTGTAAGCCAATATCCCTCATAATCATAAATGCTAAAACCCTCAACAATATTATTAGCAAACCAAATATAGCAATACAGCAAAAGATCATATGCTATGATCAAGTGGGATTTATAATGGGAATGCAAAGTTGGTATAACATTCACAAGTCAATAAACATTACTTACCACATAAACAAAATGAAGGATAAAAACCACATGATCATATCAATAAATGCAGAAAAAGCTTTTGGTAAAATCTAATATCCATTTATGGTTAAAACTCTTAGCAAAGTGGGAATAGAGGGAACATACCTAAACATAATAAAGGCCATATATGACAAACCCACTGTTAGCATCATACTCAACAAGAAAAAACTACAAACATTCCCCTTAGATCAGGAACAAGACAGGGATGTCACTTTCACCTCTCTTTATTCAACATAATATTGGAAGCACTAGTCATAGCAATCAGATGAGAAGAAATAAAAGGCATCCAAATTGGAAAGGAAGAAGTACTATTGTCCTTATTTGCAGATGACATGCTACTGTATAGAAAACCCCAAAGATTTCACCAAGAAACCACTAGAATGGCAACTGAATTCAGCAAAGTAGCAGGATATAAAATTAAAATCCAGATATTAGTTGCATTTTATATGCCAATAACTGATAGAAAGGGAAAGCAAGAAAACAATGCCATTCACAATTACTTAAAAATATATACCTAAGAATAAACCTAGCCAAGGATATAAAAGGCCTGTACTTGGAAAGTTATAAGACACTGAAGAAAGAATTGAAGGAGGTACAAATAAGTGGAAGCACATACTGTGTTCATGGATAGGAAGAATCAACATCATTAAAATGTCCATGCTACCCAAAGCAATCTATAGACTTAAAGAAATTCCTAGCAAGATTCCAATGATGTATTTCACAGACCAGAACAAATATTTCAAAAATTTATAAGGAATCACACAACAACAAGGTCCCACATAACAACAGTGATCCTGAGAAAGAAGAACAAAATTGGAGGAATCACGTTACTTAATATCGAACTATACTACAAGGCCATAGTAATCAAACAGCTTGTTACTGGCATCAAAAACAGACACATAGATCAATGGAACAGAATAGAGCCCAAAAATAAACCTCACCTTTATAGTCAATTAATATTCGATAGAGGAAGCAAGTACATACAATGGTCTAAAGCTTATTCAATAAGTGGTGTTAAAAAATGGGACAGATAGTGGAAAAAGGAAAAAAAAAAAAAGAAACTAGATTATTTTTTTACACCAACACAAGAATAAACTCAAAATGGACCAAAGGCTTAAATATTAGACCAGAAACCATCAAAATCCTAAGAGAAACATAGGCAGTAAAATCTCTGACATTGCTTATATACTTTTTTTATTGGCTATATCTCCCCAAACAAGGGAACAAAAGAAAAAATAAACAAATGAGACTACATCAAACTAAAAAGTTTTTGCACAGTAAAGGAAACCATCAACAAAATAAAAAGACAACCCACAGCATGGAAGAACATATTCACCAACAAATCTGATAAGGGATTAATATACAAAATGTATAAAGTACTTACAAAACCCAAAGAAACAAACAACCCAATTTAAAAAATGGACAAAGGACCTGCAAAGAGGACATAAAAATGCCAATAGACATGTGAAAAGATGCTCAATGTCACTAATAATCAAAGAAATACAAATTAAAACCACAATGAGATATCATCTCACACCTGTTAGAATGACCATCATCAGTAAATCACCAAACAACAAATGCTGGTGAGGATGTGAAGAAAAGGGAACCCTTTTTCATTATTGGTAAGAATACTGACTGGTGCAGCTACTATGAAAAGCAGTATAGAGATATCTCAGAAAATTAAAAATGGATCTGCCTTTTAACTCAGTGGTCCACTTCTGAGAATATGTCTGAAGGAACCCAAAACATTAATTCAAAAGAACATAAGCACCCATATGTTCATTGCAGCGTTACTTGCAATTGCCAAGATATAGAAGCAGCCCATGTGTCCATCAGTGGATAAGTGGATAAAACAACTATGGGACATTTACACAATGGAATTCTAATAGGCTGTAAAAAAGAAGAAATTTTTATCCTTTTACAGGTGGACCTGGAGAACATTATCCTAAGTGAAATAGTCCAGTCAGACAAAGACAAATACCCTGTGATTTCAGTCATACATGGAATCTAATGAACAAACTGAACTAACAAGCAAAACAGAGGCAAATTCATAGATGGAGAACAGATGACCGTTGGGGGCAGGGATAGTTAGGAGGTGGAGAGATCAAGCCAAAAGGGAAAAAGGACTCATGGACAGGGACAACTATGCAGTGATTGCTGGGGAGAGGAGGTGTAAGGGTAATGAAAAAAATATAATAAAGATTAAGTTAAAAAATATATGAAACATGTCTCCTTGGAGAAACTCCTTCTTAGACCAGGATTCTATACTTTCCTATAATGATCTAAGAAAGCTGATAAAATCAAATCAACAGATTCAACAATTTAAGTAAAAGTTTTGTGCTAAGTTCTGAGAAGAAGAAAATGAGTAAGACATTTCTTGTTACTGATTTATTTCCCCCTTTTTAGCAGTCTTTTGGATTTTGAAATGATTTGCATCACTGTTATATACATACTCCTTGAGCCCTGGCTGGTGGCTCAGTGGATAAGGCACTGGCCTGTGAACCCAAAGGTTGCTGGTTCAATTCCCCAGCGAGGGCACAGAACCAGGTTGCAAGCCAGGCCTCCAGCCAGGTCTGTAGCTGGAGGCAGGTGAAAGGCAACTGTACATTGATGTCTCTCTTCCTCTGCCTCTGTCCCTTCCCCTCTCTTTAAAAATAATAAACAAAAAAATTTAACAATACTCTTTAAGAGCTAAATTATATATGGCAAAATGATACAATATCAAGTGTAAATGGGCAGATTACAAACATTGCTTGGAGAGGCTGTGCTAGAGCAATAGAGGAGAAAGCAGTGTGGAGTCTGAATGTTTACCCTACCATTGCCTTTGGCACATTATGTAACCTGCCTGGCTTCACCCAGGGAATGATAATACATGGCTCTTACCTTCTTACTCATAGAATACTGACTATAAAGTGCACCAGAGAACCCCTGGCCCATAGCTCAGATTCAATAAATATCAGTTATTATTGCAGTATCTGTGCTGTGCCAGAACATTGTGAAATTATGTAAACACTTGGAGTGAACCTAGAATAGCCAATGGAAAATAAATAGTTGTTGATTATTTACTATGAGAGGATTTAAAGCGCCCTGTTTTTCAACTTATCTTGAATGAATGCTTGTGTGATAAGTATAGATTATAACATAAAAAATAAAATTATTAAATAAAATTAGTTGTAAGCAGAAACCTAAGACACAGTCTCTGCCCTCAGGGACTTATGGTATTGTGGGGGGACAGACAGATCTGTGGGTACACATTTTAATTGCAATTAAAAAAGGAAGCAATAAATCTTGCAATAATGAGAAGAAATATTCAGAACGATTTCCTCTAGTCAATACTGTCTGAGATGTAGGCAGAAGGAGCACTAGTGGTGGTGGGGTCAGCAAAACCCACCTGTCAGGTGCTGGAGGTGTATTTGGGGATTAGAGTGATGTATGTTGGTGCTGCATTGTGGACAATCTTAAATATCAAGCCACGAAGTTAGGGCTTTGCTATTTACTCTGTGAGTTTATTCATCTAACACTCTTCTTGGAAAATTTATTGTGTATGGTGTGAGGATGCATTAGACATCCTGACATTTTCTTCTAATGATTAGTTTCTCAGTATATTAAAAAATAATAATAATGCTTTAAGTAAGATGATGTGGGGTACAGGAACAAGGGAAATCAGAAGCAGTGTATTAGAACCACTAAAAGACATGCCATTTCATTGATTTTGTGCAGATTCCTTCAATGAGGAGGGGCTGTGACCTTCCCTGACATCACCACCCACAGCATCCTCGCCTGGAAACTAGCATAACCAGAAACCTTTCAAACTTCTGGATAAAGCTGAAAAAATGCATGACATTTGAAAACAGTGAAGTTTATCTTTCCAAACAAATCAATTGATGTACACATGGACCCAGGAGTCAAAAAGGCCCCTGACTCTTCCACTTATAAGTGAACCAAAATTTCAGTTACACAGGATGCCTTAAACATGACTTTAGGTGCAATACATTCATCTTACAATAAATACCAATAAGATGATAGGACATGGGAGGCCTGGTTCGGGAGGCCTGGAGCAGGAGGGCTGGCACAGGGGCCCTGCCTTCTGGCATGGGTGGCTGGATGCAAGCCCTGGCTTTGCCATTGTAGGCCTACAACCTTAGGTGGAGTCACCTAAGGCAGGGCAGCCTGAATCCCAAACTCCACTGTTGTAAAAAGTGGATTGAAATAATGCTTCTTCAGCAGGGAACTCTTGGACTGATGGAAGAGACTTTCTCTTGGCTACTTGCTTTTTAGAACTTGAGCTGGGATCATGCAGTGGAATGGTACCCAGTCTACTTAAGTATGCCAAGTCACAAACTTGTCTGCATGATGAACATCACATAAGAAGATTCTTCAGTTCTCCAAAGTGATATGCCCTCTTCCATTTTCCACAAAGCAAGGTTACTCTTTTGGTCCATCTTTCATTTTCCCACTTCTGATGGGAAAATAACTGCAGGTACTACTTACAGGTGCCAGATGCTGGTTTAAATGTTTTATATGTGTTAACTCATTTAATAATTCATGAAAAATTTTAGTGGATATTATTATTATTATCCCTATTTTATAGATGAGAAATGAGAGGCATAGAGAAGTTAAATATTTTCTCATGATCATACAATAATAAATATTGGATCTGGAGTTTAATTCAAGTGATCTACCTCCAGAATCAATGTGCTTAATCACCAAATTATATTATCTCTCTTAAATAGGGTGGTGGGTGCTTGCTTTTACTATAATAAAACAAGTAGCATGAGTTCTCAGCCTCAGGCTCAGGAGGTAATAGAGGGTGGGAAAAACTCTAGCAAACAGGAAAATGACTCTCTGAAGGGGACACTTTCTACTCAGATCAAACTATTGGTTGCCATGGGATGTTCCTGGTCTAATATTGTTAGCACAGATCTTCTGATTTTTTAATAAACACCAGAATTCAGAATTTCAAAAAAGTATTCTGTTATTTGATGCTTCAAACTAGTTACAAAATTTTACAAACTCAACACATGCCATTAATGATTAAGAGGACAGTAGTTTGTGGTGCTGGTTGAGGGATATTAACAGATTCATGGTTATAAGAATAGTCTCTGCAACTGGACTTCAAGTCCAAATGCCTACCTCATCCTTATGAACAAGTAAGTCATTCATATGCTTTACCTCTGTTCTGCTGTCAGTAAAATGGGGCTTAGGCCATAATGGGGATATATGTCTCAGATAATTGGTATGAGGATTAAATAAGTTGATATAAATAAAGCACCTGAGTAGTGCCTAGCCCATGGTAAGCACTATGTTAACACTTATAATTATTAACTCCTATTATGATTTGTCTTATGAAATGAAATTAATAATTCACAATGGCTGAGAAACTTACCTAAATCTGGGTGACAAGTGGAGTAGGAAATAAATTAGCTTTCCTTGGAGAAGAAGAATGTTCTACGCAGCCCTCAAGTGAATTATCGAATTTTAGGATGTTATGACCACCATTTTAGTCCCAGTTTAGATTCTACCTCCATTTTCATCAAAGTAAACCTAATAGAAAATGATTTCCTCAAAAATATATAATAAAAACTGAATTTTACTGTTTTTAAAGATTGTATTTCCTCTTAGTTCTTTTCTGGGAATAAAATTAGTAGAGAAGGGACTAGACAACCTTTTCTGCAAAGTAAATTAAAATGAAGAGCAAAAATTCATCAGTTTCTGAAGGTGACAGCAATTACACTCCATTTAGCATCTGATAAGGACAATGTCTTATACATACAGATGACATGAGGATATGAATTGCAGTCAGGTGAGATCCCAAAGATTTCTGCAGTGGTTCTCAATCTTTAAGGTACTAAAGAGTCACCTGGGAACTTGTTTAACTTTTCTTGTACTTTATACTGGAACACCTATCAACTTATGTGTGAGTGAGGCTCATGTTTATTTTATCAAAACATTAGATATATGGACTCTGAGATATACTCTTCTAAAATATAAGTTTAGGTTATTAGACAATGATGTTACCTACCCAACAATTTCTTCTGTCTTTTTAACAAAAAGATTCTTGAGTATTATGGGTCTTGAGTCCAAGAGAATGAATATTGATTTGGTCAAAATTGTAACTAGATTCCATTTACTTGATAGGCATAGGCGTGGAATATTACTCTAGTCAATATGATAAAATGGTGAGTCCTTTGGGCAAGTTTTTCACTCTGATGGAAGACGGAAATGCATCAAGCCACTGCTATTTTTTACCTTGCCTCTGCATAAAGATAATATCTTACAACCAGGTTCTAGGGTAAGCTGAGTTGCCATCACACTGAAGATGGAGGAGAAAGAGGGAAATAAATCTGTTATTGGTAACATTATCAATGATTAAAACAACATTGGAAATATCTTGCCCCTGGACTTGTTGCGACAATAGTCTCACACAATTTCAAGTACTTTTCAATAGATACACCGTTATTTAAAGTTTAGAGCATCAGTATGAAACAAATTTTGTTCCAGAAAGCTGTAAGAAACAAACCATAAAATAGAGGACTTACTGAATGCAGTAGATAGAATTGAGGTCAGAGATGGCTGCACTACTCCAGTCTGGGAACTTGGAGATAAATGTAGCCACAAACTATTTGGTCTAACTGCCAGTTGTTCCTTGGGATACAGATTACAGTTTCATCTGGCTAAAATTCAATGTATTGGAATTTTTTGGTTGTTTATAGACTCCTTCAGTAAGTTTCTACAAGAAAGAGACAAATGATCTGAATGTGGCCCCTATGAGGACAAAGAGAAAAAAAACACAGACTTTGCGTATTTAACGCCTGTAGGCTGAAAACTGAGTAGACGGAGTCTTTTAAATTGAAAGGCTTTTAATTTGAAAGAGTCTTACAGTGTTGAAAAAGCCATTTTTGTAACCCCTCACCCCTTCACCCCACAAACTAAAGCTAGTTTATGAAGTGGTAAGAATGCAGGAAGGAGACTTATCAGAAAATAAAATTAATGCTTTGGTATTATTAAATACCAAATTAATTATTAATTTTGGTGCCTCAGGCCTCTTGAAAATATGCCCCATTATTCATTATTTCTAAGTGAAATAGAGGAAGCCTATCTGCAAAGATTGAATAAATGCAAAAACTTCTCCAACAAAGACAACACTTTTCAAAGGTCTTAATGTAGAGGCCACAACACTAAATAGAGGAAGGAGGCTGGGATGCAGAGGGCAAAGGACAATGGATGGGAAAGAAAAATTTCAAAGGTAGTGACCATGTCAAATCAAAACTTTTGCCTGCTATTGCTAACCCATGTAAATGATGGGAAGTGTTTGCTAGGATTTTGTATCACTTTGTCACTAAAGAAAACCTGATGCTGGTGGGGAACAGCTCGACTGAGCAACCTCTAAGGCAAATTGCAGCCTCTAAACCTGAACCAACAGGATGTAAGCAGCTAAACCTGTGCATCCCTCAGGAAATCTGTGTCCCCTCACTCATCTCTGATGTGGTCATGGAGGATGAGCCATTGAGAGAAAAGAATCAGTTTTATGTAGGACAGGAGGCAAGAGAGACCCTCCCAGATGGCAGAACCAGGCCTACTGAGGATGATGGACAAGGGACATTTTCTGGAGGCCTGAACCCTATCTTCCCATTGGCTATCCTGGGAGCTGCCTATCCAGATGAGTAAGGATGTCTGCACCAGGGTCTCTGCATTGCCTCTCATTATGTCCCTGTTAAACATAATTTTGTGACAGTTAACTTCTTCCATTTCTTCCAGTGTGCACTTGTGTGTTATGGGTAGATGGTTTGTCTTCTAGCCATCAGATTGAACATATGGAACCAATAAAGAAAACTGTGCATCACCCAGATGTCCAGGACTTGGAGCCAGATGTAAAAATGGATGAGGCCTGAAGTTTCCTCCCTTTAGGAAATGAGAAAATAAGGGATAAATGTAAGGCTATTGTTTTTAGCATAAGGAATGGCACAGATGGGCATTGGGAAGTCAAAAGCATAGAAGGTGGTAAACTTGCTGAACACCTAACACTTCTCTTTGCCTGCTACTATGGACTGCCTTATTTAAAGATTTCAGGTTTCTTCTGGGATTAAAAACACGTATGTGAAGATGGCAGCAGAGGTATATTCGGTTTACCTCTTTGCACAACCACATCAAAATTACTACTAAAATATAGAACAACCATCACTCAGAACCACTAGAAATTGAGTTGGATGGGAGTCTGATAACTACAGACTTAAACAAAACATAACCATCCAGACTGGTAGAAGAGGGTAGACACAGAAAAGGCTGATCCCACATTCATGTGTGGTGGATAAAAATTTGGGAGGGATATCTTGGGAATGAGGAGTCCCAGTTCCACACCAAATCCCCCAGTCCAGGATTCCAGTGCAATGAAGAAAATCCCCCATAACTTCTGGCTGCAAAAACTAGTGGGGATTGGGTCAGTGGAAGAAACTTCTGGAGTCCAAGCAGATCCTTTTAAAGAACCCATACATGAACTCACCTATCCAGACTCACCCACTGTGAGCTCCAGCACTGGGGCAGCAGCTTGAAAGGCACCAATGGCATACAAGGAGTCACTAAAGTGTATGGCATCAAGGCAAAAGCTAGGGTACAGCATTCTCCCAGACAGAAAGGCAAGCCATTGTCTTTTTTTCTGAACCCTCTCTTCACAGACCCACAGAGCCACAGAGCCAGCAGGTTGGTGCCATATTTGAGACTCCATCAATATGACTAATGCTGTTTGCTGCACCCTGGAGATTTTCAGACACTCTGCCCCAGCAATTTCTTTCCATATGAATGACTGGCCTTGGATTATACTTCACAGCTTCCTAAATCCTCTCAAATAAGCAACAGCCAGCCTTAGTAATCTCCCAGCCCCCATACCTCTTGCTAAGTGGCCCCAGGCTCAGCACTCCCAGCAGTCAGCCTAGGTTCACAGCTTGGCTTCTGCTGGGAATCTTCAAGCCCAGCACAAGTAGCAGCCATCTCAGATTTCTTTATAGCTCAGGCAGGGTGGTCCTGGGCAAAACACAGATCTGAGATGCCCTTGTCCTGCACCATCTGGGAAACCTCAGAGCTTGTGCACCCACTGAACAGCTATAGACCATGTCAGAGTACCACCCCCTGCCCCTTCACAGCTGATCTTCCATGGAGGACAGATTGATGGTCAGTGGTCACAGTCAGTTCTTGTAGCTAACTGCTCTGGGTAAATTTCTCCCATTGACATGCCAACAGTAATCAAGGCTCAACTATAAGAGAAGGTGAAGTTTGAATACCCAGCTTGGGTGATAAGGGAGACTGTGCCACTGGACCCTACAGTATGGATCTACTACATTAGACCACACTACCAAGACAGGGACTCATAGAAGCCCTACCTAATACATAGAAACAAATACCTGGAGGCTGCCAAAATGTGGAGATAAAGAAACCTGGTCCAAATGAAAGAACAGATCAAAGATCTAGAAAACAGCTAAATGAAATGGAGATAAGCAATCTATCAGATGCAGAGCTTAAAACACTGGTTAGAAGGATGCTCAAGGAACTTAGTGAGGACCTCAATGTCATAAAAAAAAAAATCCAGTCACAAATGAAGATTACACTAATTGAAATTAAGAACAATTTATAGGGAAACAACAGTAGAATGGATGAAACCAAGAATCAAATCAATGATTTGATTTGGAATATAAAGGAAACAAAGACAACTAATTAGAACAAGAATAAAAAAGAATCCCCAAAATGAGAATAGTGTAAGCAAGCTCTGGGACAACCTGAAGTGGTCCCACATTTGCATCGTAGGGGTGCTGGAAGGAGAAGAGAAACAGCAAGAAATTGGAAACTTATTTTTAAAAAAATGAAAGAAATTTTCCTAATTTGGTGAGGGAAATAGACATTCAAGTCCAGGAAGCACAGAGAGTCCTCAACAAGATGGATGCAAAGAGGCCCACTCTGAGGTACACCAAAACTAAAATGCTAAAGGTTAAAGATAATGAAAGAAACTTAAAAGCAGATAGTTATCTACAGAAGAATTCCCATAAGACTTTCAGCTGATTTCTCAAAAGAAACTTTGTAGGCTAGGAAAGTTTGGCAAGAAATATCAAAGTCAGAAAAAGCAGGCGCCTACAACTAAGATTGCTCTATCCAGCAAAGCTATCATTTAGAATTGAAGGGCAGATAAAGATCTTCCCAGACAAGAAAAACTAAAAACTCATCATCACTAAACAATTTTATATGAAATGTTAAAAGGACTTATTTAAGAAAAAGATAAAAACTATGAAGAATTAAATGGCAACAAATACATATGTATCAACAGTTGAATTAAAAAAAAAAACAAAAACCTAAGCAAACAAGAACAGAGACTGAATCATGGATACACAGAACATTTTGATTGGTTGCCAGATGGGAGGGGGTGGAGGAGTGGGTGAGGAGGCCAGGCAATTAAGTACAAACAACTTTCTGCCAGTGGATGCCACTGAGTAAGCATCGTTTAAGTCTCCTCTTTCGCAATCATGTCTAAGTCAGAGTCTCCCAAAGAGCCAGAACAGCTACGGCAGCTCTTTTTTTCCCTTTTTTTTTCCTGGAAGCTTTTTATTGAAGGTTTGAACTTTGAGACATTAGATGAGAGCCTGAGGAGCCATTTTGAGCAACAAGGAATGCTCACGGTGGTAATCCAAACACCAAGCGCTCCAGAGGCTTTGGATTTGTCCCATGTGTCACTGTGGAGGAGGTGGATGCAGCCATGAATGCAAGGCCACATAAGGTGGACAGAAGAGTTGTGGAGCCAAAGAAAGCTGTTTCAAGAGAAGATTCTCAAAGACCTGGTGCCCACTTAACCATGAAGAAGATTTTTGTCAGTTGTATTAAAGAAGACACTGACAAGAGATTATTTTGAATAGTATGGGAGAATTGAAGTGATTAAAATCATGACTGACCAAGGCAGTGGCAAAAAGAGGCTTCGCTTTTGTCACCTTTGATGATCATGACTCTGTAGACAAGATTATCATTCAGAAACACCATTCTGTGAACAGCCACAGCTGTAAAGTAAGGAAAGCCCTATCTAAGCAAGAGATGCTAGTGCTTCATCCAGCCAAAGAGGTGGAAGTGGTTCTGGAAACTTTGGAGGTGGTCATGGAGGGGGTTTTGGTGGGAATGACAATTTTGGTCATGGAGGAAACTTCAGCGGCTGAGATGGCTTTCATGGTAGCCATGGTGGTGGTGGATATGGTGGCAGTGGGGATGGCTGTAATTGATCTGGTAATGATAGAAGCAATTTTGGAGGTGGTGGAAGCTACAGTGATTTTTGGCAGTTACAACAATCAAGCTTCAAATTTTGGAACCATGAAAGGAGGAAACTTTGGAGGCAGAAGCTCTGGCCGTTATGATGATGGGGGCCAATACTTTGCCAAACCACAAAACCAAGGTGGCTATGGTGGGTCCTGCAGCAGCAGCAGCTATGGCAGTGGGAGGAAGTTTTAATTACTGCCAGGAAACCAAGCTTAGCAGGAGAGGAGAGCCAGAGAAGTGACAGTGAAGCTACAGGTTACAACATACTTGTGAACTCAGACAAGCACAGTGGTGGCAGGGTCTAGCTGCTACAAAGAAGACATGTTTTAGACAATACTCATGTGAATGGGCAAAACACTTGAGGATTGTATTTGTGATTAATTGTGTAACAGGTTATTTTAGTTTCTGTTCTGTGGAAAGTGTAAAGCATTCTAACAAAGGGATTTTAATGTAGATTTTTTCTTTTATTTTCTTCTTCTTTTAATTTTTTTTTTTTTTTTTTGCACCCTTGCTGTTGATTGCTAAATGTAATAGTCTGATCATGACACTGAATAAATGTGTCTTTTAAAAATGTCCTGTTAGTCTACTCTGAAGCCATCTTGGTAAAATTACCCAAACTGTGAAGTTAGAATTCTTTCAGGGTGATTGATGCCAGGTTCCATTCGAAACTTGACAACCTGCTTGGGCACAGAAGCCACTGTCTTCAGAAACCTTGGTGTAGTTGAATTGATCCGTTACTGTGTTGTGACCTGGAGTTCACCATTAAAAGGGTCACCCAAGAAGAGTCATGGGGTTTATTTGGTTATTAATGATTGTTGGCATATCCTATGCAATATATCTAAATTGAATTATGGTACCAGATAAAAACTATAGATGGGAATGAAGTTTGTGTATCATCCATTATCATGTGTAATCAATCAATGATTTAATATCTTTTGGGGGGGAAAAAAAGTAAAAATAGGTAGTTATAGAACAGCCAGGGGGATGTAAATATAGTATAGGAAATGCAGTAGCCAAAGAACCGATGCACCCATGGACATGGACAATGGTGTGGGGACTGCCTGAGGGAGTTGGAAAGTGCTGGGTGGAGAGGGGCAATGGGAGAAATACTGGAACATCTGTAATAGCAGAATCAATAAAATATAATTTTAAAATATATAAAAAAGAAAAGAAATGCATATGCTTCATGGGGCATCTCCCTAGCTTTTGGGGTAGGGGTGGTAAATTTTAATAAGACTAAACCAATCATGGTAAAGTCATTACCAATGACATCAATCAGTTTAAGTGTGGGCTATTACTACACCCTGGCAAATTATACAGCTAGGAAACTCTCCAAAGAGACTTCTGGAAATGACTGGCAAATTACACAGCTAGAAAACTCTCCAAAGAGACTTCTAGAAATGACGGGAAAATTACACAGCTAGAAACTCTCCAAAGAGACTTCTGGAAATGACTTTTCTTACTGTAAAAATGAGAAGTATGTGGAGAAACCCTCCTCTAACTCCATGTCTTTTGGCATCCAGAAGCTTCTGTGGGAGAGCTGTACTAGAACTACTGACCCATAATTACAGGGCAGAAATGTAAGGGGAAATGGAACCCAGGTCCCAAAAGACACAGTAGAATCTCTGAATAAGATTTGAATTATTCTGGTATTTGATGTCTTGGGAATGAGATAATAAATGCCTGGTGTTTAAGCCATGTCTGTTTCCCTGTTACCTGCAGCACCAGGCATCCTAGACTGGTGAGAAAGACAAGGCCTTCCTTAAATACTGCGTACAGGGCCTGTGTGACATATTTATTTGTTCAGCACACACGTTCTTGACTCAAAGAAACACCTGAATGTGAAGCCAGACTCTGTCACCTAGTAGCTTAAACAAGTTCCTGAACTTTCTTCAGTCTCAGCTTCTTGGTCTGTAAACGTGGAAATAAGATTGCTCTGTGGCATGAGATAAAGTATGTGCAGTAAGCATTCAATAAATGCTAACAGCTTTTCACTATTACCTCGTTAATAAATATTCCCATTTCACCCAGAAGTAGAAGCTGTTGCCAGTGTAGCATACCGTCGTCCTGACCGAGACAGTGCTGCTGCATTTTAAATAAAACCAAAAAGCCACCTATTCCAGGCTTCACTGCATCAGGATGAGGCTGCTAAAGGAAAACAGGAGCAGGTTTGATTGCTGCAATGGGGCTTTCTCAGTCCTGCCCCTGCCCAGCATCGCTGACTTCAGCACACATAGCAGCCTTTTGCATTATCCATGTGGCTCAGTTGGAATTTTTTATTTCTTGCTGATCTGGTAATTGATGAAGAGCAGGAAATGTCTGAACAGTGATGCTAAATCACTTTCACCATGGGAATAGATCGTGTTGGCATTATGGTTGCTATATTTATTTAAAACACATAATCACTGTTGCCATTCTCTCTGCTTCTGGGAATTAGATGTGTCTCTCTATCCAGGGTGGCATTCCATGTATTCATGGACCACACTGGAGAGTTAAGTTAGATCAAGGACCAGTGACAAACATATGGGATGGGCAGAGCTAAGATAGAAGGGAAGGTGATATTCTCATATATTATACAACTCCTAAAAAATGAGGTTATGAACTCAGATCATATTTTTATGAGGAAGTGTGAATTCAATAGAAGTTGCTGAGTTGTTCAATAAAGTTCTCTGAAGTTGTCTTGTACCTGATCATAATAACATTTTATTTCAACCAGCACTTTAAGACCTTTTGCAACAGTCAGTCTCCAGCTAGTTGAAAATTACCAGCCTGGTGTCATATCTCTTATTTAATATTGGAAACTACCAACAAAATTTCTGCTTCAACTGCTCTTTCAAATCTGAACATAAGCTGAGAGCATGTATTTGGAGGTGTGGGTAGAGGTGGGTAGATAACTGGGTCATTCACAGAGATTTAATTTGGACAAGTTGTCTAATTTTCCTCAACTATTGTCTCCTCATTTCTACAGTGGGGCCAACAATACTTTTACCATGGGATTGTCATTAGAATTACAATGGCATAAAGAAAATAAAGCTTATGTTGGTTGATTTGTTACCACATGATATATAATTGGCTAGGTAGATTACAACCAAACCAAACAGGGGGTGAGGTATGTTCCAAAAGCATATACTCAAAGTATAAATTCTGAGTTGTGCAAAATTCACATTTAGGGTCCTAAGGAAGTCACCTCACAGACAGTTTTATTTTCAGAGCAGCTAAAACTGAGGAATAGTGACAGACACACTGTACACATATTTAAGCATAGCAGACACAGGGAACCCAATGGCTTCAAACAGTCCACTTTGCAAACTGATAAGGATTCTGCTGTGCATGAACAAAGCCTAGATCTCATGTCACTTTACTCTGAAATATTTTAAGATGCATCTCTAAAACACATAATCATTTTCTTACTTAACCACAATGCCATTATCACACCTAAAATAATCCACAATTCCTTTATGTAATCTATTGATAGCCATTGTTTGAATTCCCAGTCTTAAAAATGGCTTTGACCAGTTAGAAAAAAAGTCCCACAACACCATTTGGTTGTTATGTTTTAAATTTCTGCTACCACCTTTTGTGTTTCATGCCATTGTCTTTTTGAGAACTGAATTTACTTCCCTGGAGAATGTTCCAAATTCTGGATTTGTTTCCTTAAAGTTTCATTGATTTGTTCCTTTAGTCCCATATATGCCACTTATTAGAAGATAACTCTAAGGGCTCAATAACACGAAGGGTCTACTGTTTCTGCTAAGAACATTTCATAGGTGTTGCTGTGTCCTTTGTGTTATTAGTTCCTAATGGTAACCTGCACTACTTGAATGTCCCAGAACAGTATTTTGTGCAGGCACCATGCTTGATTCAACATAATTAATAGACACTTTCTTTCTTTTTCAATCATTCGTTATCACAAATAATGCCGCAGTGAATAATCTTGTGTATAAAGTATACTTTGAAAGTATATCTTTAATATGGTTTGCTAAGGTTGGGATTTGTGCACTTTTGATGCTAATTTATATTTTCCCATAGCTGCTTTAAAAATTGTCTTTCCATTTTTAACTTTTAGCCATTTTAACCTGTGCTTAGATGTGTTTGTCCGCCTTGTGGTGAGAAGTTCTTGAATCTGTGATTTGAAGACTTTTGTAAGTTTGGGGAATTCTCAGCATCACATTTTCAAATATTGCTCTGCTCATTCTCTCACCTCCATCTGGAACTCCAATTACTTTTATGCTAGTACTGTTTCCCCTATCTCTCCTATGTTCTTGTCTGCATTTGTATTCATCCATATATCTGTGTTTCATTTGGGATATTTACATCTGACCCATATCAAAGTTCATTAAATTTTTATTCAGCTATATCTAATATGCTTTTAAACCTATCCATTGTATTCTTAATTTCAGTTATTGCTTTTTTTAGTTCAAAAGCATCCATTTAATCATTTTAATAATTCCTGATTTGTTGCCCCAATTTTTAATTTCTTTTTCATTTTCCTGCATAGATAGGCTGAGTTATTTAAAAGATGTGCTCACCAACTCCAATATTAGAGTCCTTCATTTGATTCTGCTCTTTATTATTTCTCTTGCTTTTGCTTACAATACCTTATCTCTGTGTAACATTCATTATACATGAAAGTTTGATTAAATGATTTGAGGTCTTAGATTCTATTATCTTTCTCCATGTGGGATTTGCATTCACTGTAGTCTGGTAAATAGGGGCAGATGTGAATGTGGGCCACCTTAATACAGTTTCATGGGTTTGAGATGGCTCAGAGCAAGGCTTCAGGTAGATTCCTCCTGGGTCCCAAACAGAAGCAGAGGAATTTGCCAGATTCCTTCCTGCCTGGTGGACCTGAATAACAAATTTTTTCCATGTCTGTTTGACCATCACAAGTATTAGTTTCTCAGTCACTCATTCACTTCCTCCAGAAATGTTATCTTTCTGAGGAAAAGACAGTCTCCCTGGCAGAGCTCTTCTTTCCATGTTTTCCTCTTTGTCCTAATCTTGTCATTGTCATTTTTTGATCTGCTTTGTTATTCCCAATGACTAACAAATAAAATTTATTCATAAAAATGAATAAATAAGAATATTTATTCTTAAATAGTTATTCTTAAATAACTATTTAAGAATAAAATTCTTAAAATCAAGAATTTTAAAATATTTTCTTTTCTTTTCTTTTTCTTTTTAAAGACTTTGTAATTTATTTTTTCCAGAGAGAGAGGAAGGGAAAGAGGCAGAGAGGGAGAGAAACATCAATGTATGGTTGCCTTTCACCTGCCTCCAGCCACAGGCCTGGCTGGAGACCTGGCTTGCAAACTGATTTTGTGCCCTGGCTGGGGAATTGAACCAGCAACTTTATCCACTGTGCTACCAGCATGGGCTTTAAAATATTTTCTTGATGTTTCTCAGTTGCTTTTGCTAGGGGACTTGATCTAAGTGGTCTAGCCTGCTTTTACTAGAAGCAGAAGTACTTCACTAATTTTTAAAAAGGAAAATACAATTTGTGAGATTCTACCTAGAGATTTGATATCTACTTCTTCAATTTAAATTTCTGATTGCTTATATCTGTGCTATCCCTACAGTGAAATTACTCACTTCTCACAGATGATCAGATCTAAGTGACTACCTGGGTTAAAAGCATTTCTGTATATTGGGTTAGCCAAAAAAGTTTGTGTGTTTTTTTCCCAAAAAATAAAAGTCAAACTTCTCCGCACCCTCTCCATACACTGTACACATCATTTTGTGTGTGTGTCAATTGCATGTTTACCTTTCTTGAAATAATAAAGCATAATATGTCAAAAATGTTGCATATCTTCTTCCACTTTCAATATTAAAATGGGTGCACAAAAATTCACCAATTGTTATAAGATTCTTTAAAATGTACACTGTCACAATACAATCTAACAAAATTGTCTTGAATGAAGTTAAAGATAACTAAGCTCTACTAGAACCATCTTACAGGAAAAACAAAACAAAACAAGAACATTGAGGCCAACCCAACACCTGAGAAGAGATGTTGGTTGGAAGTCCTTTTCAGGTCTGTATATTAGGACATATTGTAGGATTTGGTGTTAAACTGCACAGGTAGATTTTCCTATTAGTTTAAATAAAACTTCTCATAATCAACTTTTTAATATATTCTTCTATCTTAAATTAATCACTATGACATTATAATTAATTGCTTTGTAAAGCTTTAAACATTATTACGTATATTAAAGTTCTCTAGGGGACAAGCTCATTACACTACCTGCACATCTGAGAAGGGAGCTATGCCCTTTCTCACTTTATCAAGTATCACATAATTGTATGAGCAGTGGATTGTTGTTTCTGATTTTCTGTTATGCATAAATTCAGTACTGTTTCTATTGTTGAGAAATACAGCCAAGAGAAATTGCTCAAGTAAAATGTTAGAGAAGTGCCAAGTCCCTCAGATTATATCCAGACTCTGTCTGGAAGCTGCTTCTGACACAGGGTTGCTAACCTAAGCATTCTTACCATCTCATTTCTGTGTCCTAATTTTTCTTTCACCTTCATTATTGCCTAATGAAAATATATTGGATTTTCAGGTCAGAACACGATGAACTCCCCATTCTACGTCCAGCCAGTGGAAGATGGCTTTAGCCAAATCAGTTGCAAATATTGGGATACTCCAGAGAGCAGAGTACGGTATCCCATCACTGGTTAATTTACTTATACAGAGGCCACGTTGAAACACACCCTGTTGCTGTTTGAGCAGAGAAAAAGAGCTCAAAGAGACTTGGCACAGTAAGGACAAAGGGCAACAGTGGAGCTATCTGTTTTAACTCACTATTTTATGTGTGTTCGGGAAGCTAGAGTGTCTTATGACTCAGTTAGACACTATAGACTATAGCTGATGGAGAGCCATTTTACCATCCAAGAGAGGTGGACTTGGGCCAAGGAGACCCAAGCAGCAAAAAGACAATGATTACTCTCTGGTGGTGTCGAGAGATGGGATTAAGGAGCTTTGGAGAAGTCAGGCTGGAGCCAATTCTTCTACTTCTCTTTCTATAATGTGGTCATCAAATGAAGACTCTTTCCATATATACTGCTTTCTCCATAATACCATTTGGGTGCCTGCCACCTAGAGCATATCAATGGCTACACAATGCTACCGTGAAAAACAGTCAGAACTAATATAGAGGGCAATACCAGTAGCCTTTGAAATAATGAACACCTGCCCTTTTTCTCTTACTTTTAAAATTTTGTATGAGACCAATGAGGAGCCTAACATAGTTATTATTTAAAAGGTCCCTGGTGATGCTAATGAGCAGCTGGAGTTGAGAACCTTCAAAATCCTATGAGAACAGATGAAAAAGATGTTTAAGGAGCAAACTAAAATCTTTCCTTTGCTTCAAGGTAAGAGTGAGAAAGGAGGAATTAAAAAAAAAAAGGCCCCCCAAAAAGGTAACAACAACAACAAAAACCCAGACATACCTTTTTACCAGGTCAGGTTTCTCAAATTCTGAGTCTGGCTATACTGGAGAAGGTTTTGATCCATGGAATCTTAAACTGAACATAAAATGACTTGGAAGTTGATGTTTTTTGCATAAGGTATTTTATCTCTCACCACACCAAGAAAAGGGATTCAATAGCATTTATGGGGACAGTGATTAAAGGAAAATGAAACTATAACAGGACCCTTTGGAGGGGGTCCCTGGTTTTAATGGGCCCATTTTGCCCACCGCTAGGAATGACTTTTAATAACAGAGTTTGGTGAAAAGGAAAGGTATTTTGTTTAATTGTGGGTTACACAGATTTATATTAAAGGTACAATTATGCTATTAAATCCCACTCCCTTTAAAAACACCCAACCTACACAGACCTGCCTGATTAGGCTCGCTTTAAAACAGACAAGCAAAAGATAATCATCTTTCACAAACACAACAGTTCACAATTTTGCATTCCAGCTATAAATTCAAAGTTTACAGCAGCTGTTACACTCAATTAGGGTAGTATTCTGCGCACACTCCCCAACTACAGGCAATTCTCTATCTGCCTCCCCCCTCTATCCCCTCCCCCCACCGCCTTCTCAAACCAGGTGAGTTCTAAAGCCATGTGTCTGTCTGTGGGTAGTCCTGGAAAGAGAGAGAGAGAGCACCTGTCTGCACAGCCATGGGGGCAGAGTGGGGAAAGGGAGAGAGAGAGGAACAGAGAGAATGGCTGCATGTCCGCCTCCCTATTTTAAGACACATGGCAGCCCTTGACACAGTGATAGGGTGACCAATCACAGCAACCTATGAAATATTGAGTAAATCCCTGTAAATTCTTTCATTACCATTGTATGATCAAAAAACCCTCCCATCTTCTTGGGGGAAGAGGTTTATCCCGTCATTTGCATAACCAAGACACTAGCTACCAGCCATACATATGCAAAGTACTTCTTTCAGGAAAAATGGCTTACCTCAGTATACCATCCTCCATCCCCAAACTGCAAAGAGTTGGGGGGTTTGGCTTTCTCCCATTCTGCAACAAAACTACTTTTATGTATACCACTAATAACAAACTAAATATAATAACAAAACACTTTTCCAGAAAGGAAAATCTCATACTATAACTCTGGCAAATTGTAATAGTACAATCTGGGGAACTTTATATGCTATTCTCTCTGGAGTAACTGATGGGGGACTCAGGAGTTGGAAGTTTTTAGTTTTAGGTAATAGTCAATAAGCTTAGTAATTAATGCATGTGAAAAGCTATTGTTTCAGGAAAAGAAGGTATGGGGCACCCTGACTCCAAGAGGCCATAAGCAGTTCCATCTTTGTGCCTCAGGAGGACTGCCAGCCATTAAGATGGTATCTGAGCCATTGTACTGCAGGGTGAGATGACCACTGCCCAGGGCAGGGATGAAAGAATGCTGAAAGAAAGTTGATTTATCTGATCAACTTTTCCCTGAATTCTAAACCCTTTACCTATACTTTTCTTCTCCTCATAAAAGGGGTCGGTTTAAAATGGAATTTAAGACTGCTGTCTTCTCAGATATTTGGCTATCTGAATAAAACACCCATAAAGATTCAATCCCTGTCTCTGCTTATTTCTCCTGGTGGTGGCAGGCAGCATGGACACTGGTTTTTCTGGTTTCATAACTTCCTGCCTATCCCCAATATTACAAATGAGTAATAGAAAAATTCAACGTTCAAGTTCCAGCTGCTTTGTGTATAATCTGTATAATGGGATTGAATAAACTCTGATCATTTCAACTAACCTCCTAAGAATAGGTTCATTCTTTTTGCTGCAAGCCCAAGCCTCTCTTAACATTTAAATACCTCATTTTACATTTGTAAAATAATTTATACACTCTCTCTTTTCACTGTTCCTCTCACATCTCCACTTACTTTTTTGCATTTCTGGTGAAGTGTTTATAATTTACAAGTTTCTTGGTCATGATAAGATAAGATCAAAGCATTATATCCCAGGGGACTATTACCGGAAGAAAACCCCGCAGCCTTTGTCTAAGGGACACCCATTTCCCGAAGGAGAAACATTTAATCATCTTTGCTCTCAATTCTGCACTCTTCTAAGATTACTTCTCAAACCTCAGCTGTCACAGCATGACCATTCATATTCACAAGGGACCTTATAACCTCCTGGGAACTTAAATTTCCTCTGCTAAACCTCAATTTTTGAAAGCTTTTACATCACTGTCAAGTTCTGACTAAGGGCAATATTTCATTTTAATAAACTTTAATTGCTACATTAACCCAGTTCATTATCCATGTTGATTGCCATTTACTGTTCTTTTAAAAATCTTTCCATCTGACTTTGTGTACACAGCTTGTAAACAACAGTACTGCTGAATGTGTTCAGACATTCCCATTCGGTTTGTGCCATCTTTTGTTCCTAAATTAATTAGGGCAGAAGAAATTGCTTACTTTGCAATTGACAGAGCTGTGTCTATGCAAGAAGTGTCTTATAAAGATTTTACCATTTTACTCTCAGAATGGCCCTTCTAACTTACCATCATAACTGTGTCTTCCAGGTCTGATCACGACTAATTAATTATTCAGAACCCATTGTCTCTAGGTGATGATACTTCAACTCCTGATGCTGTTGCTCATGTTAGAAATTCTGTTTCTCTCTGTGGAATAACTTTAATCAGACACTAGGAATATGGAATGCTAGGTATTTCTACCTGATCTGAAACATCCAAACTTAAAGCAGCGACACACATGCCTCCTGAAGAGAATTGCAAATTTGTCTATTGAAAATTTGTCTCTAAGGACAACAAACTCTCTTAGAAGGAATTGTAAATTATATTTTAGATGACAATCCTTATAAGAATATTCGGTTTAATACATTAAAAATAAAGGCATAAAGAAATAAAGGCAAAACTCCATAGTAACATTTTTCCTTCAAGCATGTTTAAGTAAGACTGCTAATCAGAAATCACCAGAATCAAGGTGCAGAGAGCATCTTCCCCTTATATGCCCATAAACTTCCCTAGCCATCATAGTACTGTATTGTCATCCAGGGTTTTAATAAGATGTCAGGGGAGTCTAACCATAGTTTCTTAAAGTTACTCTTAAAATGTGCATGAAAGTGTTATTTTATTGGATTGTAACTTAGTCATAGAGATTAAATATTGATTTTTTATTCTTCCTTCCTTCACCTTTCTATTTTTTTGATAGGACCCTGCCTTGGGCCTTAATGGATATTAGTAGCAGGAGAAATGTGAGCATGTAGAAGGGGAAAAAACAAAAACAAAATCCAACAACAATGGGAAAAGTAAGATAAGAATATTGAAAAGAAACACCAACAAATTTGACTATTTTTATTGAATTCTCTGACTATTTTATTGAATTCCAAAATTGATATTGTTCTTGATGGAGAAGCACTGGTATATGATGGTTCTGAAACTCAAAACTTTTTCACCTGGCTCTTGAAGAAGCAAACAAATGCTCAAACAATTGTTAAAGTAGACTTTTTCTTTTCCTTTCTAATTTTAACATCATAATTGACTTTTTCTTTCTGGTTGCAATATATTATGCAGTATCATCATCTACCCATAAAGGACACATAAAGTGCTATGTGACAGCCTCCTTGGTTGTCATTAACTTGTCAGAGCCCAGCCTATTGTTACAAATGTTAGAGGTTACACCCATTTGACTTGTAAAAAGTATGAAAGAATAACAATCAGTTGTTAATGAGTGCTGGGATCCCCTGGTAACCACTTAAAAACTGGGTAACTGCAAGAGAACACCTTGACCAAAAATGCAAAAACTTGTAACAATGTTCTCATCTCAGGAAAAAGAACTAATGGCTTGTTAAGTTACTTCATGTTTGAGTTGACAAATAGGTTTCTTCTTCTTTTTTCTTTCTAGGCAGTTGGTCATGGCTGCCTGAGTACTGTCTTAAGAAAGGTGCTTTCCATATGGATAATTGATAAAGAAGAAAAAAACATGGTGCCTTGGAAACTTTGTCATCTGCCATGGACATGCAAATCAACCAAATTAAGGTGACCTGCTTACACGTTTGTTACAAGTAACCTATGTCTGGCTTTTAAAAACTTTTAACATTTCATCAAATTCTTTTTGGCCATAGGATAAATCTTCCATTGTTACATGCATGATTCTCTCAAAATTAAATTCATGCAAAGTACTAAGCTGAGAGGTTTTGATTGATACTGGGCAACCATGTACAAGTGGAGTTATTACTACTGCCTGACTTAAGCATTTAAAGTCAATATTGTGCGCAATATTATTAAAATGTCTTTATGGGGAAAAAAAACAAAATGAAGAAGTGTGCTTAGGGAAAGTCAGGGCTTAGCAGAAAAAGTCATAATTGGTTATTGATATTTGTGATTGGCATCAGAAAGGGAGTAGGAGGACATGTGTTAAGTGATGTTAGATACCAGTAACATAGTTTTTCCTTTAACTAACTGTACATTCAGAGTTATAGCCCATTCTGAGAGCAAAAATAACTTTCTTAAGGGTTTTAAATCTCCCTGAAACTCAGCAAAGCATAAAAATCCCAGCTACTGCAAGAGAATGTTCTGGAACATTGACAGTAGAACCTAGAAGGCTGACCAAGGTTAAATATTTTCTACAGGTATAAGTGGTCCAGGGAAACTACACAAATGTAGGACCTGGGAGAGGTGCTGAAATGTGGAAACCTGCACCATGCAGATGGTGTGGACTGGAGAGGGTTGAAAATTTTGCCTAGCAGTAATACTGATTAAAATGGAAAGGAGGAAAAATAGAAAAAGATCTCTTAAAATTGTTTCTACTATGAGAACAGGAGTAACAAATAAGTGAAAATACCTGAAAGAGGGTTAGGGATTTGATCAAAATTCATAGTGCAGTCTTGGAAAAAGAGATTGTTATTGGATAGAAGCAGAGTACATTTCTCATTGGCCTTTGTCCACATCAGGGGTCATCTAAATCTTTTGGGGTACTTTGTAGATTCCTAGTGGCTTGTATGAATTACAACCATCTGTTTGTTTTAGAAAATCACAAAAATGAAACTAATATTTTAAAAAATGTGATTCCTTCTAAGTTTTTAACTTAGAATCAATTTCATAATTTATTTTACTATCACAGTATTAATCTATACTCTTTATATCTATAGCTATATGAATATAGAGGGGATGCAGAAAATGCTACCCTCCAAATAAGTTATTTTACTTTGATTATTTTTAAGTAAAATACTTAACTTTTTACCTTCTGCATAACTTCCAAAATGGGAGCTATAATCGTTAATAAATATAGGTTAATATGAACTAATGATAGGGAGGAACCTAGTAAAGCCAATTTGATTAAAGTCCTTTCTGTGTCCTATTGTTAAGGATGGTCCAGCAAATATTTATTTACCAAACATTTGTTTTCCCCTCTTCATGTGAATTACCTTCCTGCCTTTTGAAGAACCAAACCACTACCCTCCTTTCTTCTTAGACCAAAATGGCATATTAGAGTCAATTGCTCGATTTGTCCTCAGGTTTCATATTCTTTTTTTTTTTCTTTCTTTCTCCAATGTATGGTTGCCTTTTACCTGCCTCCAGCTACGGACATGGCTGGAGACCTGACTTGCAACCTGGTTATGTGCCCTGGCTGGGGAATCGAACCAGTGACCTATGGGTTTGCAGACTGGTACCTTATCCACTGTGTTACCAGCCAGGGCTAGGTTTTATATTCTTACAGAACCCCATATGTACATACATAATGAATGTGGTGATTTTCACCTGTTAACCTGTCTCATGTCAATTTGATCATTAGATTAGCCAGAAGAACTTGGAAGGATGGAAGAAAAAAATTTTTTTCCATCTATATGAAGAATAAGATCACTGATGGATGTAATACAACAACAATAAAATTAAAAAAAAGAAAAGAAAAGAAAATGTACCTCACACATGAAGGCTGCTCTGTGAGGCCACAGGTAGACAGTGATTTAAAAAAAAGAAAAAAGAAAAAAGAGTAAGATCACTGAAAGAAAAGAATGTGTTTAATTAAAATCACCATTTGTTTAATGCTCACTTAACTGATTTTGAATAAAAAAATGAGCTCTACTGCTTTGAGGTACCAATTGTATATAATACAATGCATCCTGAATGATGCTTATTCTGATTATCATCTTTACATAAGAAAACTTAATAGTTTAAAACAAGTACCTATATTTCACTCACAAATCAGCATCTGTGCAGTGATCATTAAAAACAAGCTGTTCCTGCCCTAGTGGATTGAGTGCCAGCCTGCCCTGTGAACCAAAGGGTCACCAGTTTGGTTCCCAATCAGGGCACATGCTTGGGTGGTGAGTTGGGTCCCCATTGGTGGTGCTCAAGAGGCAACCACACATTGATGTTTCTCTACCTTTCTTTCTCCCTCTCTTCCTCTCTCTCTAAAAATAAAATAAATAAAACCTTTAAAAAACAAAACAAAATAAAACAAGAAAACAAGTAGCCCCTGCTTCTCTCAGAGTCAGCTGGAGTGGTGCAAAGGTTGGAGGCCAGAATTATCTTAAGTCCTCACAGATCTGACACTCAACTGCCTGGGTTTTCAGCTGAGATCTCAGCAGGGACCATTGCCAGATACCTACACTTGATCTTTTCATGGGTGCTTGGCTTCTTCACAACACGACGGTTGAGTTACAAGGGCAAGCTTCCATGGGGACCAGGAAGAAAGTTGGAGAAGGCAGAAAAGATTTTTATGACATAGTCTTGGAAGTCATATAACATCATTTCTGCTGCAGGCACAGACTTGTTCAGAGTCAAGGGGAAAAAATGTCAATCCTGTCTCTCAAAAACGGAATGTCAAGTTGTAAGAAAAGCATTGGGATGGGGTATAGTTTCCATTTTTGGAAACTATAATAAATAAAATTTCCTGAAGTACTAATTATGTACCACTTTTGGGAAGATAGAGAAAATAAGCGCACCCATAATTTTCTGTACCTTGTGGCTCAGAAAAACATTCTACAGTAGGAAAGATTAAGGCAAGTGATTTGGACATTGTTAAAAGTGATAATATGATGCCTACCACCCTCCTACCAATTAAGTCATGTAATTTCTATGGTGATACCAAGGGCCTTATTAAATTAAACCAAAGAAGTAAAATTAAATTTTAGATGTTTTAGATTCAGATTAATTTGTTTAAAAGTGCCTTTTGAAGTGCTAACCTTACTTTATCATTTATAGAATCTGATTTAATGAAATATGAAGCAACATGGAGAGGTTTGTATTTTATAACTAACAAAAAATTCAATGTTTGTTAATATATTAACTTACTAGTTACGCTTCAAAGAGTAAAATATGCATAGTAATTAAACTTTTCTAAGTTCTCATAGTTATTAAGAAGGTATAATTAAATCTGCATGGGTTTCATTGAATATAACCAAAATGAGATGGGTTCAAAACTTGACTGACATTTTGTAGTTATTAAAAACTAGTCACAGTGATAGTTAATATTTATGGAATGTTTATTTTTGAGCAGATATTTTGTTAAGAACTTCACATTCAGGATATTTAAAAATTTTTTTTGGGGATCCTAAGGTAAAAACATGATTATTCCTGTTCACAGATATCGCCAGGAAAGTAATGGAACTGATATTTGAACATACTTGATGTGACTCAAACTTTTTTACCTATTATGCAAGTTCCTTAAATTTCTTGAGTATCCTCATCCATATAATAGGGACTAATTCCTACTGGAAGGACTCTAAGATCATGTATTTAAAAAAGTTGTAGCACATAGTAGGCACTTAAATCCTAATTTTACTTTCCCTTTGGGGATCAAGAACTCAATTCAAAACCTGGAGGTTCTAGGTACTAACTATTGGTGCCTAATTTAAGCACTATCTGTGCCTTTTATAGTAGCCAGGACTGGAAAGGGCCTTCAATGCTAATTCTGCTCCTTGTTTTGCAGCTGAAGAAGTTTTAAAAGGTTAAATGATTTACCCAAGAGTCACAGAGCCGATAAATGGCGAGCTGGGATCTAAATCCAAGACTGGCAGTCTGCTCATACATCATGCCACCTTCCAGTTTCTTTGACAAGTAATTGCACTTTAACGTGAAAAAATAAGCTATTGATTAGATATATAAAGTTTGCTTATCCCTCATTTCTATATTGATAATATTATAATTAAATTTAATATAATATTAAATAATTATTAGTAGCACACTTTTTTGTATGTATTTACAAATGCCTGAAACTAAAATTTCATGCCATCCTCAGTGATTGTTAAGTTGTTAGTTAGTAATTCACCCCACTAGGGTTAATTATTACACCTAATAACATGCTGGAAACTCCTGCTTAGACTAATTACTCTCATAAATCTCTTTAGAGAAGTGTAAAATTCTCATTACTTATGTGATAAAACAACTAATCTTTGCTCCTTGTCCCTTTGAGATAATAAGATTGCCAAGACTGCTACCATTGAATGATGTTTTAAGGTAATTAATAATGCTACAAGAATTAAGGTCCTAGACAGTTGACAAGGATGTCAGGAAACAAAGAAGGCAGACATTTTGAAGACACAGAAGAGAATACAGTGTCCATCTTTACATATTTAAAGTGATTATTTCCCATTGAAGTAATCTAAAATCACACTGTTTAATTTTGCATTTAGCCCGACTGTCATACTTTCATTTTAGAGGGAGATCCTTGGCCATGCTGTTAAATTTGTTATCACGTAAAATTCTACTGTTTAATTTTTTAATTTATTCACTTATTCAACAAATACAAATAAGCACTGGAATACAGCCTAGAATAGATAGACAGGACCACTCCCCTCATAGAGCTTGTAGTCCAGAAGACAGACAAGAAAACAGGTCATCCAAATATATGACTTGGGACACTTTGATGTGACTTCCTCACCTTACTGAATTTTACCATGGACTTCTTTAGCCACTGCCCCTGACCCAAAGCCACCATGTAGTCTAGCCAGATCACCTGTTTGTCACTCTAAAAAAGGAGTCATTAACTTTTGGTACATCTGTGTTTATGAATTCATTGAAATGGCTATTTCATGAATGTATTGGCCAGGAGACAGAAACTACACCTGTTATTTGATTAGAAAGAATTGAATGAAGAGTGGTTAACTAGATATAAAGTTGCACGGAAGTAACTAAATGGGTAAATACAAAACTCAGAGGATGGCACCTGCAGGAAGCAGATATGGGGCTGAGGGAATAAAGAGATACAAAGCTGGGATTTTTATAATTTAGAAGGTTGGAGGAAAGGCCTATGAACTTTGGTCCAAGGTCTCCAAGGAGACAGAAGGCAAAGCTCATCTGGTGCTATTGTCTCTTGGCCAGGGGGAGGCAAGATGAAGCTGTTCTTGCAAATGCTGAAAAAACTAAAACTGATTCATTGGCTACCGGGCTGCAGACCATTGCTGAGGTGGCTCTAATAATAGCAGGGTGGCTACAGGAAACCCATGGGAACAAAGAAAAAGCTGCCTGTATTTCTCCCTTCTGCAGGTTACTCTTCCTTCTGTGTCCCCTACGGGCAGAGTCTGACGGCCCGCTGACAAAGCAGAAATGTGATTTTCTAAGTCCCAGCCCCTGCATTCTAAAACAAAGTATTTAAGGGTGAGCTGAAACAACAGGCATAGTTTAGTAACTAGAAAAAAAGAGAATCCAACAGAGTGGTCCCTGGACTTTGTTGTCCTCAAAAGTCCCCACCCCATGCCTGACAAGCACTGTTTACACTTCCTATGTAGTTCTGTGAGGATAGGTTCTCCTCCTACAAGTGAAAGGAGGTCAAGAGGAGAGAGTCTAAATGGACATGTTTATCCTGCAGCTTTTGCTCCTCCCTCTCCACCTATTACAGGCTAATATGTACTGTTATCTTAATATCCACCAAGATATTTGTGGTATCCTCCTTACAGCTTTTTGGCCCATGTATCTTAGGGAAATGGTGCTCCCAAACCCAGTGGCTCATTCTGTTTTGCCAACACCCTGGTAAGAGTTATGATGAGAATATAGAGTTCCTTTGATTTCTGCCAAGGGGGACGCCAATATGCCTTTTTGCTCAGGATTGGCTGAGAAATTGGTTACTGGCCCAGCTGCTGGCCTTCTTTTGGGAGGAGAGATGAGAGGTACAGTTCTGGGAATAAACTGGGGAGAGTTGAGGATGGGTTTTTCTGGAAGGAAAGATGAAGAGACTGGATTTGGTTCAGAATGACTTTTGAGGGGGAGAATACAGATATTATATATCAACAGTTTGCATGGTATCTCTCGTACATAGGCGACGGAGCGGCTGTGGGGTGTCGCCGGGCGGCAGGATGGAGAAGTGGGGATGCGGCAGGAAGCCGCCTGCGAACCAGGCGCCGCCGCACGTGGCGGCGGCGCCGCGGAAGGAGCAGCGGCCCAGCATGGTCGAGAAGGAGTCCTACGCACAGATCTTGAGAGAGAGGCTGAGGGAATCATCTCACGAGGTTCAGTCTGTGGAACCTCCGTTCGACGACTCCATCATGGACTTGGGGAAGGAGTGGAAGAGCGCGCTGGCCAAGATGAAGTTCGCCAACTCGTACCTTGAAGAGGTTCCAGGCTCATTCAGTGGAAACTAAGGTCCAGCAGATACTCAAGGAAAGTCTTAAAGATGTCAAGTATGATGATAAAGTGTTCTCTCATCTGTCGCTTGAATTAGCAGACTGCATATTGTTAGCAGTCAAAGAATTTGGGTACCAGCGTTACAAGTTCATTATAAAGGTATTACTTATTCAGAAGACCGGTCAGGCAATAAATGTAGCCAGCCGATGGATCTGGGATGTGGCGTGGGACAGCTGGGTCGCAGCGAAGCATGAGACAGAGACCTACGTGGCACTGGCCCTGGTATTTGCTCTGTATTACGAATAACTTGTTCCCAGCCCCTCAGATACTTGGAGCTTACAGATGTGTGAATCTCAGTAGTTTTGATTAGCTATATTTTTACCTCCAATGGAAGGGCGTTAATTGTATTCATTTAAGTAAAAGCTGCATTTCTTACCTTCAAAAAAAAAAAAAAATTAAAATCCTAGAACTTTGGTTGGTGGGTATGTTCAAGAGCTCAAAATAGTCAAGTGATCTGGAAAAAAAAAAAAATACAAGTAGCACAAATAATCAAAACTTTGCAACAGTATAGCAGTGTCTCTTACAAAAGCTTCTATAGTAAAGCTACCATTCACAAATTGGCTCTCTAGCACCATGTAGCTGAGGACAATTATACTGCCTTGAGCATGCTTCATTATATATTTTTTGCATGCTACAGACAAACCACCACCCTTTCTTGTGCCAGTCTGATATAGTGCCACATTGCTAATGTCCTATTCCTGCCAAGTTTTACTTTGCTCCACACCTGCATTACACGAGATAGTCTAATGCTCCAGTTCACACGTATCACCTCAACAGCTAGTTTTCTCAGTTTTAGCAAAAATCAATTTTACATATCAGTAAAAATTTTCAGTGTACTCTTGTATATTCTCTTTTACAATGTGAAGCTGGTAGGCAAGACATTTGTCCTAAAATAGTGCCTGACCCAGTAAGTGCTATATATGTGTCAGCAGCTTAAAAAACATAGTAAGATAGTGAGTTATGGTTTAAGAAAAGACAATGGCAGTTTTGGTATGTCAAGGAAAGAAAAGGGTAAGGATATTGTGTAACCATCTCTTCAATTAAGTCCCTTGGCCCAATGATCTGAATGTAAATTACTTCTATTGGCAAACATTCTCATGTGGAAGTGACTATAATCAAGCAATTCTAATAAGTTTTGAAATACTCATGCCAAATCTTACAAAATGGCACAACGATGTGATCCTGTTTGGAATATTACTGCTTAGAAATCTGACAATTGTACTAAATAATAATCCTATTTTGTTTGTAAATCCTTGAGGACTACTAGACCAATTTAACAGGTAAAAGTAGAAGCAATCAGCAATAAATGGATTTCCTCCTAATGCCAGACTTTCTTTGCTTTGGGTTTTCAATCACCAAGGCAAAACTAATCTACAGTCCAGACCTGTACTGCTCAAGAGACACCAGCTATATGTGGCTATTTTAATGTAAACTTTAAATAAAATCCAAAATTCGGTTCTTTAGTAACACTAACCACATTTCAAATCATTTATAGCCACATATGGTTAATAGCTAACATACTGACAGCAGATATTAGTACATTCCATCATTGCACAAAACTATATTGGATAGCATTGATAGGTTTTACTTATAGTCAGGAATATTAGCACTGACTCTAATTATTTCCAGAATTTTTTTAATAGAGGTGTGTGGACATTAAACCAAAAAGGAGAGAAAAGAGAGGTTATAATTATTTATTTTCTTTTCCCATTCTCACATTGAAGAGAAAAGTTCTACAATAATGTATTTCTGTTTCCATGGTTGTTAACTTGAGCTTGGCTGGGTAGAAGGGAAGGCTCATTCGTGAGTACCTCAAGAGTACCTAGCACCCTGAGGATGATAGGTTCCAAGAAGTCCACCCAGAATTTTCTTGTCTGAAGATTCCATAACTTTAAAGAGGACTACTAGGAGTGAGTTACACAAATTTCCCAGGAATCACGACATGTTTACGTGTAACATCTACTTAGGCAACTCTCATCTTATAGGAGTTAAACACTAATTTTCCTGTTAGGGACAATGATCACTGCGGCATCTCCAGGCCACATGAGGAACAGTTAATGCCCTGCGACAGAAGCATTGAACAGAACAACCAGCAGCTTCCTCTTTTCTGCATACACAACATAGGATTCTCAAGAGCTTATTATTTAGTATTGACGATTAGTACGAGAGAAAGGCAACGATTATTTACTGAGCATCTACCAAATGTATTAACAACCTGGAAAGGTAAGTGTGAACTCTGAAAGGTAAAAAGACACCTATATGAAGGGCTCCTGGTGGCTAACTGGCCAAAACAAAACAACACACCAGATCCTAGTAGCTGTTTCTCGCAGGGACCTCCCACACAAACTGCATTTTGCCAAGGAGATTTTGTGCTAAACTGCCTGTCTCCTCACTGTTTCCACTGTCTGAGCCACCCAGCCATTATAAAGGATGCCTTCGCGTCCTCTTTCAATCAATAGGGCTGACGTTTCCCCCATCCAATCAGAGATTCACACACCCAACCAATCAGACTGGCTCTAGTCTGATAGGTCAGGACAGTGCATTTGGATCAAACTAGGATGATTCCGAGGCCTCATTTCCATGAGGATGGACCAATCAGGGACCAGGGGTGGGACTTCTATTTATATAAACCAGCTTTCCTCTGGTTTAGGGAGCCCCCTTTTCCCAGAAGACTGAAGACTGTGTTTTCGAAACTAGAGCTGAAACAGAGGGTGTCTCACCGGAGCAGACAGGGTGCCTGGCCCTCGCAAATGTACTGTTTTCACAGTCTTGCTGCATCACAATTAAACTGTTCCATAGCAGCGCTATTTTCACTGCCATGCTGTAGCCCTGTTGAGCTGTTTGCACCAAATAAAGTTTCCTTCTCTACCACACCCCAAATTAGGGATTCCTGTTGGCATTAAATTGGTGCCAGTGTTGAGTGACATGTTATCTTATTCTCATTTACAGATTGGAAACAGGCTTGGAAAGTTTAATTAACTTTCCCAAGGTCTCAAAGCTAGAAAATGAACCCAAGATTTGTTTTCTTTCTTTCTTTCTCTCTCTCCATCTTTTTTTTTTTTTTTTTAAAGAAGGAAGAGGGGTGGCGTTTGGGATACTTTTTCCCTCTGTAACGAAGCAAAATTGACCACCTCATAATGTCCCTTTCTGCACGAGGATTATTCTGTTTTTAGGAAACAAAAGACTAGGGAAGAACCTTTGACTTTCCCACTGACTGCCTAAAAGAATTTAGATAGAGGGTGTATGCCAGGAGGGAAGCCATCACCATCATAACTGAAGTATAACATGAACTAGTTGTGTAGGGAAGACTGGACAGGGCCTAGAGATCAGAGTCCACCCTGTGACCCATTGCCTTTGCAGGGCCATGTGTTTGCTTTTCTATCTCTATTTGAATTGCCTTTCCTTTCATGTCCCAAGCCACCACCCTCCTCTCCTTAGCTCAAGATAACATATAAGCCTGGGCTGCCCACCTTATCCTTGGGACCTGTATTCTTAAGGAACCCCTGTATGTATGTAAATTTAAATTTGGTTATTTAAATTTGATTATTTTCTTTTGTTAATCTGTCAATTTTGATTTAATTCTTAGAAGCCAGAAGAACCTAAAAGGGTAAATGTTTTTCTTCCTGAATACCCCATCTCATGCAACCACTAGATGTCCCAAGCAGTGTTTCCTTAGGATTCAAACCTCCTTGGTCTGCTGCAGCCATGTTATTTTGAGACATCTTGCATCAGTAGATTTAGGATAAGCATCTTTCACAACCTGGAGAGATCATTTGTACAAAAAATGTTTTCCTGTACCGTTCTATTCCCCATTGACACTTAGCTTTAAGCCAAAGAGAGTACCAGCAGAAGCAGATGTGTCAATGTTTGGCATGTTAATAGACACTTGTGCAAAAAAAGAGCTCAGAGAAATATTGTGTGTCATTCCACCTGCCTTTCATAACCCACCTTTCTCTTCTAGGTTACAAGTGAGTCATTCAAGGCCAGTACTCAGAAAATTTTCTGTCCTTTCCTAGAGTCCACAGATCACATCTATTTGCTAACTTAGAGCAATTGCTAACTAGGATTGTGCAAACATCGTAGTGATGTCACAATCTTAGATTGACATGCTGTCCTCATTTACCATACCCTATGCTCCACAAATGTTCGCACATAAGAGTGGCTACAGACATCACAGGAATGGAGGCTGAATTCTCTTTGAAGCTTAAATTGTGCCTGCTGTGGTGAGGGCATTTTGGCAGGCGTAACAGCGAGCACCAGTTCTTTTGTGTACCATTGTGGGTCTTTGCAGCTCACATGCTAGGTTTGTGTACTAAAATAATTTTATTTGAACCAGCATAAGATACCAAACATTTTTTTTTTTTTTTCCTGAAGCATGAGATTGTCATAAATGTCAAACTAATTCCTGGAAAACTTTATTATTAGACTAAAAGTCACTTTTTTCTTCCTAGATTTTGGGCCCAGAATTCTACATGTGTATTTCATAATATATGATTTTCCTTTTTGACTTTTTTTCCCTAAAAGTTTGCCTTTAATGAACTTCTGTACAATTGCATAATTTACTATTACCCATGTGGTATATGTCTGAGAAAATTTCTACTGAGCTGTAACATGAGAAGATGTATTATTCAAGATATATCAGTTAGGTGGTTTTTACAGTCAGAAAAAAAGGAGAGAAAAGTACTGCAATGCATAAATAAAACTGTAACTTCTAATATGTTTTGATTTTATTGAAGCATATTATGCAGTGCCTTGTGAAATCTTATTTGCACAATGAATTTAGATAGTCTTGGACGAGAGCTAACTGAAGGACTATAAACAAGGGTAGTCATCATTGGCAAATGGTGTGGAACATCAGTCTGCTTGGCAGACTGGTGAAGGTGGAAGGTTGAGGAAAAAGAAAGAGAGGGAGGACTTGTGACTGATCAAAATGTCACAAAGAAGCCAATAGCGAAGCAGATTCTCATCATTTTATTCTTCTATCCCCAACCACAACCACCATAATTTCTTGTTTGTTTCTTGGAACATAGAGAGTGGAAACCTATTCTTTACTCTCTTTGCAGCTGACTGTGAAAATCTTCCACACAGCCTCCAACCACAGGATCTCAGCCCTGCACCAGTGCCTGGTGTGAGGATTCAGTCATACCCTTTCTCTGGTAACCTTGCAGTCCTGCCAAAGTCTCCACCTTTAGTTGAAGACTTTTTCTTAGGACTGGTAGTAACCAGGACACTGATTTTACTCTTTAGTTTGACAAATATTTAAGAGCAAATTCTCTATGTTGTATACAGAGCATGCTTCCATGTTCTAAGAGCTAGGTTTACAACTATGGACACAGCACTGTCCCTGCTTGTAGGATTATCCCTATCTTCCAGCACAGTGGGGACATAGGCATTTATAATACATTGTCAGTTCCCCAGCCAAAGGCATCCCCACTTTCTCTAGCCAGACATCTTGTACATTCATGCTATCAGCATCAAGGGTGAAATCAAAGAATTTCAAGAGACTTTTCTTTGACCCTGCCTCTGTGTCAAACAGGGAGCACAGGGTACTGCTTGAGGCTATTATTACCCTCAGTCAGTCAAATACAGTGCAAAAGATAACCCAGGCAAATAATTTAGAGACATTCTACTTTGGTAAGTAGATAATTAGAAAACTGAGACATTTTCAAGGATGTAGAAATTAATAAAAATACTTATTTTGTAGCCCCAAGAGGAGGCCCCAAATCTCCTCTATGTGTTCTGATCTGGTGGTCAGACATGTGACTGTTCATCATTACTGGGTCTATCAAAGGATAGCTGTGGTATACGCTAGATCTCCAGGTAGAAACACCAGAAATGTGAAATATCTGATAAGCATGGAAATTAAGAACACATTTTAATGAACTATTATTTAGTGTCATGAAAACACAACTGTTTTCAGCACACTCTTGTCATTTTGTGGCCAGAGCATGGCCTCATGAGTTGTAAATACATAGCCCAAGAAATATGTTTCACCTTAGGCAATATTCTGAATTAAAGTATTAGAGGTCACATAGGTCATTCACCATAAACCATATGCCTTCTGTGCAGGAATTTTACATGGTAAGAATTTATGCGTACCATTTACAAAGACAGTTTGTGGATTTGTACCCAGTTGATGTATTTAGCCTCAACTCTGCTTCAATCTACATTTTAACTTTTTGTGATCAGAACTAATAAATAACTCAAGTAGCTAAGGTCAGTTTGTGAGTGATTGTTAAATAACTAAACCCATCACTTTCTCTCAGCAAGTGCTTAATGAGCATCAGCTGAATAGAGTGCGCAGCGCCTCCCTCAGGCATCAGGTGAAGCTCTCTTCAACAACCTCTCCAAGTAGTAGGACCCAGTTTTCTCCTGGTCCTTAAATGGTGTCCCAGAAGGTAGAAGGTCTTTCTTAAAACATCTGTGTGATGAGTGTATTCTCCAGCCTTGCCCAGAAGTCCTCAGCAGCTACTAAATCTCCAACATTATGACAAAGACCTCTTGAAGGAAGAAGCTTGAGAGGGCACAATCTGAATCAGAATCTCCATCAGTGCTTTCTCTCTCTGGCATCATCTGGCCCAAATAACTCTTTACCTGGGAACACAGCTCCAGAGAAACCTGAGCAAATAGATGGTTAAAGGGATGAGTTGCTCTGCTCTGGACTGGGCAGCTGAGCAGGGAGGTAAGTTTGGAACTCTTCCATTCTCCACAAAACCAATGAGGGATGATTTCGAGCTCCCTCCAGCTTTCTGTTTCTCAGTGAAAGAGGTTGGTGTAGGGGTTTGAAGACGCAGTCAAGAGAGGCAGGGCTTTCAGGGTATAGTTTAGTAACTTTATAGATAAGGATAAGAATAGAGAAGTGGGTAGGGAAACACTTTTCCATTGGAGAAAGATTAGAAACTCTTGTGGAAGCTCCAGCCTGAGAGGCCCACAAAAAGGCTAAGACTCACTAGATTATAGAATATGCCTTCTCTCTCATATGGCAAGTTGGTTCTAGTATAATAACACCAATTCAAAGAACCTACACACCTCTATGTTCATAGCAGTGTTATTTACAATAGCCAAGTGCTGGACAATGCTCATTGGTAATTAAGTGAATCAAAAAACAGGTACATTTACATAATACAAGACTAGGCAGCAGAAAGAAAGAAGAACTCCTACCTTTTGAGATAGCATGGATGGAATGGGAGAATATTATGCTTAGTGAAAGAAGCCAGGTGATGAATGATGAATACCATATGATCCCACCTAGAAGAGGAACTTAATGAACAAAAACAAATTAATGAGAAAAATGAAACCAGAGGCATGGAAACAAGTGACAGACTATGGCCAGAGGGGAGGGGGAAGAGGGGAAAGAAGGGGAAAGGTCTAGTCAAGGAACATGTATAAATGACCCATGGACAATTACAAAATGGTGGGGATTGACTGTGGGGGTGGGTCAGGGGAGCGCAATAAGGAAAAAATTAGGACAAGTGTAAAAGAACAACAATTTTTAAAAAGGCAAAAAAACAAAACAAAACAAAACAAAAAAAAAAAAAAACAAAAGACCAAAACAAACAAAGAAAATACCCAGTGGATTAAAGTGAGAAGAGTTGCAAGACTCTCTCTGAGTAGGGGTTCCGGCTCATAAAATTTATGCCACATTTAATATAGGCATCAGGCATGGTTAAATACTAGCTCTATTTCTCTGCGATGATTCTCTTAGCTCTGCTCTCCCCAGAATATAAGTTTCATTCTCAGGCCAGCTCCCCTCAGAATGGCAAAGTGGCTTCTGTAGTTCCCAGATTCACATTCATATTATACGAGTTATGTTTATTAGAAGGAGAAAGTGTCTCCTTTAGAAGAGCAAGGAATTTTCTTTCTAATAAGCCCCCAGGAAAGTTCATTTAAGTTTTACTAGAACAAATTGAGGTTCTTCTGGTGGTGGAAATTAAATCACCTTCATTGGGTAACAATAATCAAGGTCATTCCTAAAGCTAGACAATGGATCAACTATGTACCAAGTACATGGTTTTTTTCAGAGATGATCAAATGAAGATCTAGATGCTCTCATGAAAGGGAGTGAATGAACCAAATGGAAGAAGGGCAGTTAACAAATGTCCATTACACCCATGAAATGCACAATTTAATAATTAAAAAATTCTGACACAGGTCTCACTGGATAGAGATATATATCAGTTATTTAGAGGAGTCCAGATTAAAAACAAATGGCTTCACAGAACTTTAAGAATCTCAGACTACATTCTACAACAATAGATGTATGTGTGAAGACTTGCAGCACAATAAAGAGAATTATGAACTTCATTATTAATGTAAAAGGACCTAAATATCCTTAGATAAACAGCAACAAAATAAAAATTTCTACCACATATAAGTCCCTCAGGAAAGATAAGTAAAGCCATTGTGTAGTCTCTTACTCTAAATAGCAACCAGCAATGTTGGAGCAGATCAATATGGGCATTATAGTTGCATAAAATATCTTACAGATATATAGATATCTTACAGATTTTAAGGTATAATAGAATTTTACAGATTCCTTATATAAGAATGTATTTACTTCCATAGGTCTGTTTAGACTGATTACATGGAGTAGTGGAGGATGACTTCCATAGGAGAGAATCAGAATGGGAGAAAAATGAGAAATAATGAAGATTTATTTCTTCCATATTTACAAGGGGGCAATACTAAAACAGTCCTCCTTTCTGTGTGGATTGAAAAATGTCTTTGGACTCAAGGTAAGGTCAATGATGGACTTCAGATCTCATCACCCAAGACATGCTTCTGTGCTAAGGGGATTGTTTTGAGTTAAAGGCAATTTTAGCTTCAGACTCAAGAGAAAAACTGCTGTCCCTCTCTTTAACCACACACACACACAAAAAACCCTTGAATTGGGAGTCTTGCCCATAATAAGACACTTTCAGAAATAATATCTCTTTGACCTACCAATATGGCAGAACAAACTTTATTTACTAAACATAGGTTCTTATTGTCCAGCGATGACCCATTGAAGCCCCCAAAGTACCTTAGCTCATCCTTAGCTCATAATGCCTTACAGACCTCAATCATTCTTTCTATCCTTGAACCTTGAGTGCCTGTGGTGTCTCTGGCTTTCTCATGTATGTGCAGTTCCCATATATATGTGTTAGATTTAGTTATTTTCTTTTGCCAATCTGCCTCATGTCTATTTGATATTGAACCAGCCTAAGAACTCGAGGAAAATTTTTACCTCCCCCACATCAACATGCAGCACAGCAAATATTACAAGACTCTCTGCATCACAGAGCTTGGAGGCCTTTGCTCATACCAAGTTTCTGAACGTTTCCTCAGATGATTTCTCCTGCCCTGAAAGAACCCCCAGGTTTACTCCTACCCATCTCTCCTTTTCTCTATCAGCTTATTTTAAAAAATTCCACTTAGGAATCTCCTCCTTCAGGAGACTTTCCCAAGTCCCAGGGCATTTCAAATGCTCTTCTCCTTGTCCCTCCATCCAAGCACTTGCCAGTGTCAAGTGGTCTATTTACCTCTCTTTCCCTCTCTAGAGGCTGAGCTTCTCTATGCTGCTGAATTAGCAGCACTTAGCTCAATAAGTATTTGCTGAAGTGAATTGGTGCAATGAAATAACTTTAGCTTTAATGCCCAGTTTCTTGTTTGGAGCTCACTGGAATAATTATGCCTGATAGGAAGCAGTTGACTCAGAATTACTGTACTATTGTGGCCAATAATCCTTCTCATTTCCTCCCCTTTCTTCACCTTTGCCTGCCTCCTCTTTTATTATGTAAAATGATCATCAGAAAATTCTAAGAATATCTGAATACTGATATTTAAAGTGATTTGACCTTAGAATTTGAGATAACTGCTCTGTTTTGGTAGTCACACTAAATATAAAGGTCTGAGAATTTCTGGCTGAATATTTTTCAGTTGGCACCTAATAATGAACAGCTGTGCATTTTCTGAAGCACTTGAAGTCCTTAGTGACTACAAGGTTCACATGCATTTGAATTGTACCTAGTGCTAAGAGCGTAACTAAGTTGAACCAAAGAACCACTTTGGTTCAACTCCCATTTCTACCTCTTACCATGACCTTGAACAATTTACTTAACCTCTTGATGCTGTTTCCTCATCTGTAACTGAGTTATTGTGAAGTTTTAATGAGAGACTAAATATAGAATATTTGGAATGATTCAATGTGCAACAAGTGCTCAATAAACATAAGCTTATAATTCTATTATAAAGTAAAATAATCAACTCCATCCTGTGAATTGTCATGATTTTGAAGCAATGCTTATAAGTTATATTGTTATTTGTGTTGAAATGAGTTATATGCATCTTTAAGACTTCTTCATATTTAGATCTTTTTCATCTTGTTCTTTCCTTCATATATACACTTATTGGGTGGTTGCTAAATTCAACTCATTCATTCATTCATGGCAAAACTGAATATTGAAGTCTTCATTCTGAGTTTTCTGTTAAAGAGTGTAATCTCTATCTTTGCTCTTATTGGTAACCTGAGGGCTCTTTGTCACTAGTGATTTCCTGGCTCTCACCAAAAGGGAAATAAAGAGTCAAAAAAAAAAAAAAAAAAAAAAAAAAAAAAAAAACCCTGGCCAGAGGCAGAAATATTTAGAGACATGCTACCAAAGTTGGATGCATATGGGCTCATTTAATCCCAATAAATTAGGCACCATTATCATCCTCATATAATAAATGATGAAACTGAGGCAAAGAGGGATTAGGTAGCTTGACTGAAATAAAACAGGGAGCAGAACAGTTAGAAATCTATTCCAGGTGATCTGGCTCCTCCTGAGTCAGACAAAATTCATCTTATCCCTGTCCTGGAAGTACTCTTGTCCAGTTTAAGTCACTGGCAGAAAACAGATATAATATGAGTAAGTTAAAATATAGACTTAAAAAAGTGTTGTGGGAACAGAGAGAAAGGAATAGCTAGCTAATAGGCTGAAGGAGCAGGGGCAAGGGCATCCAGTCCCAGTTTAGTTATTTGTTTTACTTGTTTAGTTAAAAAAAATTTGTTTAAGAGAGAGAGGGGAAGGGAAGGAGAAACAGAGGGAGAGACTGTGTGAGAGAGGAAATGAACTGGCACCCTAGGCATGTGCTCTGACCAGGAATCCATTGGGCAAACTTTTGCTTTGCAAGACAATGTCCAGCCAGCTGAGCCACACCAATCAGGGCTCCAGTTTCAGTTTAAAGGATGAACAGCTTTTCCAAGTAGAGAGAGGGTGAGGACACTAAGGTGCAGGAGAAGTATGTGCAAAGACTTGCAGGAATGTAAGTGTTCCTCTGTTTGAGGAATGCCAAGAGACTCATTTGGACGAATCCACAGGATACATTAGAAGATGTTGCAAGGGACAATGCTGAGGTGATGAATTGTCCTAAAATATCTTAGCCATCGTACTAAGGGTTTCAAATTTTATCCTGTGGGAAAGGTTGGCATAGTGGGAGCTTTTAAAATGTGACAGAAGCATAATCAGATTTGAATTTTTAAAATAGTTTTCTGGCATTTTGGAAGAGTAAGGTATAAAGTCTAGATCATGGGTAAGTATGGAAATTAGAGGTTGTTGCAGTCATCTAAATGGGCAATGGTAAGGATATGATTTAGGCTAGGCTAGTGGATTTTAAATGTTATGTTATTGATTAGGGCTTCTAATACTAACATGCCAGTTAAAAAATTGATTCTGTCCTACGAGATACTGACAGATGCCAACTATATGTTATCTGTATGCCTCTGATGGTTTCACCCAAATCAATACTTATAATGTTTAACAAAAAGGACAAGGTGATTTTTGTGTAGAAATTGTCTTCAAATTTAACCTCAAACTCTCTTCTCTCTACTGTGATACTTTAGAATACAAACACAGAATGGATGTCTTTTAAAGTTTCTAAACCCTCTTGAGATGTAGCCCCTGATGCAGCCTCTGACCATAGGGGCATGCCCAGTTTTACTCTGAAATGTCTGTCTGTAATCTTTTTTTCCTGCAGCCAAGTATTAGAGCCGGGCTATTGCTCCCATGGATGGCAATAATGAACAAGCCTAAAATTACTTTCAGAGTCCTGACATACATTATATCTGAACCTGAAGTCCTAGCCTTAGATAAAGCAATTAAGGGCTGTCTCATTATCTCCTCACTGTTTTGAGTTTTAAATACTTCTGAGCCATGTTAATTTGAAGGGCATTCTGTCTAGTGGGCAATTCAAAAGTAAAATGGTAACAAGTAATTTCCTTTTATCATTTGAAAAATAATACAATGGACTAGACAATGGGATTGCAAATGACAGAACTCAACCTGAACTAGCTTAAGTCATTAGGGAGATGGCTTATATAACCTGGAATGGCAAGGATAAAACTTATAATGGCCATGGTAACTGGGTACTCAAAGAACTGGAAACTGACGAAAGATAACAGCTCTGGCTCATTTCACCAAACGTTTCTTTTGGGCTAGAATCAGGAAAAGATGGAATATTTGTGTTGAGAATTGACTTAATATAATTTTCAATCCACGTGTGTATGACTTCAGTAAGAATTTTTTAACCCATTTAGGAAGAAGACAAAAAAGAAGTGTTTAGAAGCAAAGTTGTTTTGATATAAGGAGAAAGTATGTTGTTTCAGGATGTTATCACACGAAGAAGCAAAGATGACAAGGGAACGTTTAGACTATAAATGATGAGTTTGTGAGTTTCAGTTTCAGTGGGTGTCTCTTTGCTAAGTAAAACTCTTTGAAGGCCCTTGGAACGTTAGCTGCTGCCTGATAAGGGCTACAAACTTCCCAGTGGCCCCCTAAAGGCCATCAGCCTGCCTGCCAACACCTGCATCTTCTTTCCCTAGCAACGTGTTCTGGCAACAGGGGACTCTTACTTCTAATCTGGCAGCTGGAAATCAGCTCTGGGTTTGTTGTTGTCTCTCCCCAGTGCATCTTTGTATAAAGAGGTACACCTTAGATTGAATTTGGATTTTATTCCTTTGCCTCCCCTTGCCTGCAACATTAGAATGATTAACCTGCCATTTGTTTGGAGTGTGTTCTTTATCAGCTTATTAAGAGACTATTGGCTTGAGAAACTATAATTCCCACAGTGAACCTGTGCTAAATAAACTGTTGGTAAAGATAAAAATTAGCTTCTGGAGCATAATTTGCTGCCTCCTCCCAAAACAAAGTAAAAGAATGGCTCTCGGCTTATGCCTACCTTTTGAAAATGAATTCCCTGCAAGTCACATGAAAAATTATACGGTGGCTTACTCCAGAAGGATTGTCCCTAACCACACTCTCTTTGTAAGAGCACTGATCTCTTATCCATCCTCTTCTCCAAATAGTGAAACTTTCTTAATGTTAGAAGTCATGATATTAGAAAACACATAGTGCAGTTCTGTATGGCAGAAAAGAGGTGGGTGCATTGAGAAGAGTGGCAATAAAGTTTAATAAAGGTCAAGAAACTGGAATTTGAAGCTGCATGAACCTGAGCTTGAAGTAGGGTTGCCTTATTTAATGGGTATGGTACCTTGGGCAAGTTTCCTAGTAAATCTATGATTCAGATTTCATATATTTAAAAAGATGGATAGTAATAATACCTTCTTCAAAGGAGTTTTTGACTGCTAACTTTCTAAAAATACCACCAAAATAACTTGCTGATCCAGCAGAGCCAAGTGCATTACTATCTGTAAGAAGAAAGAACACCACTTTGATCAAATGATTCTGTGTGTCAAAAGGGGAAGGACAAGGAAGAATATTTACAAAGTGTTAGGCTACTTTAAACTAATCTTTCAATACTAGGATCTGATGTGTATTGGTTAAAGTTTAAAATATACTTTTGGATTGGTGGGCATAAGGGAGAGCTTTGAAATGTATCTTAATGAGTAAACAGTTGTTTGACAGCAAAGAGTTTGCAGAGTTGAGCAATCTATTGGCCTGAGAAGGTGTCTCCACTCCAACAATCTGTGCCCTACAATTCAGTTCTGACACTATCTGTGTTTGTGTAGAGTGAAACACTCAGTCTCTCTGACTCCATCTTATTCAGGCCTGCTTTGTTCTTATGGCCCTCTGGCTAATAGGTTCTGCTTAGTTTTGCATATAGATATGCTAGGCATTAGAGGAATTCCTCTGGTACCTTGAGAAAACAAGGAAAGTATGTATTGTTGATCAAAGATTTGCAGGAACCTCATGACTGGACTAGCATAATCTTCCTTGCACTACTGCTGGTGCTCATATCAGTGGTGATCAGTCACCTCTTTCCCTGCCTATTTCCCCTTCCCTTGACAAAAAAGAAGCCTAAACTGCCCTGGCTGGGTGGCTCAGTTGATTGGAATGTCATCCATGCACCAAAAGGTTGCAGGTTTGATTCCTGGTCAGGGCATTTGCCTATGTTGCAGGTCTGATCCCTGGTTGGAAGCAACCAATCAATGTTTCTCTCCGTCTCTCTCCCTTTTTCCGTCTCTGTCTCTGTCTTTACCCACCCACTCCTCCTATCCCAACCCCTATCCCCCTTTCTTAAATCAATAAACATATCCTTGGGTAAGGCAAAAAAAAAAAAAAAAAAAAAAAGAAAGAAAGAAAGAAAGAAAGAAGCAGCAGCAGCCTGAACTTTGTCCTTTGCAGAGGTTGGGTTTGAAGAACTACTAGGTCTCTCAACTACCCAGCAGGTACCATCTTGATCAATGGATCTTTCTTTACTCCAAATTCTGGTGTTTTAGTTTTGACCTTTTGAAGCATCAGGCATACAGACTTTGGACAAGTAACACCTGGAGTTAGTGTAGACCCCACAAGCTAAGGGTACAGGACCACCCCCAATTCAAACACCAGGTTTCCCCCAAACTACTTGTTTTCTTCCAGGCTGACTACACATTTGGAAGTTCGCAACATCCCTCAAGCTTGGTATTTCACTACAATGATTTCTGCAACCCAGAAAAGTATTATACTTAAGAGTAGTTTATTATAAAGGATACAAACAAACAGCCAGATGAAAAGATACATAGGAAAAGGTCTGAGGATGAGGAGAGAACTCCTACACCCTCTCTGGGCACCTCATCCGCACAGCACATCAACTTCCAACCAGCAAGTTCTATTAACCTTACTGTTCATGGATTTTTACATGGAGTTTCATTACACAGGCACTAATAACTCAATTTTCAGTCCCTTTTTCCTTCACAGAGAGGTCTTGGGATGGAGCTTAAGATTCCAACACTAATCATGAAGTTGGTTCCTTTGGTGATCAGCGCCCATCCTGAAGCTAGTCAGGGCTTCTCACAACCTCATCAACATAAACTCAAGTATGTTTGGAAAGGACTTACTGTGAACAAAAGACACTCATATAATTTAGGAAATTGCAAGGGTTTTAGGAGCCTCATGGCAGTAACTGGAGACAAGGACTTGAGTATATTTTTTATTACACCATAAGGCGATGAATCCTGGTTAGCCGCCTGTTGTCTGAGAGGAGACTTGTTGAGAAGTCTGTTGTTTAGACAAATGGATTTTAAGGAAGTTTCTTAGACTAACAATCATATTATTTACAACTTTACCTGCATGGATGAGAATTTCCTAGAATAGCAAAGTAATATTAATATAGACACACCTAGTTTTTGCTCCTGTGTGGTTAATGGTGGTTAATGCAAGAACAATTTTTCTCTCATATTTTATTAGCTTAAGAAAGAAAATACATTTAAATGTTTAGCAAAAATTAAACACTTCAAAAATTAGCAAAGTAAATATACATAAGATAAAAATAGAGAAACATAGAAAAATTATGAAGCAGTTGTTGTTATAGAGTGGGAGAAAGCCAGAATCCCCAACTCTGCAGTTTGGGGATGGGGGTGGGGCAAGGCCAGGCTGACTAACCTTTGTCCTTTTCATGCCAAGGAAATAGGAGTGGCCTTACCCAGAAGACAGTGATGAAAAGGCTTACAGTGCTGTGCAAAATTCTGTCAGTGGTCAGAACTGTTTGCTGTACACATTACATTGAAGGGGATTTAAAATAGGGAGTAGCCATCAATCTCGGGCTTTTCCGGGATGGACATGCAGACAGGTACCCAGGGCTCCCCTGGAGTGATGTTCACACAAGGGCTGGTTCGCCCCCCTAGATGGACCCACAGACAGACACGTGGCCTGAGAACTCACTTAGTTTGAAAAAGGGGGGAGCGAGACATGCAGCTTGTGCAGAGACAGAGAATTACATGTGGTATAAGAGTTGGGGAGTGTGCACAAGATACTCCCCTAATTAGGTGTAGCAGCTGCCTGGAACTTTGAATTTATAACTGGAAAATGCTAAGCTGTGAACTATTGTGTTTCTGAAAGATGGTATCTTCTGCTTGTCTGTTTGAAAGCTAGCCTAATTGGGTGGCACAGTATATTTTGGGTGTTTTTAAAGGGAATGGGATTTAACGGCATAATTGTACCTTTAATATAAATCTGTATACTCCTTAAATAAACAAAATACCTTTCCTTTTCATCAAATTCTGTTATGAAGAGTTATTCCTGGTGGTGGGCAAAACAGGCCCATTAAAACTGAGGACCATCCCCCAAAGGGTCCTGTTACATTGTTACAATTCAAGAGAAAGTTGGTACATCCATGAATAGGTCTATGGCAATGAGGATGGACAGGAGACAGGCAGCCAAGGTATATTCAGAACAATTTAAAATTTTATAGTAGCCCTGGCTGGTAGCACAGTGGATAAGGCACTGGCCAGCAAACCCAAAGGTCACTGGTTTGATACCCCAGTCAGGGCACATAACCAGGTTGCAAGCCAGGTCTCCAGCCAGGTCCATAGCTGGAGGCAGGTGAAAGACAACCATACATATGTTGATGTTTCTCTCTGTCTCTTCCTCTCTCCCTTCCTCTCTCTGAAAATAATAAAATCTTAAAAATAATTTTTTATAGCAGGTTGAATGAGAATAAAGATTAGGTGAGTATGGCTACTATGGGTGGATGATGTTGCTTCTCATCAAGATACAGAATGGAAAAGATGGAAGAGATTGTGAGGAGTGAATTTAATTTTGGATATATTACTGTTGTTTGGAAAGTACAGGAAATAGAAGGCACCTGTATTTTTAAAATAATAAATAGCTGGATATAGTCTTTGCTGGGAGACAACCAACTTAGGAAGCAGTTAGAAACATGTCTGAAGCTTGGGGTAAAGGTAGAAACTGGAGGTCAATGAAAAATAAAGATGAAGCCTACAGGCACAATGGATTGCAGCATCTGTGCTTACCTGACCTTCCACAGGATCATATATGGCATCTAAGTATTAAAATAGCTGTGGCTAGGTGCCTTGGTTGGTTGGAGCATTACCCTATGGATGAGATTCCTAGTCACAGTGAATACTGGAGGGAGCTAATAGATGTTTCTCTCTTATATCCTCATATTGATGTTTCTCTCCTCCTCTCTCTTCCTCTCTCTCTCCCCTTCCCTTCCTCTCTCTCTAAGATCAATAAACATATCCTCAGGTGAGGATTTAAAAATTTTAAGTATTAAAGTTCCTAAGGTATTCAAATTTGTTATTTTATTAATTTAATGAAACCAGTTGGGCACCACCACGGTAAACAACCCTTCTTATTAACCTTGGTAAGGAATTTCCTGATTCTAGCAGAACACAATGACCATAGATTTGTGTCATGAATTACAGAAGAATATAGAAACTAAACCAGCCCTTCCCTGAGCAACCACAGGAGGCCTAATTGTTGGCAGGTCTCTTTGTCAGGCTCATAGCCTGTAGCTAATTTCAATTGCTGATTAAAGTTGCCGTTTTCTATCTTGTATTTGGGTGCTCATGGCAACATTCTTGGAACTCCACAAATTCCGTGAAGTGCGTAATCAGAAAAGCCTTTTCACTTAGTACCGAAGAGCTCATATTGAGGGACTAATGTGGTTAGCTAAGTTTTACCACAGTTTATTAACTGACACTCTAGCCTAGGAAGAATGTTTGTTTATTTTTTTAACACTCATTTTAAGATCAAAGTGAGAGAAGCTTCAAATACTTTTATAGGCCTTTGAATACAATTCAAAATTCTCAACTATGTTAAAAGATTTCTCAAAACAGGGGGTTTAGTACAAATGACTTTTTCAACTCTGAGTCTTGGGTAAAACAACTACTAGTGGCAGTCCTCACAAATCAAAGAGGGGAGACTTAGCAGTGCCTCAAATCCATCTTGCTCACTGGACAAGGTTAAGAACTATTAGGGGATTAGGAGCAATAGGTATGCAAAGTGCTGATGGGCAAGTTTTCACTGGAAGACGCGGGAGCTTGGCCATTTGTTATAAATGGGGTATCAGTGCTGAATCTTTCCAGACAACAGGCTTTTTGCTTCTGAAAGGATCCCAATGTTCAAATACTTATTATGTCCTGGTTCTTTGGTTCCATGTGTGTGTTTCTGCCAAGACTTTGGTTCTGGATACATGCTTATTGAGCACAAATATGTGTCATATACTATGTTAAGTGCCTTACATAATTCTGTAACCTCCAGCTCAGAATAGTCCTGTCCTGTTTAACAAGATACCGAGTTGCTTTTCAGAGACAAGAGGCCAAAATCGTAAGTCATGTCGCTGAGGCATGTGCAGAGGAGAAATCTTTGACCTTCATCTGCACTTGGAACCAAAATCTCGTTGCTCACTCACCCACACTCACAGAGCCAAAGATCATAACTGGAACCTGAACACTAGAACCTTTTCATAAGCAAAGTGTTTCTTGTCCAGGAAGAAGCAAAGTTTATACCCCATTTGTTATACATGGCCTAGTTCCAAGGTCCTCCAAATAAACCTTGCCTACCAGCACTTCTGTATACCTGTTGTTCCTAACTCCCTGAAATTTCTTAACTTGGTCTACTGAGAACAAGATGGATTGGAGGCACTATTAGGTCTCCCATCATCTTGGTTGGTGCTGACTTGATCAATAAACCTTTCTTGATCAATAAACTCCTTATTTTTTGAATATTGTCTTTCAAAATATTGGTCACACTAACTTGAGTTCTGTAACAAGAACCATTGGACAGGTATTGTATATTGATTTGGGCAGGTCTATCTATATTCAATCTATGACTCATTTTCCAGTTTAATGAATCCCTTGGTGGCAAGACCCGCATTTTCTCCTGTGTGTTTCCTGTAACCCCTAGCAAAGATTTGACTTACAGTAGGTTCTCAATAGATATTTGATGATAGTAATTTTCCTGTATGAATAAAATATAATAATCACTTTTCTCTAGTGTATCTTGAAACAGAAAGGGTAGCTCAGAATAAAACTTCTCTGACCTGACCTATTTGTAATTTAGGAGTTAAAGTATAAACACTGCTACTTGAAGATATTCAAAACATGGTCTTAATCTTCAGATAAAAAGACTCACTTCACACTTTGCCATTGCTCTGACTACCTCTCTAATGTCTTGAAACAATTCTGGAAGGTCTTGAACAAAATAATTTATTACAGATTTTATTAACTTGCGTCATTATCAAAGTGAGTTGGGGGCAATGACAGTCATGTATTTACTCATTTATTTATTCAGCAAGCATTTATGAAATAATTATTACATTTATGTATTATGTTAAGTGCTAGGGTTATAGAGGTAAAAGTTTAATGCCTGTTTTAAGGAGCTCATTCTCTAGATGCATTCGGACACTATATGTGGCAAATACTTGTCAGAGCTTTTAACAGATAGATGGGATGCAATGAGAGAAGGGCAGATAAAAGGACAAGGAGCATGCTTATCAAAATAATATACATAAAATTTAACCCTGGCCTTCAAAGTTTCTGTTGTCTAATGTTATATGTTTGTAAATGTTTAAAACCAAATTGAGAACCCTAAAGAGCTGGCAAAGTACTGAGAGATGTTGAAGATCTCTTTTCAAACATCTCTTTCAACAGGGGTGGAAACTGATGGCCAATGAGGTTGGTAGGTGGTCAAGGTCCCATAGACAATCTGCAGAAATAAAGCAGATATTTTAGACCTATCATTGTCTTGGGAAAGTGGAAGGTGATTTATTTCTCAACCATTATTTTTGTACGTGTGACATAACCTTTCACTTGTGAAATAAAGACTTCTTGTAGCAAGTGAGGAGGAGTGGTGAAGTGGACTGTTAAGATGTAAAAGATTGATTCCATGCATATCTCACATATTAGCTCTATCTTCCAATCTTTCAAATTTAAATGTTTCCACAAACCACTATTTAAAAAGATAATCATACCCCTCCCTTCCTCAAAAATATCTGAAAATTCTTGAGGTGCTTTTGGCCTCATGGTTACCTGTAGCTATGAACTTCTGTTTACTGTGAAGTAGGGGACTTTAGCCATCATCCCTCCATCTCACTTGCCCAGTTTTATTCTGTATCATATTGAACCAAAATATAAAATATAAAATTTTCTTAATTTCCATTTATAAAAAAGACCCATTCACAAGAGCTGTATGTAAAGTAGACTATAAAGAAAATTAGAATTGGGTTTATGACAGAGAAAGGGTTTACATCTTGGCAACATAAGCAACCACAAATTGAACATCAGACATTCTTGTTCATAAAATCCCATCAACAATCTTGCTACTGGGGATGCTAGTTTGTTTGCTGTTTCTGATGATGTGGTTTTTCCCTTTGATTGTTTCTCCATTTCTCCATTCTAATTTTACACCTTTGTCTCCTTTGATCCTGGAATCTTTATTCTTTTCTCATGCAAGTATCACAGCAGTACATACAGACCTGAAAGCCAACAGTGAGCACCTGCATCTCTTTGTCTGGGATTTTTCTCTGGTTGTCAGAGCCTGTGCCACACATGTGCCCATGATCTGTTAACTCAGAAGTGGCTGAGCAACATCCTCTCCTCAGGCAATCCTCAACCAATGACTGATGAATGTCCTCAGATAGCTATCCCAAGTCCTTCACACCTTTGAGAAGGATGACTCTCAGCCTCTGTTCTACAGAAGTGCTCACAGTTCCCAAACAGATTTAAGCTACAGTGGATAACACACAGTTGATTAGTTTCTTTCCCTTCTTCTAACCCCATTCCCTTGCCATTGTTTTATGAGTTCTCTTCTCAACTATATATATATGGTTGTCAGGTTTTCTTCCTCTATCTGTACTTCTCAGAAAGGTTTTTTTAAAAAAGTTTTGGCTTATTATTTGGGGTGGTGGTGGTGGTGGTTAAAGTAGCAATGGACCTGTAAGTGTCAATAACCAAGGGATGCTAATTTATCCTGATCTTCTCATAAAGATGACTCTTTATTTAAAGTATCACTACTCTTATGCTGGGAATTACATGTCTAGTAAGAGATAAAGACTTAAGTCAACAATGACACTAAAATATACCTCAAACTGTGCTTCTTAAGGAAGTCCTTTTTAATTCCAAGGTGAAGATTAAGAGTCATGACTCTTCTTTCCTCAACTTTATGATAGTTTAGGAAATAGTCATTCAGCATGTACTATGTGTTCAACACTATATGAGATCTAGGGAATATAGAGATGGAAGAAACACATTAGGTGCTCTGCAGATGTTCACATTCTAAAGGAACAGGCACATTTTAATCAGATATGTTGATTTCAATATGGTGAGAGCTCTGCTAGAAAAATGCCTGAGTGCTATGGTAGCAAGGTGTTTGGTTTTTGCACGAACAATGGAAGAACAAAAAGAAGGCCTTCCAGGAGAGGGATGACATTTCTGGTATCTTCTAGACACTTCTGAAATTTTCCTGGAAAATTTGTGCTAATACTCTTTGTGAGTAAAAGTCAAAAGCCAGGTCTCAACATCTTAATTAGTGATGTTTTAGAATCTTAAAACTAGGAGGGGCATGGAGAACACCTAATTAATTTACTTAGTGAGAAATAGGTTATTGGAATATTCCAAGGTCATACAAACTATTACTTTTCATGTAAAGGAACTTCCCTCATATACACCACACACATCACCTCCACCATCACCCCCACAAATACACATGATTATATTTCTGTACTTAATCTAATAAGTGCAAAACTCAGATTACAAAAAGGTAAAAAACCACATTTGACTAAAGTACCCTTCAATTTCTCTAGGGCAAAGAAAAACTAGTATAAATGAACCATTAAAAGTATTATAAGACCACTATATGACACAGTGTGATTGAATTTAGACTAGCAGCCTACATTGTTCACAAAAGTCTACAGACTACTTTTTCAGGAGGATGATTTCAAAATTGCTTTTATATTGAGCAATACATTGATTCATAGCTTCAATTTTTCAGAGAATTTTCCATCATAGAATCTCTAAAACAGAAAAAAACTTTTTTTACAGCTAATTTAAAAGAGAAAATACAGTAAAATTTTAAATTAAAACTGTAGAATCATAAGTAATTGATATTTCCAAAGAGAAGAATATAAGGGCAGGAGAGTGAGAAGGGGAGTACTTCTGGCATAAGATATGGCTGAAGAGTTAGATTGGAGCCAGACTATGGAATTCCTTGGTAGATGAGGTTTGTTGCAGAAATTTAATTGACCAACTTGCTTTGCTGCACCATGAAAGCCTCAATACTTTTAAGTCAATATAGCTTTTTAGCTGTGTTCTGCTGGGTCATTTTGAGAACTCAGAGATGTCATTTTGCCTAGAAAATGTAATTTAGATGGTGAGAGGAAAGATGTAATAAACTCTGGGCTACAGAATCCTTGAAGGAGGTCTAAGAAATACATAATGAACTTATCCTACACAAGAAAAGATAATATCAAACCATACCTGACACTGTAAGACAGAGGGAAGTGATGTTAGGCCCATAGGAAGTGATATGATGCAATATAAATTTGTTTTCCCGGGAATCTTTATTTTTGGGAAGAAGATCAAGCTGGTATTAGAGAATTTTATAATGTTCCCCCCAAATTCATGACCACCTGTAACATCTGAATGTAACCTTATTGAGAAATAGTGGATATATTTTATTAAAATGAAGTTGTACTGGATTAGGGTGGGCTCTTAATCCAATGACTGGTGTCTATACAAGAAGAGGGAAAGACACAGGCTGAGAGAAGATATGTGAAGATGGAAATAAAGGTTGAAGACAACCCCCAGATTGACAAGTTTGTTTACCTTTTCTGGCTTCAGGAAAGTTGGAGGCATAGTTCAGAGTGAACCGTGTATTACAGGGACCTGGAAGAGTCGACTTGCATGCACTAAACTCTCCTGTCTTTCACTGTTATGAATTTATAAGTCAAAGTTTATGTCTCATTAATCCCATTTTAAGGAAAAAATGGTGAAAATGAGTTGATCAATCAGGACTTTGTTTCCTAGCAGTTGATTATAATTATCCAAATATGTATGCCTGATTGAAATTATTCATGATTGAAGACTTGATAGCTGAAGCCTGATGGTCCTATGGAAATTTCATCAAATGTTTGATGCCGTGAAAAATGTTCTAGATTGTGAGGCATCAACCTTAGTTCTTGTCTCCAGTTTTTCTATGCATTTTAGGGCATTTCTTATCATTTCTGTGCCTCAGTTTAACTCATCTGAAAGTAAAAGGATGGAGTTGCCTATTCCATTTAACCCCTTAGGTCTAGATATCATTTCCATTTTTCTTCTTAGAGGATGCCAAGGCCTTTTTGTGTTTTGTGTATTTTGTGGTTGGGCAACTGGATGGCAGTTATGATCATGATAATAGCAGTAAAATTAGCTAGTGTTCATGGGCTTTTCTGAGGCCTAGACAGTGAGCTAGGTACTTCCTATACTTTACACCTCTTTTAGTACTCACCACAACCCTATAAGGCAGATGCCATTCTGGACCTCATTTGACAGTCAGGGATCTGAAGCAAAAAGAGGATAGTAACTTGCCCAAGATCACAGTTCATAAGGCATGAAACCAGGTCTAACCACACACAGAGTGCTTTGCTGAGGAGGGAAGGAGGATAGGGAGTGAGAGAGATCACCACCAATTGAAAGAGGGAAATAATAATAAGTCAGATGGGCCAAATGGCCAACTTCATGTTTCACAGTTTGGTTTAAGATGGGTCATGGTAGGGCAACTACATCGTGTATCTTGAAGGGGCAATGTTCTCACAAAGTGCCATGTGAAAGGCATGCTGTGGAGCTGGCACTCAGGGCCCCCACAAAGTAAGAGGAACAACTTTCTCACCTCATCTTTCTAGCTCCCTTACCCTTTTCTCTCACTGCTGAGAGGAGGCCAAACCTACTCTAGTCTGAGGTGGAGGTAGAAGGTGGAAGTTAGAGACCAACTCTCACAAAGAGAAATTTTTAATATGCCTAATATGGAAGAGAAAACATCCTAAGTTTATTCAAGAAAGGATTTTCATGTGAATGCAAAAAGACAAACATAATCCTACTGGTAGAAAGAATCCCTTGATCCTTTTTCTTTCTATAATATAGGATATCTAAAAGATGTGTGCAAACTCTAGGGTCATTTTGACATCTTTCTGCATGGAAATGTTGGTCTCAGTTGCAAGGTAAACTCTAAGAAAATCATAGACTCTTTTTCCTCTGCAGTGTAGAGAGCTTGATATGGGAATAAATCATAGAAAATTTAAATTAGCATACAAAGGACATTTAAGTTGAAGGAGAGGTGATTGATAACACGATTCCTAAGTACTAAGATGATTGTACTCTCCTCAAGAAGAGTATTTATGAATTGCTTCTATACATAAATAGAAAGGGCCTCTTACCTATAACCTTTGAGGTCCTTGGGGAAAAAATCCCCCTTGTGGCCTTTGCCCAGCTATGGTGGCTTAATTAGAGACTATTATTTTTGAGGCTGTGTCAATTATATCATCCTGCTACATCACAATCCTGTTGAAGGAAGAGCCTTATGCAGCTACCTTTATAATAAGAAATATGATTTACATAATTAGACTTTAAAAATAATAGCAATAAAAAACTATCAATTGTCAAACTTATTCATTCATTTGTTTATTTAGTCATTCATTGGTAGTTCCACTGTGTGGTTTTTAATCACAATGTAGTTATTAAAAATACTAGGTTTAGAATAAGACAGAGATCAATTTAAATCCCAGCCTGCAGCTTTCTAACTGTATGACCTTGAGCAAATTATTTAATCCCTTGTCCTTAGATCTCCTTTCTTTGTAAGTGGGATTAATAATAATACCTACTTTATATATTCATTATGAGGGTCAAATGAAACAATGGTGTGGTAAAAACAATAAGTGTAGGCTATTAACATTAATAAAACTATATCTTTATATGTCCCAGGGAAACAAAGTCAGCCATTAAGGCTCATTGCTCATTAGTTTTGAATTCTGGCTAGCTGAGGTTTTAAAATTAAAAAATAAATATATATTGTTTACTTTTTTACCAGTAATGAAGAATTTTCCACTCCTGAATAGCATACTGACTAATCTAAATTTGTTCTTCAGAAGAGAGAATAAATCCCTCTTAGTTGCATTCACTATTGAATATTCTTGCAAAGCTAAAAGTTCCTGGGCATAATGTACCAAGAGATTAGATGATTACTTGTGTCTGGCCTCTTACTTGATTTACTATTTATGCTGAAAAGATACACAAGCGTCTTCCAAGGTTGTAGAAATGGGAGGAAGGATCAGAAGAAACTCTCATTGCTTCCTACAAAGTTTTTGATGGTGGCTTGCATTTTGAATGGTGATTTTATTAGTTCACGTTGAGCCCTGCCTTGCACTTACACACTTGTACCAATAAGAATATGCACAAAAGGATTTATCGAGCTCTTATTGTATTCTGTATATGATACTAATATTTCTACAAGCTTCTACTTATTCAATGCTTATATTAGAAGCATCATGTAAGGACCATTTTTACCTCTGTAATGGGACATAAAAAAGATTTAGTGAGGTTAATGACTTGTTTAAATGACACTGCTCATTCACCTGTTGATCAATTTACTGAGTGTCTGCGAAGAGCTTATGGTCTATGAAGACGTGAGAGTTGGTATCTTTGTCCTCTGGGAGCTTGTAGTCTAATAGCAGGAGGTGAAGTACACACAGAGGACAGAATAAACTCTATATGATAGATGGTTGCTATGGAAAGAAACATGATTTTTGGGTGTTCTTTCTCACTGTAACTTGTAAATCCCCAAATAAACTATTGCTCTCAGATGCATATGACCTTTTTGTATGTCAATACATCTGTTTAGACTGTGTCTTTCTCTAGTCCTCCTCTTCCTCCTTCACTCCTTCCCTTCACTAATGCCTAGGTATACTTTGAGACCCAGCTCAGAGGTTATGTCTTCCAGGGAGTCACTCTTTAATCTGGGCTGGTAGTTCCCTTCTCAAATTCTCATTGACATCCAGGCAAATCTACAGAGTGAAAAGTGTTTGGGGTTCACTCACATGACGTGAGTACCAAAATTGCTTGGAGGTTAGGAAATCCATCATGTGGGTTTAGAGTGGCTTCAGTGTAGTAATTGAAAAAGTAAATGACTAGAATAAGAGAGAGTTAGATGCTGATCTCATCATTTCTACAACTAGAACTAGTTTTGCCATCATGAACTAACCATTTAACTTCTTTAAACTTGATACAATGGTTAGAATAATGGTAATGTTATCTATAGGAGCTTCACGCAACAGCTGTGATTTTTCAAATTTGACAATACGTAAAGGGGTCATTAGTTTAACCTTTTTTTTTAAAAAAAACTTTAAAGAGCTATTCCCTATCAGAATGACTTTTGGTCAGATCTTGATTTAGGAAGAATGAATAGGAAATACAAAATGGGTCTTAGTCCCATTTTCCCAAAAGAAAAAAGTCATTTTATTTAGTTCTCGCTACCTATTTAGTCTTCTTATAAATTATTTCACAAGTGCTCTGTGCAATCTTGTTTCAAATATCTCAGGTGATAATTCCTCCATCACTTGTGGGTATAGGTCATCTCAGATGTGTATTAACTGCATGAGCATGGACACTACTTTTGTTCATATTTTTGTTTTATTAATAAACTCAGTGAAGTTGATAACACTCTCCCTTTTCTTTTTGTGTGTTTGTGAAAAAAAGTATACAGGAGCTAGGACAATTTTGGGGCCTAAAAGGAGGCTCTAGGATGAATCATTACCTGTTGGCTCTTGGGCCAGACATGTGTAAGCAGACAGGCACAGAGAGACGTTACCTGTTCTCTGCCATCTAACAACACCATTGCTGGCTTAGTTGGCATCCAACCCTTTTCTTGGCTATCCACTAAGTCAATTTTTTTTTTTTTTTTTTTTTTTTTAGGTAAGACTTCCTAAAGGAAATGAAATAGAAAATAGTGAGGTAAGGTTCCTAAGTACTAATTCTATTAATTTAAAAAATCTCTTCACATTTGATATCACAAATGAGTACTGATGGTGAAATAGTGTATTTTGTATAAAAGTGCCATCTTTATCATTCACCTGAGATGGATTGTTTAATCAAAGTCACTATTTAGGAAACTGCTAATTGGTGGAAATGGCCACGATAATGATAATTGTATTTGAAAATTTGGGGACCTTTGTAGAATGCAATTAATCCTTTGGTTATCAGTATATTAACAATGATATAGTACAGGGATTTTAATATATTTTGAAAATTTTGCCTTTACTTATGTTGGGGGATGAATGAGTTTGCCCATAAAGCTCTGTGATGATCAAAGAGGGAGGGCTACTCTGCCAGGCACCCACCTAAAGTCGCCACCACAGTTTAAGAAAAAACGACAAACTCTTTAACAGTGCAGAATAAAAATGGAAAAGAAAAAAGATATAAAAGTGTGGCTGCAGGTAACCTCTTTCTCCTGGGAAACTGCACTGGTTGTTTCACGTTTATAAGCCATCTCTCAGAAAAAGATATGCAGGATGAAACAGACAGTGGTTCTCCTGGTCTAACAAAGGGAGAAGAAAAATCCCGTAGGACTTGAAAGAAATACCTAGTAACTTACTGTGGAATTGAATTTGGGATAATAGGTGTGTCTTAGATCTTGTGCACAGGCACTATTTATTTATTTATTTTTCTGCTGAACTACTAAAATAAGCTTTTTATAAACTGGTCTTGAAACAGTCCAAAGAAAGCCTCAGACTTATGCTCCTAGGTATAAAGACACCGTACAAAGGCACTGTGAGGGCTTCAAAGAAAAAAAAAAAAAAAAAACACCTATAAAGCTTATTTTTTCTTCCTTGTCTTTTGCCACACAAGGTTGCATTTCTCAATCTTCTTTGCCCACGCCCAACTAAACTACTTGCATGAAGTGCTAATGAGATCCTGGAGGAAATAAACAATGCAATTTTATATTCAGTGCTGCAGATTGGTGAGTTTTAAGTCCTCTTTTTATATTGAAAAATGACCTTGAGTAAATTGCTTACTTCATCTTGCATGCAACTCATAACAATATAATGGGGAGCTAAGATATCACGTAAACACGTAAATCCTGCTCCTGGGAAGAGACGGTTTTCTCTGCAGGACCCTCATCAAACCCATTATTTCTCAACACAGCTGCCTGAGGCCAGAGCTAAGTCAGGGTCTATTTGCTTTCCTCTGTATAAATGGAAGAAAATTTGCTTTGAAACCATATAATCTTGAGTTCCAATTTCTGTAGTTTATCAGTTGTATAACCATAGGCTAATCACCTAATTTTTGAGTATCAGTTTCTGATTTATAAAATAATTCTGTCCATGCCCATGAAAGAAAAAGTTTTGTGGGAAACACTACCTCTTACCACATGATATGATTAACTTTATGTGTCAACTGGGCTAGGCCATGAGATGGTAAGGAAAATTTAACCTCCCTCCACCTCCCCACAATCCTACCATGCTAGAAGAAATAGGGTTGCGGTTGCAAGCTTCAGCCAGGCAAAGCAGGAGTGCTTGCGTAACAAAAGCATCTGTAGGCAGTGAATAGAGGTAGGCAGCCAAGAACTCCCCGCTTCCCTGCAGAACCAGGATGTCAGGAGTAAGAACCAGTTGTTGTGTGACCTTACCCAGGACATATTGACTATAAAAGCTGACTGCACCCCTTGGTTGGGGCTGTTCACCGGAATCCCTGCGTGGAATGAAGGTGGGTAGCCGCTGGCTAGCCTTCTAATAAAGACTCCCCAAATTCTATCTGGCTGTCTCTGAAAGTCATTCTCGTGCTGCACCCTAACAGGCCACGGTATCTAGATATTGGTTAAATTTTCTTCTGATCTTTTAAAAGTGAAATTAACATTTAAATTGGTGACTTTGAGTAAAGCAGATTACCCTGTCCAATGTGGTGGGTCTCATCTAGTAAGTTGAAGTCCTTAGTGGAAAAAACAAACAAACCAACCAACTCCTCCTGCTGAGAAGTGGAAAATCTACCAGCAGAATGCCTTTGGCTCAAACTGCAACTTGAACTGCTGGGTCTCCCAGCCTGTGGTCTGCTACCAGTGGATTTTTAACTTGACAGCCTTCAGTCATGTGAGCCAGTTCTTAAAATAAAGCTTTATAAATATGTAGATAGATACAGATATAGATCTATACAATATGAATACATATACACACATTTATAAGGATACACGCCTACACACACACACACACACACACACACACACACACATATATATATCCTGTTGGTTCTGTTTCACTGTAGAATCTAAAAGGTGTGATTTGATTCTTTTATTCTAATATCTATTTGAATTTTTAAAATTTTGGATAAAGTGCAGATTCAGACCCACTAGTTTGGTTTCATGATCAACATAGGTTGTGACCTGCAGTGTAAAAAACATTTTGAAAGATGATGGATTACCATTTAAATATTGTATTTAATATTCCCCTCTCAATTTTGTTGCATTCTTATTTTAATGACATAAGATAAAACCCTGATCCACTACCCTTGGATAAAATCATTCTAAAAATATATTTTTGTGGCAATATGCAACTTATTCTTAGAAGTTTAAAAAAAATTCTAGTTACAGTTGACATACAATATTAGAAGTTTTAATATACTATTTTTTCAAATTGGAATAACAGAGATAAACCATTTAAGGATTTGTCCCTTCTTATTAAATATGAATGTACAAAGTTGAAAAAAATCACTCATACTGATTCTATAAAATCGCATTTCCTTAAAATATTTTTTTCTTCCTGCCTTTGACAGTTTTTTATTCAAATCTAGCTGTCCACAGTAAAGTGACCTTTATGGAATAAATGAATTTAAGTTCATGCCACAGTTTCTTTTCTTCTGTGGTGGGTTTCTTTGCTGCAGGCTTCTCAGTGGATGGTTTCTTTTCAGCTTCTGGTTTCTTCTCAGCTGCTAATTTCTTGGTAGCTGCAGCCTTTATTCCCACCAAAGGCTTTTTCAGCTTCTTACTGCCAACTTCTTTCCTTTATTCCCTAGCAGAGGCTTCATTTTGCCTTTAACCCCCTTCTCATCTGATTTGGCTTCTACTGCTACTGCTGTTCTGTCTACGGAGCTTGTGGTTCCTGGCCTGGCGAAGAATGGTGTCCTGGCACATGGTATTGGAATATGGGTTTAATTTCAACATGATTCTCAGGTCTTTCAGTGGATTCTTCTTCAGAGCTCTCCGATGAATCTTCTTGCGTGGTGCTCTGAGGGCTCTTTGGATCTCTGGGCTTTTCAAGGTTCTGCTCCGGTCTGTATTGAGCATCTTGTGAATAGGAAAGTTGCAGTGACTCTTGAGGGAATCTGCTTTACGCCAAGTGCCATACAGATCATCTAACTTGTGGAAAGCACTTTCAATCCAAATGCAGAAACGGTCCACAGCCCACCAGGAGCAAGTTTCAAAATGTTCAATTTACCTCTTAATGTTAATTACATTAAGCAGAGTAATTCCAGGGATGTTTCTGAAGGCTTTGATGATACGGTTGTCCTCATTATAGATGATGCAGGGCCCCCTCTGCTGGGACCAATGACAGATTCTCATCTTGCCCTGGCCAGCTCTCATTTGCTGAGAGGCACAGACCTTTTTGATATCATTCCAGGGCTTAAGCTTCTTAAGAAGCAAAACATTCTCCTTGGTTTCTTTGTAGCTTTCAATTTTATCTTCAACCACCAAAGGAAGTTCAGGACTTCCTTAATACGATAACCTTTAGACATGACCGACTCTGGTAAACTGAGGCAGCTAGGGCAGAGCAGACAGCATATTGCTTCTGTGTTGTATTCACTCTGTGATGCCAATGATGCCAGGTTTTGGTTGGTGCAAACATGCAGCCTCCATGACACATATTTCCAAAAGCACCCTGGCCAGATGATGATTTCCACCACCTCAGTGTCTGCGAATTCGAGCCACAGCTCTGCCAGTAGCCCAAGACTTAGTATTGGTTTGATGTCCTGTCAATTCACTGATAGCATAGGATTGTCTGTGGTTTTTGTGCAAGTTGGTATGAATAAAGTTCACAATATCTGGTCGAATGGGAGCCTTGAACCTAGCAGGCAAAGTGACATTTTTGCCAGATGATTCTCCCTTTTTGGAGTACATTGATATCAATAGACGAGCACATGCCATGGTGTGGAGAGGAGATGCCACACTCTACTCAGCCTGGTGGCTCCCGTAGGAAAAGGAAAAAAAAAAAAAAAGAAAGGTAAAATAAATTTTTCTTCTCCTGTTATCTCTAAAAGTAGAAATTGGAACTTTTTCAGCCTTCAAAACTAGTTATTTATAGAAATATATATTTGCAAAAGTAAAATGAGTACTCCTGCAGGCTATAGCTAGAATAATTTTAACAATGAACTCAATAAAGTACGCTGGATCATATAAGGTATAAAATATTGTGAGTCCATATTAAATATAAATTAAACACATGCTTAAATGAATGAGAAGAGATTATTCTTCCTTACAAAATAATTTCAAATAATGTATGTAGCCATGAATCACCTCTGAGAGGTAGAGCTTACCTCCTCTTTGTCTTCTCTTACCCCTGCCACCTTTTTCACTCCAGCGCTCTGCACTTAATGACTTGGTTCCAAAGATTAGAGTTTGGAAAAGGTTGAGGAGTGGAGGTAACTTTATTCTAGAGAGACATGGCAAAAATTATATCATCCAAGTGATCAAGGCTCATACCATCAATGATGACCATCTTGATAGCATATCTTCTTGACATGAATGATGAGAATGGCATCTTACTTCTACAGTCTTTCTCCCTGCTAACCTATGACTCCAGTACAAACATGAGAAAACATTGAACAAAACCAAACTGAGTTTCTGCAAAATTGACAAGTGCTCTTCAAAATTTAATGGCAGGGAAAGTCTGAGAAACTGTCACAGATCAGAGAAAATCAGAAAGACATAAGGACAATGTAAGGTGGCACCTTAGGTGAGATTCTGGAGCAGGAAAAAGATATTGAGGAAAAACTTGTAAAGTCTGAATAAAATGCTTAGTTCAGTCAAAAGTAATATGCCAATCTTGGTTTTAGTTGTAATAAAGGGACTATGACTGTGTAGGAAATAATAGGGGAAACTGGGCAACATATACAGAAATCCCTGCACTAACTTTGTAACTTTTCTGTAAATCTAAAACGATTCTAAAATTTAAAGAAAAATTTTGAAGAGAATAGTTACATGAGCCATGCAGAAATATACTGAAGACAAAAGAATATAATTGGAAGGTGTTAGATAGTACTGGTTAATATATCTAAATTAGTCTTACTCTCCTTGTGCTTCCAGGGCTATTGGAGCAATCCTTTGAGGTGGAATTGCTCCTAACATTATGGATTATAGTTTAAAAATTATTGCATGTCATATTTTATACAAGAGAAACAGTTTATTGAGTAAAGTTGCTTATTCTGTTGTACTTTAATAAAATGAATCAAATGCTTTTATTTCTCTATAACCCTTTAGGTGCCTTTAATTATACTTATTTTCAATCACAGAAGCAATATAACATTGAGCTACAATTACACAAGCACCATTGTATTCATTATAAAAACATAAGTGGGGTTGATGCCAGTGACCCCATAGCTGCCTTCTGGACCCTGAGTTCCAGAGTGGCCAGCAGCATAGCTCCGTGTGGCAGCTAGACTTTCTGAGTTCATTCTAAGAAAAATTATGGCTTTTTACTGTCCTGCAATTTGTAATTTGTATGATAAAACAACTTGGTGATGATTTAATCTGAGTATATAAATCTAATTATTTTTTGCCTACAAAAAGCCTCACTTCTATTCTTTTAAAGGAGCCATATAATGTAAAATAAAAACAAGTTGAACCAAACATTTTTGGCAGAAACAAAATATTTAAAAATATAATCAAATTGAGATCATTGTTAACCACTCAGTTTCTGTGCAGTGAGGTCTGATTTCAGCTGAACTTCAGCTAATTTCACAGTCATCTTTCTATAAAGGGCGTCACTCACTTTTAGGTTTATTCCCCACATTTGCTTTTCTCTCTGAAGCTCTTCTCTGCAGGGATGGATGTTTCCTCTCTGCCCAATAAAGCAGCAAGACCATCACAGCTCTTTTCTTTGCTTGCTGCACACCTCTGCATCAAGTTGCCATCAACCTTCACTGAGGCAGAAGAAGGAGAATCAAGGATAATCAATTCCTTCTCCAAAGTTTAATGCCAAGCGATCCCCCAGGAAATTCTCACTTCCTGATTTCAGACTTTTGAAGAAGCAGTTTACAGGGAGAACTCTGGTGAGAAAATGGAGGCATTGCAACAATGCTGTTCAATTCCTGGAGTTGACTGTTAAAATCCCTTCACATGGTGTCCTTTGTTCCCAGTGGAAGAGGGTCCCATACAAACCTTCTGGTCCTTTACAAAAGCAAATTGCTGGAAATTCTTTGATTGCTTCACATTTCATGTGCTCTGAGAGCCATGCCTTCATGGAAGTTAGGGTGTACATAGCTGGGTGATGTGCTCTGGAAAAAAGCTTTATGCAATGTTGCAAGAAGTGCAGAGGTCTTCCATGCATTCTATATGTTTTTTTGGAAAAGTCACTAGGTATTTCACACTTGAAATATCTTCTAGACTTAAAAAAAGCCTGCCACATGGAACATAATAATGTTCAGAACAGTTACCATCATCTCTCTCCCTAATTTGTAGCAGCACAATGCAACAAAACTGACCGAATGCTTAAAGTGGGGAAAGAGATGTTACAGCAGTAATTATCTGGACACTCTCTCAGATGGCTGTCCACAAGCACAGCTCTCCTGCTCACCATCAACAGTCAACTTGATCCTTTTTGCCTCTGATCCCATTTCATATGGCACTGAGCATGGTGCTGGAAAAGAGTTCCCATTCATTGATCATCCTATTTTGACATTTAATAAGCCACAAGCTGGAACAATAAGGTTTATCCATTAACAATGATAAAGTCATCTGGTTCAGGGACAGCTTCAAAGATGTGGTTTTCATCCAACACCAAGCTACCATCCATTACATGATACTATATCTTTTCCACTAGCTGTTCTGAATCTTGAAACTTTGATGACTTTTCATCACGTGTACAGGCAGAATTTTCTTCTTTATCACAAAGAGTAACCACATATTCCTCTTCTGCAATTAATGTACTATCTTTTTTTCCTTGAAGCAGGTTCATTAAGGCTTTGCAAGATTTTAAAGTAATTTTTTATTTTTTTTAAAAATTTTTTTAAAGTTTTTTTTTTTTTTTTTCTTAAAGATTTTTATTTCACCATTTTCAGAAAGAGGGGAAGGGAGAGAGGCAGAGAGGGAGAGAGACATCAATGTATGGTTGCTTTTCACCTGCCTCCAGCCACAGACCTAGCTGGAGACCTGGTTTGCAACCTTGTTATGTGCCCTGGCTGGGGAATCGAACCTGTGACCTTTGGGTTCGCAGGCCGGCACCTTATCCACTGTGCTACCAGCCAGGGCTTAAAGTAATTTTTTCCTGAAGCACAAGATGCCTCTATACTTCCTGAATAGAAGTCAAAGCAACTTTCACTCCTTTCCAGAGCTGGAATCACCAAATAATGATTATCTAGTATGTCTGCAAATAAGTCATCTTCCTTGCAATCCTATGCTTCATTTGAATATATTGTCAAGATCTGTTATGTTAAATGAACTCAGGCAATCTGAATTTAAGAAGTCCTTGAAAAGTAGCAGTACTTGTTCTGTTCCAGTTCTGATAAAGTCATCTATGAGTACTGAGCTAACGTTTTCCCACTTAGCAGCAACCTGAAAGTTCTTTTCCCAAAAAGCACAAGCACTGGACCTAAATGATACAATGGAAAGGATACCTTTGCCTGAATCCATAAGATGAACTCTCCAAAAGGAAGCTGGTATATATTTTTCAGAGTCCCATTTTGGAATTAAATCAGCTAGTCCTTTTGAGTGAAGGCAATCAGAGCCATTCTTAGCTGGTTGTTGACAAACTCAGTTCCACAGACATGTACGTGAGTTATTACAGTGCTAGAAGCAGGAGGGGTAATGTATGAATCACTTATTACTTCTTCACTTTCAAGGATGTATAGTAAAATGTGGCATTCCAAACTGCATAATCTGGCTTGGAAGCCTCCGGGCTATCTTCTTCCCCAGATAAATAATCTTGCTTTTGTCTTAATAAAGCTATACCTAGATTTCCAATCTCTTCTGCCCTCTCAACAGAGGAAAACGGAACAGACACAGGAGTAACTGCCAGTTTGAGAAGAGATATAGAAGAATGCTTTGACATGTTTCCATAAAATTAAAGGGCCATTGAAGACCCTTATGCCAAGTGTTCAACTCATGGCCTTGTCTAAAACTCAAAAACTTTTCAAGTTTATTGGAACTGTCAAGACATAGTAGAAATATTTGACAACTATTCTTTTCATTGCATTGTATCATAACATAAGGTTTACTCCTGTTCTGAAATCTGATGCACAGTTGCAACACATAATTTTTTAATGGTAAGCATTTTATTCCTTTATGATAAAGAGTCCAATGGCCTTCTGAACAAACATAGCTGTTTCGCTGTCAAATACCATTCTTCTGACATGTAATACGGGTATTTCTGCAGGCCCTTGATCTGCAAAATTTCCTCTAGACAATCAAAAAATAAGGACTTCCCCATCATAACACAAGAGCCTTTTTTTTGCGGTGTTAGATGACATTGCTTGTAGGCTCATCATTCCAATAGCAAGTCCGTGTTGGTCCACTTTCCCAGTGCAGATTGACTTCACTCGACCCTTTTCCACAACGGCTATATTTTGACTGCTTTCTCTGTATTAAGTCTGTTGAACTTCGGAGCCATTCCCTTATTCCTCACAACATCCTTATGCTACAGGCATTATTATTCCAGTCTATAGGTGGGGAAACTGAAGCATGTGGTTTAAGGATCTTTCCAAAAGCCTCTGCTCCCTGCACCCCACTTCCTGCCGGGTCTCCGAGGCTCCAAACCTCCCTGTTGGTACGCTGCATCCTGGGAGGGCTGGGCTGGAAGCTGCAGCCACTCCTGCCAGGTCCCTGAGGCTCTGTATTCTGCCAAACAAATACTTTCATTGATAATTCCCAGAATCTACTTTGAGAGAAAAGGAAAGTCAATAAGCAGTGAAAATGTTATTCCAAAAAAGTGTCTGTGATTTTTTTTTACCCCAAATAATTGGTGCTAGTTTTCATCTTATTTTTTATTTCATTTGACTTTTACTCACCTATTGTAAATTTGTGCTGAAATTACATTTTTTAGGAGGAAGAAAGGGATAGAAGGACATCAAACTATCTTACCAAACCTAGACTTTCTATTTAATGGCATCTGAAGAGTCATCAAGAGAGCTAAATAGGGTTTCTCAAGCTTTATATATTTGACTTAGCCACATTCAATACTACATGTTCTTTCTTTCCTGAGGCATTGAGTCTAGACACTTTTTACAGTAGAAAAATCTTTGTATACTTATTGCAGACATAAATTACATTAGTTGGTTTCCTCCCAAACTTCCTTTTTAAATGTTGAATAATGCAGTTATTAAGTGCATTAATTCAAGTAAGCTAATTGCTATAATGTAATGTAATCTTCAAACTTTGATGGTTAAATATAAAAATATTTGTATCTTATTCAGGTCACAGCTAATACAGATCTTTAGAGATGATAGATTTGTTCCATACAGTCCTTCAAAGACTGGGACTTCTTCCACTTAGTGGTTCTGCACACATGCCTTTGGGCGGAAGTAACTGACATGGCTTCACCTGGTTGTAGGGAAGTTTGGTTAATGTAGGGTAGCAGGATGATCAGGAGAAAAAAAGAGTATGGGTTTCCCTTGGAATAGAATTGCAAGAAAGATGGAATATTCTTTCTTTCTTTTGTTTTAAAATTATATTGTTGTTGTATTACATCCATTCCCTTTTTTCTCCCCTGAAAGATGGAATATTCTATGGCAGACTTGGATTAGGAGATCCTAATCATATTTGGATTAGGAGATACAGCACTCTGAATGAGGTGGGCACCAGATCAGTTTGGGTTCTAGGCTTGTGGTACCAACATGAAAGTATTAGGTAACCAGGCTGGCTGCAGTCTTTTACTTTTTCATGCAAAGATGGAGGAGCCAATATAATTCTCCCAAGCAATCATATTTTGAAAACACTATTCATTTTTCCAATAAAAATTACTTAAATATCCTTTATGCTAATTACACAATCACACTACTATTGATTTGATCATAATGGAAGTTCTTAGAGTAGCTCCTTTTGGAATGTGGCTTAGGAATTTTGTTTTTAAATTAAAAAAAAATTTAATTTGACATTCAATATTATATTAATTTTAGGTAGACAGCAGTGGTAAGACATTTATATAACTTACAAAGTAATTCCTTTGATAAACCTAGTCTCTGCCTAACACCATACACAGTTATTACAATATTACTATGTTATCTATGCTGTACTTTAGATCCCCATGATTGTTTTATAACTGTAAGTTTTGTACTTTTTAATCTTTTCACTTTTTTACCCAGCCACCCAATACCCCTCCCCTCTGACACCCATCAGTTTGTTTTCCCTAGCTATGAGTTTGTTTGGTTTATACATTTATTTATTTTTCTACAGTATATATAAGTGAAATCATATAAGATTTTTCTTTCTCTGTCTGACTTATTTCACTTAGCATAATACCCCCTAGGTCCATCTTTGTTGCAGATGGTTAGTTAGATTACATTACTTAGTTAGATTACATCTCCTTTATTCATTTTTCTATTGATGGACACTTAGATTGCTTCAATATCTTGGTTATTATAAATAATGCTGCATATTTGGATTGGGGTTTTTTGAATGCTTACTAACCAAGCCTCAAATGTAAACTTCAGATTAGGTTACTTTAGATATTCTGTTCTTGGTGAGGATTAAAGTTAAACACAGATTATTTTTATATATATATATATATATGTAAATATATATATAAAATACAATTTATGCTAAAATATCTAAAACCACATTGCAGATAATATAATCTATTTTATTTTATTATATAATGAAAAATATTTATTTCTGACAGTTTTGTAATCTTGGAAGCTCTTATATTTCATAATGATTTTCTTGTAACTACCATGATGCATCTGTGCCTCTGTTAGGTGAGATCCTAGGACATTCAAGAATGTACTGGGATATAACAGTGGTGAACAGAGGACAACTAAAGTCAATACAGGTTACATGGTTACTCATGCCCTAGTCTGCACAGCTATCTAATTGCACTTTAATGGGGCAGCCCTAATGTGCGATATTTGTTCAAATACCGAAAGAGTGGGGAAAAAAACACTTGCTATCTTTATGAAGTAATAGCTTCTAAAATGAAGAGAAACATCATTTAAATCTAGGTTTTATCATTGCACATCATGATGGCAATTTAATTTATATGGCTACTGAAATGACCATTACTGCACATTGCAAATTATATCACTGTACGTAAGTGCTCAATAAAAATAAGTTTCTAAGGATCAAATCCAAAATCCCACTCATTTGCTTGCAAAGATAGTTATCTCATTTGAGATGTTATACAAATTATTTTCCAGCATTAAGAGCAAGCAAAGGAAGTCTGTTGTTACAACTGCCTACAACTTTGTGACAGTGTTTGCATGCTGGATAACACCTTGTTTGTAGATTCAGATTTTGGAAAAAAACTGTAGAATTTATGATGACCTTAAATTTTGCATTCAGAATAGGAAAAATTATATACCATATGCTTCAGAGGACATAAATATGAAGAAAAAATCAAATAAGCTCAGCTTAGGGCAAGTTGTAGAAACCTCAATATTGTTTTTTGTTCACATAAATGTAACTAAGGATTGGTTGTTCACCTTAACAGTAGGATTGATTTTTTGACACCTTAAATATATCTTTCCTAATCCAATAAAAAAAAAAAAAAGGAACAATGGATTAACATTGGTTGGCTCAGACTTTATAGAAATGTTGATGAAATAATTCCTAGAAGTCAAATGTAATTTGTTCTTCTCTCCAGTTCCTTGGCTCTAAAAAAAGTTTGAATACCAATAAAACAAAATAATGGATACAAATTATTGACATTGTAAAGCATTTATGTAACTAAATCCCCTGATGTTTTTCTTTACAGGATTTTGTATTTTTCTGTAAACTTAAAAGGCCTCCTCAGTATCAAGAAAGGTAATATTCATCTGCATTAATTTTTTTTTTTGTGTGTTTTCTTCTTGTTTTAAATATTTAGCCTGTAAATGTGACAATTGTTGACTGAGACATGGGCTGTCCAGATATTGGGTCAACCATTACTTAGGTTGCTCCTGTGAAAATATTTTTATGTGGGTTTAACATTGAAATTGATAGACAGAAAAGCTATTGCCCTTCCTAAAGTGTGGGGCCTCATCCAATCAGATGAAGGCCTAAATAGAACTAAAAGGCTGACCTTCCCTCCTGCCTGACTGGCCAGGGTGGGACATCAGGTTTTTCCCATCTTTGAATGTCAACCAAAGCATTGGCTTTTCTAGTTCTTGAGTCTCTGGCCTTTGGACTGGAACCACACCATTGGTTCTCCTGGGTCTTTAGCTTGCCCCCTGCAGCTCTTGGAACTTGTTCGCTTACATAATTGTGTGAGCTAACTTTTTAAATTATATTTCTCTCTTTATGAGTCTATATGTATATATACATATATATTGGTATTATGTATACACCAATATTATATATGTACATATATTTTAATATACGTATAGGGTCTTTTTTACTGGAGAACTGTCTAGCTGTGCTCCCCAACCCCATGACAATTATAAAAATCCTCTTTTAATTTGACTTGATTTATAGTCCACTTTATTAATTTGTGTCTACTTACTTATGCCTATATCATTAGCATGTTATTTTAAATTTTTTTAAATATTTTATTTTATTATCTTTAGAAAGAGGGGAAGAGAGAGAGGCAGAGAGGGAGAGAGACATCAATGTATGGTTGCTTTTCACCTGCCTCCAGCCACAGACCTGACTGGAGACCTGGCTTGCAACCTACTTATGTTGCCCTGGCTGGGAATCGAACCTGCAACCTTTGGGTTCACAGGCGTTATTTTAATTTTAATCATGGTCACTTCATAAATGTTTAACATTTTAGTAGAGCTTATCCAAATCAGTTAAAAAATGTTTATGCTACAATAAAATATGGGGGTTGGACTGAGACTTGACAAATAATATGCTGTTTTACCTGAAATAGCAAAGACAATGACAGGACTTTTCAAACTTTTTCTTTCTTCTTTTCTTCCTCCCATCCCTGCCCACCTTGGAACCCTTTCCATAAGCGAAATTTACAGAATTCAAACACAAAGTGCAGACATTACAAAGAAATCTGCTCTGACTGGGTAGTAGACTAGCAAGACTCCCCCCACTTCTGGCCTCACCCAAGTAATCCTTGAGATGTTTATTCTCCAGCAAATTCTGTTGGAAAACAATCTTTTAAAACTTATATTTGCAGTCCCAAGGTATGTATTTATTCTTCATATTTACAAAAATCATGACAATCATTTTAAATGGCATTGTCATTATCACAATTTACCTAATGCATTTTCAGAGTCCCCTTTAATTCTGCCAAACCAGTGGAAAGGCAAGATGAAAAGAGATTTACAAAAATTGCTGTGTATTATGTTACCTCCTAACTGAGTGGTTTATTTGCTTACTAAATGGTCTTACATTTATAGTCAATTGTCATCAACAGATAATACATAAACTTCAATTTCACATTGCAGAGGAGGTGATTCCAATTTGAATGTTGTTTATCATAGAGAATATGTTATTAAATCCAGTTTATGGGAAGATTATGCCATTTAATTTACTTTGAGAGAGAAGAATATGCTTTCATGAGAAACTGCATTAGCCATTAGAAAAGTAATGTAGCTGTTGGTTTGTACTATTTCCAGGAAACATGGGCACATTGCTTTGACAAAAACAAGCCAGACTTTTTTCCAGTGTGATTCATTAGTAAGATCACTGGACTGATAGTTGGGGCTAGGTTCAAGGTTAGGTTTTGACAGTTACTAGCTATGGGACTATAAGGAGATAGTCATGTAACATCTCAGGACTCAGGTGCCTTTGCTGTGAGATAAGGGATCAGGTAATATATGGGAACCACAATCTTATAAAATCTTATGATTGAGAGAAGATTTCATTGTCCCAGTTGCCCTGATATTGTGAGGGAAGATTAAAATGGCTGCAGTAAAATGATACAGAAAGCAAGAGGATATAGAACTTACTCTTGGGCCAACTTCAGAGTTAGGGAGTGTGTGTGCGCGTGTGCGTGTGTGCGTGTGTGTGTTGGTGGTACTAGTTAGAAAATCCCCCAGGTGAGACTTCAAGATATTTGAGTGAGTGATTATGGAGAGGGTTAAAGCTAAATTCAGTTTATGAACATGTTATAACATTCAGTCTACTTTTACAATGAGAACTATGAGGAGGAACAAAAAACCACAAAATTATTTTCTGAAGGGTGGGCCCCTTGTACAATAGTACAGGCTTCCCTCACTGGGTGAGTGTTTAAGAACCCATCTGTATCATTGTACTAGCTGGTATTATTGTGAGAGGCTGCATTTGGCTTCAATGAATTGTCCTGAAGACACTTTCAATACCTTTGCCCAGTTCATGATGGGTGATTTACAAGCACCCCTGCTTACACTGCAGTGAGTGTTCAGCAGTTTTTGATCCAAAATGGCATGGCCCCCATGCCCTGCCCTCCTTATTCACCAGATCTCACGCTGAGCAACTTTTTGTTTACTGAAAGAAAAAAGTCCTCAATGGGAAATGTTTTACCAATGTGGAAGAGGTGATACAAAAAACAGCAGAAGCATTGAAAGATTTTTCCCACTGCTTCAAAAACTGTTTTGAGTAGTGGGAAAAAAAGTTTCAACAAATGTATTGCATCAAGTGATGAGCATTCCTTGTATATCATTCCAGAAAGCTAAATTTCTTTGGGACAAGAACTGTGCTTTAATCACTCTTGGCTCCTTACAAAATCTTTGGATTATGTTTCATCACCCCTAGTTCATCTCATTCAGTCCTGTGTGAGAAGTGGTCTACTTCTGTGTCTCTTTGTTACCCGGCCATTGACATTGACCACCTTCATGTCCATCAATCAACAATCCCATTTTAATGAGCACCAGTGATGAAGTGATACCACTAGAGCGAAATATTTCTTGTTTTCAAAGCACATCTGATTTAATTCAAAGAATAATGTAGAATGCCTTTCAAATACCGTAGCCTGGTGGATTTGAGCATTTGGGCAAAAAAACTTCCCAACATCTCTCAGAGCATCATGTGCAAAACTACTAACTATATTGATGGACATGTCTAGATATAGCTACAGCTCCACAATCCATTTCAACTCAAGTTTGGAGTGAATATGGGGAAATCAGACAAATCAGTTGGTTGTGTCATGAAGAGCCAAGAGATAACTAAGTAATTTCTCACTTTTATATTCATAATTTAGGCATCACATGAATAGGGTATTAATCTGTGCTAAAACTTATCACTGCTCCTTTGCAACAGAATAAAAAGCAAAAATAGCTTCCATTTGTGTGTTTTGCCCTCTCTCTATTTTAAAAGCATGTTTTCTAGAGTTTTAGGAGTAGAAAGTGAGGAAGGGGATGACAATAGCTGAATTCCCAAGGTGGAAGATGAAGCCATACTTTTTTTCAATGATATTGTTTCAATTTTTATTCATTTTTATTAAATATAATTGAGAACTATAATTGTAAGTTATTTAAAGTGTATAAAGTGATGACTTCATATAAATATTATACTGCAAAGGGAATTTGAAACCCCCATCAAATTAATTGACATCCATCAGCTAACAATCTCAACTCCACTTTATTTTTTAAAGGGAGGGTTATAGATGTTTATTTAAAAATTTTTATTTTTCAACTATAGTTGACAGTCAATATTATATTAAGTTCACGTGTCCAGGGTAGTGGTGAGATATTTATATAACCTACAATTGATCCCTCCAATAATCTTAATACTCATTCTACACCATACATTCAACTTATAATCTTTCAGACATTTCCATTTCTACCGAATAACACATTTTCAGTGGTGAAAACTAACAATAATATAGGTATCATGCTAACTTATGATGTCTCCATTACGATTATAACTTTACCATAGGCCAGCCTCCTGCTTAGTGAATTTTTTCCACAACATCTGTCTTCTACTTTAAAGGAAATAACCATGCTAACGTGGCCATATAGCTAACTCTAACTTCAAATACAGCCTTTCAGTACATGCAAATGCCCAGATGAAGGCAAAAGAGCATCTGGGGCATCCACTTAAATATAGAGAGAGGCCTTCTAGAATTCCTAATTTGGAGGCAGGTAGGATATGACTGTGCAGATACATGCCAAAGTCAGAGGTCAGGACTGGCCACAGTGGAAGAGAGGAAACAATGAAGAACATCTCCTAGGACCACAAACAGCCCTAGTAGTACTGAATGGCTCAGGAAGAAAACTTTTCTGAGAAACGAAAGGCTAAAGCGGTGCTTGGCTGTCCAAGGCTCATCTTCCTCTGATCCAGCACTCCATCACCACAGGAGGGGGTGGTTATTAGGATTCTGCTGTTGCTGAAAAAAAGAAAAAAATTGCACTGGATGGAGTTAGACAAGGAAGACCTTAGCAATAATCAAGACTATTGCAATAGGGGTGAAAGATTGAACTCAACTTCACTGAAAAAAGAGGTAAGAATATGTGTAAACACTGGGGTTAGCTAGTGGAAGATTACAGGAGAATATTAAGGAGGAGGTTGGTTAATGTGATTAGCTTATCTGTGTTTGCTAATTATTACTTATCTTTACTAGGTGAGAATATTAAGGAGGAGGTTGGTTGATGTGATTAGCTTATCTGTGTTTGCTAATTATTACTTATCTTTACTAGGCTAGGATATGAAGACCAGGGAGCAGGGGTCCCATCTTCCTTGATGAGTATGTTTCAAAAGGAAGGCTTCCAGGACCTTGAGAAAGTCATTTCTTGGTTGTAAAGCTGTTAGGAGGCTAGGAAAATATTTACAGCTCAAAGGGTAAAGAATTTACCAGAGCAATTTTTTAAAAGTAAAAGCTCAAAGCAAAGGCGGGGAAAGGGCCTGTAATAAGGAAGAAACCTGTGTAAAATTTAGTCAGGCTGAGGGAGCATTAAATGCATCTTAATTATGGCCAGGTAGATCTTCCTCCTTCCCGCAGGGCCTCTGCCTATCTCAAGGCTCAAGGAGGTGGCCTCCTGAACTAAAGCTCTTATCAGCTGCTGTCCCTCCTCCAGCAATTGGTGAAAATCTTTTGTTGGGATCATCTATACCTCATTTCCTTTGAGAACTTTAGTAAAGGTTTTACACTTCTGCTTGTATATTAAATCCTTAAAGAGAGAGAAGTTAAAATGTAACTGTTAAGCAAATTGAACCAGATGTCTTCAGATATTAGCATTTAATATCTAAAAAGCATTGCTCATTTTTTTCACTTATGTCTTCTATTTGCAAAATAGGTTGCTAAGTGATAAGAGGTATACATACACATGGGTGAGCATATATGTACTTTTAATCCTCCTATAGGCATCAGTAAAGCTAATTTAATTTCAATTTTAATTAATAAGCATTTTATTACTTTTTCTCAAACTGTCCATTTGACTTCTTGGTTATATTTTCTGATTATGAGTGAGAGGAAAGCAAAAAGGGCTCCATCTAGGTGCCTTATTCATGTTGCCAATCTCTTCCACAGCTAAGTAGCAAGAATTCCCTGTCTCTTAAAGGAGAAAGAAAGAGAAAAGCAGGGTGAACCAGATGTAGAGAGAAAAGAGAAACATACCTATTTCCCTGCTCTCTATCCAGCTATGCAGGGCCACCCCTTACTTTATTCAGCAGCATGAAAACTCATCAGCTCTGAAGTCCTGCTTAAGTGGAAGGTGAGATAACGTGATTGGTTATAGTCAAAGCCCTTATTGGCCGAAGCCAATGAGCTTCCCGGTTTTACTAAACCAGAAGAAAAGTGGCAGCTGAGTGTTGGTGCTGACTTTTTTTTTTAAGTACAGAGATCCTGCCTCCCAATAATTGTGTTCACCTATAACTACAGTATGCTAATTCATTCTCCAGTATGACCAGGATTTACCAGAAAAAGAAAGTTGTAGCCACCACAAATGTGCTAGCAACTTAATAGTGAAGAAGGTATACAACTCAGCACCAGGAAGATAAGCAACCCAATTAAAAAATGGGCAAAGGACATGAACAGACACTTCTCCAAGGAGGACATACAAAGAGCCCATAGGCATATGTGGGAATGCTCAACATCACTAGACATCAGAGAGATGCAACTTAAAACCACAATGAGATACCACCTGACACCTGTCAGAATGGTCATCATTAACAAATTGACTAAAGACAAGTGCTGGTGAGGATGTGGAGAAAAGGGAACCTTAGTGCACTATTTGTGGGAATGCAGGCTGGTGCAGCCACTATGGAAAACAGTATGGAATTTCCTCAAAAAACTAAAAATTGCACCATCTTTTGATCTAGTGATTACATTACTAGGATTATCCCTGAAGAATCCTAAAACACCAGTTCAGAAGAATCTATGTACCTTTATGTTCCTAGCAGCATTATTTACAATAGTCAAGTGCTGGAAATAGCCAAAATGCCTATGGGGAACATGGAGTCAGTTAGGCTCCCTCACCCCAACATCTGGGCAGGAATAATTCAGCAACTGCTTATGTGAACTGTGCATGCGCAACAACCTTGTTAAACAGTAAGTGATGTTGAATCTTGGCATGCAGCTGGCTTTGTTCTAACATAGTACGTAAGCAGCAGGAGCTTTCCACTTGTGTGGATCACCCTAGCTGGAGCAATAAAGGCATGTCAGATATTCCAATGGTTCCACTCATATTTTTCCATTTGCCCACATCCCAAGTAGACCTGCAGGGTCTTAAACATTTGCAGAACAGTGCCCATCAGTGGATGAATGGATCAAAAAGCTATGGTACATTTACACAATAGAATATTCCACAACAGAAAGAAAGAAGGAACTCCTACGTTTTGCAATAGAATGGGTGGGACTGGAGAGTATTATGCTTAGAGAAATAAGCCAGGTGGTGAAAGACAAATATAATATGATTTCACCTAATACAGGACACTAATGAACAAAACAAACAAATGAGCAAAATAGAATTGGAGGCTTAGGAACAAGACTGACAGTGGCCAGACAGGAGGGCAGAGGGGAAGAAAGTGGCAAAGAAGGGGAACAGTTTAGTCAAAGAACTAGTATAAATGACCAATGGACAGGGACAACAGAGTGGGACTGACTGTGGGAGAGACAATGCTTTGGGTGGGGCAGGGGAGGGCAAGCAGGGATGAAGGGGGACAAGTGTAATACAACAACAATAAATCAATTAAAAATTGAAAAAAGAAAACAAGCACAATAAATAGAATATTACCTCATTTTATGTGACAAAGAAGAAACACTTCTTTCCTTAAATTATATAGAAGAAAAACCAAGCCATACTTTCCCTGTGAGGAAAGAGAACCCTAATAAGAGTTTCTGTTTACCAGCCCTGACCTCCCTCCAGGAGCATTTTTGGGCTAAACAAAGCCAGATAACTGTTGACCATTCAATCACTTCATGGTCTCAAACATTCCTCTCTAGATAACTGCAGATCATATCAAAACACATTTTCATGTCTCATCCTCAGCTTTGTGCTTAGGAAAATTGGGGCAATCTAATGAGGACAGCTGGAGTGCATTCATTATTTTCACCCGGATAAACCACCTGAGTGGAAGAGTGCTTATGTTGCTAGGGGAATATTCTTAAGTGCCTTGTGTTTGTTTTTTGTTTTTGTTTTAAAGAATGCTGACAGTAATTAGAGTGGCAGGTGATAAACTTAGAAAAGTAGGCAGTAGGCATTGTTTTTTGTTTTTTAGTTATAAATAAAACAGAACATAAAGTTTATCATTTTTAACTATACAGTTCAGTTGCGTTAAGTATATTCACATTGTTGTGTTACCGATCTCTAGAACTTTTTATCTTGTAGAACTGAATGTCTGTACCCATTGGACAACACACATTTCCTTTTCCCCACAGGCCCTGGCAATAAACATTCTACTTTCTGTTTCTATGAGTCTCACTATTCTACACACCTCAATACCTCATATTAGTGAAGTTATACAGTATTTGTCTTTTTATGACTGGCTTACTTCATTTATTGTAATATCCTCAAAGTTTATTCATGTTGTAGCATATGACAGGATTCCTTTCTTTTAAAAGGCTGAATGATATTCCATTGTATTTATATGCCAGCTTTTCTTTATACGTCCATCAGTCCATGACATTTGGGTGTTTTTTACCTGTTGCTTATTATGAATAATGCTGCAATGTACATAGATACGCAAATATATTTTCATGTCTTTTCTATTTCTTTTACAAAGAAAAAGCATGCATCGGCACATGAATTGCATGTTGAAAAATATTCAAAATTAATACAGGCTTGTAACATAAACTTATAAATATGTTTGCATTCCATTTTAATATCTCTAAAGCAGAAGCTTAATTTTTTTCTTTTAGGTATAATTAATACACAATATTATATTAGTTTTAGGTGTATAACATAATTCAGTATTTGTATACATTATAAAATGATCACCCCAATAAATCTAGTTAACTTCTGTCATACATAGTCACAGAATTTTTTTATTGTGATGGGAATTTTAAGATCTATTCTCTTATGAAGCTTCACATATATAATACAGTTTATTAACTATAGTCACCATGCTGTATGTCGCATTCCCATGACTTATTTATTTTATAGCTGGAAGTTTGCACTTTTTGATTCCTTTCACCCAGTTCACTCACCCTCATCTTCCACCTCTGACACCCACCAATCATTTCTCTGTATCTATAGTTTGTGTTTTCTTATTCCACATATAAGTGAGATTATATGGTACTTGTCTTTCTCCATCTGATTTATTTCACTTAGCATAATGCCATCAAGGCTCATCCATGTTACGACAAATAGCAAGATTTTATTTTATTTTTACTGCTGAGTAATATTCCATTGTATATATGTATACAAACCACATCTTTTTTATTCGTTCACCCATCAATGCATATACGTTGTTTCCATATCTTGGCTACTGTAAATAATGCTGCAATGAGGATGGAGCTGCATATATCTTTTAAAATTAATGTTTAGTTTCTTCTGATAAATGTACATAACTGGAATTATGGGATCATAAGGCAGTTCTATTTTTAATTTTTTGGGGATTCTCCATATTGTTTTTCATAGTGGTTGCACCAATGTACAAGTCCAGCAATAGTACATGTGGGTTCTGTTTCCTCCACATCCTTGCCAACACTTGTTATTTCTGGTATTTTTGAATAGGCAATTTGACAGGGTGAGGTGACATCTCACTGTGATTTTGATTTATGTTTCCCTGATGATTAGTGAGTTTGAATATCTTTGTATATATCCATTGGCCATCTACATGTCTTTTTTGGAAAAAGGTGTCTATTTAGATACTCATTTTTAACTGGATGTTTATTTTTTATTTTTTGGTATTGAGGTGAATACTAATTCCTTATTAGATGTAATATTTGCAAATATTCTCTCCCATTCAATTATGTTGCCTTTTAATTTTGTTGATTCCTCTGCTGTGTATAAGCTTTTTAGTTTGATGTAGTCCCATTTGTTTAGTTTTGCTTTTGTTACCTTTGCTTATGGAGTCAGATTAAAAAAATCATAGCCAAGACCAATGTAAAGGAGGTTACTGTCTGAATTTTTTTAAAGGAGTTTTGTAACTTTAGGGCTTACAGTCAAGTCTCTGATCCACTTTGATTTTTGTGTATGGTGTAAAATAGTAGTCTAGTTTCATACTTTTGCATGTGCTTGTTCAGTTTTCCCATTTTGAAGGGACTATTTTTTCCCTATTGTATGTTCCTGGCACCTTTGTCATAGTTCACTGACTATATATACTTGAGTTTTTTCCTGGGCTCTCTGTGTTACATTGATTTGTGTGTTTTTCTTTATGTCAATTCTATATTGTTGATTAGCTTTGTAATATAGTTTGAAATTAGAAGTGTGATGTTTTCAACATCCTTATGACCATTATTTTGAAATCTCATTCAGGCAAATGACTTATGTCTGTTTCATTGAGATATGTTTTTGGAGGTTCTTTTGTTTGGAATATATTTTATATATTTTTTCTTCTTTATTTGACTTTTTGTATTTTCGCACATGAGATAAATTAGGCACCTTTCCCAGTCTTACTAGAGTGGTTTCATATGGGAGATGAACCTCGTCAACCAGACCTGCCTAATCTCCTGAATGTCTCTCAAAGGTTTGTGATTGTCTAAGCCTCCTTTCTTTGTTCTTATTGGTAGCAGAAGGTATGTCCAGATCTATCCATGTTCCCAAGGCTGGTTGGGAGCTGGATGCTCAGGTAGCAGGTGGAAAGTAGTATATTGTTAAGCCTCTGTTAGAGAGAAAGAGAGAAGTGTTTTTGCCTGCTCAGTATGCACTGGGCCCATATGGAGGATGTTTTGCTCCTGAGCCTGTTGAGAATTGCTTCTTTGTTTGCTCTGTAGGACTCACAAATGGAAGCCCTATTGGCTTTCAGATCTAGGATGTCTGGGAACTCATCCTGCGGGTCTCAGCCACAAAACCTGGGGCACAGAGATGTGCACATGCTTATTCCAGGTGACTTGGAGTGGGCTAGAGGGAGAAGATGGTGCAGGTATCAGCTAACTTTCCCTGTCCCTGTGAAGGATCAAAGGTAGCCCCTAGAATGTGGTACATTAGAAGCCTGACCCCTTAAGCCCTGCTTTTAAAGTATGAAGATAGACACCTTTCAGGGAAAGACTGGGAGATGGGCAGGTTTCCTGCTCCCTCTGTGCCGAGTTCTGGGGACATAGCCATGGCCAGTGCTGGAACACCTTTTAACAACCGCTTCTTTGTGTTCTATAGTTTTGTGGGTCTTGTGGATACAAATTTTGTTGACTTTCAGAGCTAGGTATGTTGAGAGCTCATTCCTTGGGGGGATTCTTAAAAGTTGGGATGCTAAGCACAGGGTCCAAGCCCTTCACTCCTCAGGGGAATCTGGGAACTGGGGTTTCCTCCTGATGGTGTGGTGTGATGGCAGATGAGACATCTACAATTTTTGAAACAGCTAGGAGTTCAAGGGTAAAAGGGAAGCTGGTGGTCATGGCCTATAGCAGTTCTGACTCCCTTTGGAAGATTCCTGGAGGATCACAGCTTGGAGATTCTTTAGTCTATGCTTTTCCTCTTACAGGTGCTGAGTCTGTCTCATAGCAGTGAGTGCCCAAAGACTACCTCCTCTTGAACTCTCCCTCAATCTGCTTCCCTCTATCCTCTTGCGGAGTTCTGCTTTCCTCATCTAGACTTTCACAGTACCTTTTACATACAGCTGCTAGATCATGCATCTTTCTGGTTTTTTTCAATACAACTGAGATACAACATTACATTAGTTTTATGCATATAACATAATGATTAGACATTTATGTAACTCAGGAAGTGATCACCCCGAGAAGTCTAGTATCCATTTTGACACCATACATAGTTATTTCAATATGATTGACTATATTTCCTATGTTGTACTTTACATTCCCATGACTAATTTCATAACTGGCAATATGTACTTAATCCCTTCACCTTTATTACCCATTTCTCAAACTTTCCCCTGATCTGGCAACTACCAGTTTGTTCTCCTTGTCTATGAGTTTGTTTTCACTTCACTTTTATGTATCTGTGCCACCCACTCAACTGTAGGCCCTTTGACTAAAGAAACCTACATCTGAAGTTATATTTTCCACAACATATGAATCTCAATATTTCTATAAGCAAGAAAGGGTATCTTGTGTTTATTTTGGAAGTCTCCAGAATGCCTAAAATAATGTTGTCCTAGCTTGGAAAATTATTTGGAAAAGTGGCCTAAGCAATTGTTTGGGAAGGGAGTGGAACATCATAACATTTTATGATGCAGATGACTTGAAAAGAAGACACCCCTTGCTTTCATCCTCTACTCTTGTGCTTTTGCTCAACCTGCAGGGTTTTTCCCTCAAAGAATATTCAGGTAATGTTAATGTGAGTAATATCCTATAATTGAATACACATTTTTCATAAAGAAAGAGATAAAAAACCTGTAATGCTTACTGTGAATTAGATGAAATAGCCATCCCATTATGTATACTGCTTTACAATTTTAATAGCTCAGACTAAGCCAGGCTCTTTGTTGAAATATAATAAAAATTGCGAATAAGCAGCAGCATAAAAATCTTACAGTGTCAGAAGAACATTGGCTCTGCCAGAAAAAAAAAATCCAAGTTTCTCAGGCCATTAATCTCAGTGACAACCACAATATCCTTTGAAAATCCTTATATAAGTATAACCATAAGTATGGCAATATTTATATTTATGTGTTCTGAATCTCTGTGGATCTATTCTCATGGTAATTCCATTGAAATAATAAAATTAGTATTACGATTCTATATAGTACACATAAAATTAGCATTAGTAGTAATAATAGTTAGCCTTTATTTAGAGTTTGCCATGTGTCAGGCACTTTAAACATTTATGTGCTAATCCATTTAATTCCCAGCACTATACAATAGAAATATAATGTTAGCCATCTATGTCATTTTAAATTTTACTCTATGCATATTATGTAGATAAAACAGGTGATTTCAATTATTATAGTTTATTTAATTCAATAAATAAAACTTATTTCAATGTTAGGCAATATAACAATGATTAATTTACTTTTTTTGGTAATATCTTTGAAATCTGGTATGCATTTTACACCCATAAGACATCTTGATTTGCACATTAAATTTTCATTTGAAATATTTCCTCTGTTTTAGAGTTTATAAAACTTATCATGGAAGATGTAGGTTCACATACTGAAATTGTTTCAAGCATCCTTGAAAGTTTCTAATACCTGGATTGAGTATATTTAAACATTTTTATTTAATTAGAGTAAACTAAAATTTATAAATGCAGTTTCTCAGTTATAACAGCCACATTGTAAGTGCTCAATGGTCCTATTTGGCCAGTGCTCCCAATGTGAGCACAGACCTAGAAGTTGTCCTAATCACTATTCTTACTGAATAAATAGTTAATAAAGAGTTCTTAAATTAGTATTGAACCACCATGCTATACTATTTCAAATAAGGTGACAGAATGCATCATTTAACTGCATCTCATATTTATTTAACAACTATTTGTGAGTACCATGCTAATATAGCCTAACATTAGTGATTAAGCCAACATTAGTTGTTCGAAGTACAATTCTAATGTAGACTGGTTGGACTTGAGGCTTAGTTATACTAGTTTGGTTTTAGCTATTTGGTTTTAGCAAGATAAAGAAAAAGAAGACTTACATCTTGATAACCAAAGGAATAGTTCAGTGGGCCACCCAAAAGAATGTCTCATCAAGGTGACTGTCTCTCCATAGGCATAAATAAAATCAAATAGCAACTATTTTAAAGAACCATAATTTCTTTCTTAAGAAATCATATCTATGTAATTTGGCATGCTATGTATGTTTTTTAGTGGACTTTTAACACACATGCTTGGTGTTTCCATTGCTATAATTGGTAGAGTAATCTCATGGTAAGCTTACTGGTCTGAACAACAGGCAATTGTGTTCCTTGCTCCACTCTACTACTGGGACACAAAGCTTGTGAAACTTCTCAGGGTACTCGGGCAACTTCTCCCTTTCTGTCTTTTGGTCACTGATGCCAAGTGTCAATATATGAATAACAACTCTACCTCAGTTCTAACCATAGCCCTTATCAACTCTGGCCCTCATCACTGTCCATGATCCAGAGAGAGCCATCATGTCCTATCAGGGTCACTTAATTTCCCCTAAAAATCTTCAGCCAGATGATTGGACTAGCAGAGCATGAATCATATGTCAGATGAACATATTAGAGCTTGCTTATTGGCGTATAGACCATTCTGACAAGTGTGCAACTAGAAATACCTCTTGTTTTTCCTACAGAAAACAAGAATCCTGAGCTTGCATAGATCAGATGGCATTTGCTTCCACTGCAGGGATAAAAGCTATTCCTTAACTCTCCTAACATTTGAGGATGGATTTTCTGGCTTGATTGTCCAGACTTGACTTTAGTGATGTTTTCACACCAGATCCAATCTATAGAGACTACCTAGACAGCCTATGAAAAGAAAAAGAAAAATGAGAGAGAGAGAGAGAGAGAGAGAGAGAGAGAGAGAGAGAGAGAGAGAGAAAGAGAGAAAGAGAGAGAAATTTTGTCCACTTAGGATGGCAAATTGACAAATAGGCCATTTAGTCATTTAGGCACCAACCTAGTCGACATTTTGGGGGAGCAGCCCAGGCATGGATGTGGTATATGGAGGATGTGATGTATTATTAAGGGAGGATTAGTCTATATTAGATTATATTGTTTCTTATTATGTGAAATAATCTTAAAATTAATTTGAAAAGACACCTTTGGCTGGTTTCCAAGCCAGTGGAAAGAGTGCATGTAAAGTAGTAAGTAGAATGCTAGCCCCTAACCCCTCCATACTTTTGATGACACTTTAATCCATGCTGGGTAACATTTGAACTTGATTAAAATGCCATAGTGGGCTTACTTCATACTGACTAGCTTCCTGGGCCTAGATGATGCAATCCAGAAGCTCAGGGGGCTTAGCTCCCCATGTGGAGAGTCTTGATCAATGGGAAACAGGAAATGAGATGGGCCTAGGAAGATAAACTCTGTTTCTTTCTCACTCCCATGGGCTAATCCATTCTATATTTCTTCCCTGTGTATCCTGTGTGCTGAGAAAACCTGTCTGCTGGGTGGCCTGCAGTGTGCTGTAAAGCATAGCAAGTGGGATAATGTGTCACACACTTTTGCTTTGCATCCTCTCTGCTCACTTTTGTTACTCCCTCATCTTCACTTTCCTGGACTTGGACCTTCCAAATAACATGTTGGTGACTTAATTTTCTCTCAGGAACTGAGCTCAGACCTAAGGGAATGTTATACTCCTGGACTTTTACCAAGTAAAGATGGAACTTAGAGTTTTCTTGCACTCTGTGCCATTCTAAACATTTTTTTCACAAACTCTTGGTCTTAGATTACATAAAAGGGTGGTGATGGGCAGGACTTAATGCTTCTTTCTGGAAATTTGCAATGGCTAGATTGCTGATTCTTCTGTTTATTCATTCCATTTAGCCCAATGTAATCTGGCTATAGTGATATTAAGCATAGACAGCCTGGAAAGGAAATCTAAGGACAGAAAATACAAAGTATGCCCTGTCCCTGAACAACCTCACATACTACATTTCAGAATGGTCAGGCCAAGCTCTTTCTGTAAAATTGAGTATTGCCCTTTTTTATTAAAGCCGTATTTATACTGTCTGTCATGTCAACTTCCCCAAAGGTCTCACAACCAGCCTGCAGTCGCCTTGCCCACTAAGGGACCTTACATAAGTATAGAAAATGGCTGGGACTTCTCCATTCTTGTCAGGAGACTAATGTAGGTAGAATTGACAGTGATCTATGTGGCATGATTGGTAAGACATCAAAGGGGTCTTGAGATGATTCTCCTCATGAATCTATTTCAAACAATAACTAGATATTTATCAAGCACTTACCGTAGGCCAGGTACTGTGCTAATCTTATATGTATTACCTTCATTATTCTTCACAATAACACTACAAGATAGGCTCCCTTATTGTTCTATTTTATAGGTGAGAAACTAAGGCAGTGGGAGCTTAGGTAACTTATCTAAGTTTACTCAGCTGGCCCAGCTGATGTAGTCAGAGTTCAAACCCAGGTCTGCTGAAGATAGAGTGGGAGCATTTAACTATTGGGCTGAGCTGTATCCTCTATATTGTATTGATGTGAAAGTCATTGGTGCCAATGATTTCTGTTTCCCTGCTTTTGAACTGGCTTTCTTTTTCTTTAAAACACTTCATCTTTGAAGATCCAGCACAGGAAACACTTCCTCTGAGAAAGCTGATGACTTTCCCTGTATGGCTTTTGCTCCATTGTACATAGTCCCTCCACTTCCCCAAGTATCACCAACTTAAGACTCTAAGTGTAGAAAGATTCATAGAAGGCTTAGGGCCATGAAGGAATACCTGTGTTTGTAGGGGTGGTAGTGGATATTAAAGTACAGCAAAAAATTAAACTTATTAAACTGAGTACTAACTGCACTTGCCCTTAAAAGTGTCTTGGCCATTCCTGAACTCATGGATCCATCCCACAGAGCCCAGACAATACTCTCAGGCTCTCCTCCAGGGCACCCTCCCAGTAAATGCACTATTCTCAGCCCCCTAGGGGGTGTATGTTCTAAGATACCCAATAGGTGTCTGAAACCCAAACATACAATGTTTTTTTTTTTTTCTGTACATACTTATGATGAAGTTTAATTTTTAAACTAGGCACAGTGAGATATTAACAATAACTAATAATAAGTAGAAAAATAAATATGTACTATAATAAAAGTTATGTGATTGTGCTTTCTTTCTCCCCCTCAGAATATCTGAGTATGCTGTACCCACCTTTTCTTCTTATGATGAGGTAGGATAATACAATGTCTGTGTAATGAGATGAAGTCAGGTGAATGATGTAGGCACTGTTACCTAGCAGTAGGCTGCTGTTGACTCTGACAAGCAGTCAGAAGGAGGATCATCTCCTGCATGTGATTCTAGATGATCAAAACATGATAATATGGATAGTTGAATTGTCAGGAGCAGCAGACATGGATCTTTGGAGAAATGAATATTTTCAGACCAGGGTGATTCTGGGTATCTAAAACCATAGAAAGTGAAACTGTAGACAAGGAGTCATTATTGAATTGTTTCTTTCCTTCATGTAGGGATCCCAGGCAGAAACTCAAATATGCCCTTCATTATCCAAAGCAATGCATCAGCTCTTGTGTCTAACTCCTGGCCCATCTAGGACTATTTTTCTCCTCCCAAAATAACCCATCCACATGCTATGTTTTTCTAAACAAAGACAGATTGCTTTTCCTTCACAAAGAAATCTATTTTGGTCTCTTAACTAACTTTTATTTTTCTCTTCACACCACACAAATAGATGGAAGTGTACGTGAATGATTGAACGTGTAATGAGGTAGATTTTAATTTATTGTAAATTCTCCATGAGGATTCTTGTAGAAAATCAGTCAGAATGAGAGAACTAGTCTGTCCAGGCTGCTCTGTGGGCTCCTGTCCATGAGGAGGAAGTGGGAATCAGGGGCTGGGGCTTCCACAGAGACCAATGTAGCTGGTTGCTTGTCCTTTGTTTTGATGATCCCATTCTTTCATTTAAAAATTTTTTTGGAAAGAAAAAATATGTATTTTATTATTTTAAAAAATGTTAAAAAAATTATTATTTTTAGAGAAAGGGAAAGGTAGGGAGGCAGCGAGGGAGAGAAACATCAATGTATGGTTGCCTTTCACCTGCCTCCGGCTACTGACCTGGCTAGAGACCTGACTTGCAACCTGGTTATGTGCCCTGACTGGGAATCGAACCAGTGACCTCTGGGTTTGCAGGCCAATGCATATCCACTGAGCAAACAGCCAAGTCTGTATTTTATTCTTAAATAAGTAATTACATACTAATATGAGTGTGCTTGCTGGACACTGCATACCTTCTCAAATCTTGGAATCGGATTCCATATCACCACCTTCATTTCCTGTCGAACATTACTTTTCAAGCAGCAATTGTCTTTTGCTACAGCAACTGCCAAAACCCAACTTTGCAAATATAGGACATCATCAAAAAAAATGCAGCATGATTTAATGTTGGAAATGTGAATTGCCTGGATATGGCAGTTCATGTGGTTTCTAACAGACTCTGCTGTTTCCCTACTTCATTCCATCATTCTTCGGAGGCTTACCCTTCAATGGGCACAGAAAAAAGTAGATGAGGTCCTCATCCTAAATAAAAGGACCTGATCCTGCTGGGAGTGGGAAAGGGCAAGGGTATCACAGAATCCAAACTCAGTGGGTTGGAAACTATGGCTGACAGACAGCTCTTTCAGCAAGTTTGGTAGGAGAGGAGGGACTCTGTGGGCTTCATTCATTTGTTTGCCCTTTGCCATCAATAGAGGCTTCTGTTTGCATTAATTTCACCTTTACTGGATCACTCCCATTGGCATGCAAATATGCTATGATATTTTTCTTCTTACAATTAACTTCTCTATTGAAAGTACTTTATTCACTTTTTTCTTCAGTTATTGCTTTATGTATGTATGTATGTATGTATTTAAATCCCCAAACTTATCAAAAATATATTCACTCAATGTCTTCACCTTTTCCAGAGTGATCGCCACCTTGTCTAACCAATGAGTTTTAAAAACTCAGTAGCATTTGGCTCAGCTGATCACTCTGTCCTTGACATGCTTTATTGACTGACTCAGAGTCTAGGTTGTGATAGGCTCCTGATTCAGCTCTTCATCAGCCACTCCTCCTGGACCCAGACTGACCCAGTCCATTCCCATGGCATCTACTGAGCATGACTGGGCCAATATAATCTCCAAAGGATCTTTGAGAATAAACATATAATAATAATAATAAAAGTTTTCTTATATACTTTGCTTAGTTGTCCAAATTAAATATCACTTATAGGCAGGAAGAAACCTTGTGTAAACTTGTCCCTCTGTACCCCAGTTCCTAGCACAGTGCTCAGCACACCATAGGTATTTGAGAAACAATGTGTAGAACTCTCAAAAAATTTTATTCTGTCCTAAATCAAAACACCTGAAGAACATCTTCGCCAAAAGTTTCTAGGAATCTTTTAGCATTCTGTCTTCATTGGAATTATTTATTTGCTGCTCTGAAAATGACAATCTTAAAATCCCTTTCACCTTTTCAGTGACTGCTACTGGATTATAATTTAAAGTTTTGGTCCAGGCGCTTCTTTTAAGCAACTCCAGTGATACATATTTGATGTTAGGTTAACTTATCATGACTTGCTGTCGCAGTGGCAGGAGCTTCTCTGCGGCAGTCTGCCTTCTGAATATGAATGAGATGTCTGCACTTTTATTAACTTAGAGCAGGGTTATGTTCAACCACAAGAGGAAAGAAACACACCGATTATTCTCCCGTGCAGTTTTAACCAAGTCTGAATAGAAAACAGCTTTGTGGCATGAACGACTAAATCCCTGAATTGCTCTCTGTGCACGATGTTTGAAAGAATCTCATAACTACATATTCATTAAAGGGACTATAAAATAACAGGGTGTTAAATTTGTGACCAAAAAGCTTTGTTCTCAGTCATGTAGAGTTTATTATCTGCTAGTTCATCACTGCTTTTATTAATTTGGAAGCTTTTTGCAGAAAAAAAAATGGATTCCATTTCTAAAACTTGTAATTATGCATGCTGTCAATGCTTTTGGCTATCCATATATTTAGTTATACACGTTACACAGTGGGACAATTTGCAGTTCTGGATAGATCGTATGGCTTAAAGTAGAGTGCTTCTCTACAGTCCAATTTTTTCCACCTCTCAAAATGCTTATCCATCTGCTTTGTGTTAACTGAATCCCAGATGAGACGATAAGGGTTGTGTGTTCTCTTGTAAAATAGGCACAATATATTAAAAATAACTTTATGACCTACTATTGGGTTGAAGTCATCTGGAATAAAGATTTTGGGGACAGGGGAAGGGAATGAAAAGATAATTCCTACCACCAATACATTTGAAGAAGCTCCAGTAAGCCAGACGGTTGGTTACTTGTGGAGTTCTGGGAGTGATTTCCAAGAAAGGGCATTTATGAACTGACAGCATAGGGCATAGGCTGGGGTGGGTTCAGAGCCCTTCACCTTGAAATCATTCTCTCTGGTCAGTGTAGCTTTATCTATGACCTCCTCAACACACTGCACCAGGTCTGTCACAGTGGTTCTTGTGCCATCTAAGACACCCCAAAGACAGAGACTGTGGCTTCAACACTTTCTGTTCTATTGACCGATCTAAGATATCATAGAAATTTCAACAAAAATTGCTGCTGATGACATGCGTTTAGGTTCTCAATTTTTTTTTAACAGAGCATTTTAACATAGTTTGCATGGCATATGGGTGTTTAGTTTTATTTCCCTGTTTTATTTTCCTCCAAGGGAAGAAAATTTGGTATTTACTCAGAGCCAAATATTAAGTCCTAGGCATTGTGGTTGGAGAATATTGCCCCTATCAAAAAGCTCCCTGATATCAACCTCCTGCTTTTAGACTCGTCTGAAATGACAAACTGTCCAAATCATTTGAAAATAACCACACTTTCTTTTGCAGACATTTACTGGCAATTGCACCTTCTCTGAAAAGGAAATATTAAGAAATGAAGCTCAATGCTTGGTTTTATTGTTTAGTTCAAGGTAAATGACTCAGTTTGGAAATTATAATGGTGCCAATATAGTGTAGTTAAACTATGAGCAAGTTTAAATAGACAAGAAATTATGCTTTTAAAAGTATTATTGGCCCTGACTGGTGGCACAGTGGATAAGGTGCCAGCCTACAAACCCATGGGTTGCTGGTTCGGTCCAGAGCCAGGGCACATAACCAGGTTGCAAGCCAGGTCTCCAGCCAGGCCTGTAGCTGGAAGCAGATGAAAGGCATGTCTCTGCCTCTCTCCTTTCCCCTCCCTCTAAAAATAATAAATAACGTATTATTATTATTTTTTTTTTGTCTGGGAACTGGCTTTATTTCTGGGCCTGAGGAAGACAAGACTTAATTTTTTGACAGCAGGACAGACCCACATGAGTCACTGGGAACCCAGGGGCAGTCCTTTGGTTTTGCTTCTACAATAAGACCTTATCACACCACAACCTGCTATATGTGGGTCCCTGGAATGCTTCCCTTATGATTCTGTGGAAGTGCCTCATTTTCACCAGAAACATAGGGTGTGGCAGGAGACCAAAGTTGAATATGCCCTATATTCCCCAGTGTAATTTCCATGTGGCAATATTTTTCAAATCAGCAGCAAAATTTCCTCTTCTGACCATGTTTCTTTTTTATGCCCATTCTTCTCTTTTGCAGCCAGGGTTTATTTAAATCTAAATTTGCACTGTATACTTTGGTTTACATTGCATTTCCCCTTGGTAATGTGTATAGCAAGCTTTAGCTTACCTTTAAATCTACTTGCTCTGCTGCTAAATAAATAAAATCTTTAAAAAATTTTTTGAAAAAGTATTATTGTTGAAGGAAAAGATGAAATAGCATAGAAAGCTATTTATTTATTTATTCTAATGGAGAGAATATTGGGTTTGGAGTCAGATAACCTGTATTCTTGGTTTGGGGCCTTGAATAAGTAAGTTATTCTCTCTGAGTTTTAGTTTTCAGTTTCAGGGTTGGTGTGAAATTAAAATTTAAAAGTACAGAAACATTCTCTGTCAACTGGTAAGTTCTACACCAGTACAGAATCAAATATAGACAATTTTTATGGATTTAAATATACAGGGTGCACATGATAATTTGGCAATAACTTTGCATCCCCTTATTTCACCTGCTTCTTATTAATTTTGAAAAACTGTGTTTCTAAGGTTATGAATTAACATCAATGTTTCAGATATAAAGTGTTAAATTCTGAGAGCAACCCCATCATGTCCAAAGAATACAATGTTAGAGCAACCATAATTTCTGGGCTGCTTGTAGGGCAAACTGCTAAGGAAATTGTGGACTTCAATAACATCCCTTTATGTACAGTTGACAATGAGAAGGTGTATGATGCTGATCCTGATGTCACCATACCAACAAGAAAAATACATAAGGTACACAAGGATCACACAAGGCCAGATGTTGTACACAGAATCCAGGAGATCATCAATGATGATCCAGGAAAGTCAACGTATTCCATAGCAAGAGAACTGCAGATGTCGGATGCAATGGTTCACAAGATTATTGCTGAGGATATCAGATGCAGATTGTATGTTCTTAGAAAAGGCCAGTTTATGACACAGCAGACAAAGGAAAGGCACTTTGAAAAAGCAAGGACACTGCTAGCAAAATTGAAAAATCCCAAAGAAAAAAACCCTCTGATTTTCTTTTCCCATGAAAAGAATTGTCAGCGGGATCAAATAGTCAACAGAAGACACAACAGGTGGCTCTGTGAGAATCTTTTTTTTCAATTTTATTGTTGTATTACATCCATCCCCTTTTTGCTCCCCTCTGTCCCCCTCCCCACTCTGTGAGAATCTTAATGAAGTCCCAATTGCCATGAAAATGAAATTTCTTGCTACAGTGATGGTGTTAGGTGTTGTCAGCAATGAAGGAGATATCAGAACCTTGCGGTTTTTCCCCACAAGGCTTGAAGGTGACTGCTGATATTTATCTTGACGTTTTGAGAAGTAGTATAACTACTTTGATGAAGCAAGTCACAAATGGACGTCACCTGATCTCCAATAAGATGGTGTACCAGCACATAATGCCAAAAAGGTGAAAGAATTTCTCAGTGTCAATGCTCTTGAATTCTGGTCAAAGGAAATCTGGCTACCTAGTTTACCAGATGCAAATCCTTTAGACTATTATTATGTATGGAGCATTTGTGAGAGAGAAGTTCATAAACAACCTTGTTCCAATAAAGAGGCAGTTAAAGCTAAGATTGAAAACATCATGATGTCCATGGAAAAGAGAAGTTAAAAGTATGTTCGAGATTCCAAAGTCTAATCCAGTCTTTTATTACAGCAAATGGGGACTTTTATGAACAAGTTAAAAAATAATGACTATGTTTATGTATTTACATATAAGAATAAAATTATTTCAAAATATGACTTTTGTGGTATATTGTTTAGTTTACTAAAATTTTGCCAATTTGTCACGTGCATCCTGCATGTTCTTAACTCAAGGCCTCAGAAACTTCAGACAAGTTAAGATTGAATCCATATAATTATTTAAAATATACATTTTTACTGGGGTATCATTGACATACAGTAAACCATATATATGCCAAGTATACAATTTGCTAATGTTTGACATATTAAAATATCACCAAATATCCATTACTTCTGAAAGTCTCCCATGTCCCTTTTTAACCTCTTTTTTGTACTTTTAGGTTTGGAAGGAATACATTCTATGCTAGTCACTAGATCTCAATTTTCTAAAGTATTTTCTTTTATCATGTCTTATTATGTCTTACTTAAGTTGTCACAAATCAAATTTTGACACTTTTATTTACAATGTCACAATAATTCATTGCTGACACAGAAGTTCTTGACAATGAGTTTTATCTTTCTTTTCAGCATGCACAGGGGTTCTAATGGTAATTATGCAGGTGACTTTTCTTCAAGGACATTTAATAGAAAATGAGATAATGCTGAGAATGTGATTGACAGAGACCTTGCAGGACATTTGGTCTTGTCTAAAACATCCACAGAGACATCTGGTTCGCAGCAAAAGGCCCTCAAAGTCAAGTCTGTCCATAATGCCCATAGAGATATTTGGCCCATAGTTAAGTCTATTTTTCTGTAAGATTTTGACCCCAACCCATCTACCTAACTTCAAGTACTGTGACCAGCTAGGCTACTGAGGCAAGAAAGGTTTTTTTTTTTTCTTTTAAAATTTTATTGTTGTTGTATTACATCCATCCTCTTTTTGCTCCCCTCTGTCCCCCTCCTGCAAGAAAGATTTTTATAGGCAATACAGCCACAACACAATTATTGAATTAATGAAACATGATGGTATTTTTCATGTATTATCCTGAGAACCAAAAGTATTAATTATGAACTGTATGAATGAGGGACATTTTCTAAGTGTGGGTGTTTTGGACATGATCAAATATAGTCATGGATGTTTTAAATAGGACTGAATATTAAGGACAATTTGGCATCACAGCAATCATTTTGTGCATGCTATTTTGATGATGCAGATGATTATATCACTAATAACCACCTCAGCATTGGCAAATACATGTAAGATCCTCTTCTAAATGACTTTTATTAATTTATCATATATTTATTGGCACTTCCTAAGTCTTAGGTGAATTTCTAGTCATGGGCTAGCGAGAGGATAAGCATCCAGTTTACACTCTGGGGTTACAATCAGATACCATCAAGGTCTCAGCCTTTGCCCTTGTCCTCTATAACAGCACAAAGAATTCCCCATGAGAAAGCTTCCAGGCAGTGGACTGATAGCCTAAAGGAAATTGGGAATCTTTATGCTTTAGCCCAAACTTATTTTCCCCCATCAACCCATTCCCCTTGTAGCCAACTTATTATCTATTCCGAACATAAATGTAATCAGTACCAACCATATACTGGAGGCAATTTTCATAGTCAGGCTGGGCCAGTCTATATGAATGAATGAATGAATGAGATTAAAAATCCAAGGCCAAAACTACCCAGAATAGCTAATGTAAGTGATGTGACTGTCTTAAGCTACTTACTGTTCCTGAATGGCTTGGGAGCCATAGGAATTAGGACCAAGAGAGCACTCACTTTAATTTTATGGGAGAAGACAATGATCACTTATGGTTAAAAGGGATGGTTTTATGATGAAAAGGGATCCCCATGGCCAAACCCACACAATGGCCAGTTTCAGCCTTATCCCATAGCTCCAAGATCAGGCTGCCCCTAGAACCCAGGCTGTTAAAGTGCATTTGTAACTCATGTATTTGGAGTCCCAAATAGTTTAACAATAAATGCCTTATAGTCCCCAAACAAAGTTGTAAGATGGAAGCTCTTGAGCTTGGCTGCTACAGATTGAAGGACTGGAAATAAGCAGAGAGGAAGAATATTTGAGTCTAGACTATGGTTTCCACTCAGCTTCTATACAGAAAGGTCCCTTCCTTTCCCTTCCCTTCCCTTCCCTTCCGTTCCCTTCTCTTCCCTTCCCTTCCCTTCCCTTCTCTTCCCTTCCTTCCCCTTCCTTTCCCTTACCCCATTCATTGCCAAACAGATGGCTTTCAGAGGGATTCAGATATTTGTTCAGCAATCAAATTAGGCAAAAGTGTTAGGTCTTGAAGATACAGTAGTAAGAAAAGACAGACATGGCCTGACTTTTCATGGAACATTCCAGATTGAGGAGACATACGTGAAACTACAAATCTAACAAAGGAATTTAACTTCAACCAGGATTAGGGGAAGCTCCCATGAGGAACTCATTGTGAGCTGATCTATATGGATCAATAATAATAATAATAATAATAATAGCTGTCAGGTATCATTCTAAGTGCTATTATAAGTATTGTCATATAATTCTTACAACCACACCTCAAGGTGGTAATAGGAGTAATATTTATAGATAATGCAAATTTAAGTAAGTTGGCCAAGGTAAATAGCCAATAACTAGAGGAGCAGGACAGAAAAAGGCACCCTGACTTAAGAATATATTCTTTTAACTCCTAAGAATTAACTATGCAGAAGCTATGGGGAACTAAAAAAAGTGGTGGGGGTTAGGCAGATCAATAGCATGTGTAAAGGCCCCATGGCTGGAGGCAGCTTGGCATATGAAGATCCAGAAAGATGCCAGTTTAACTGGTGTGATGGAGAAATGAAACATGATGAAGCTAGGTGTGCAGAGCAGGCTCTAGACCTTCCAGGACCTGACAGCCCCCATTAGGGTGGTCCCTGTTTTGCACCTTGTATGCTCTGTGTCTCAGTGTGAAACACAAAAGTCAATAACAATGGAAAATGAAAATGATCTTATTATCTCTGTTAACTTATGGCTAAAAGCAGCTGGGTATTCTTTGCAATTTGTATATTAATGATGCCAGAAAACAGACATAGTAATGTAAGAAATAAGCAAAGGAAATGAATCAAAACACAGAGCCCGTGTGGCAAAGGCATTTTGGAACAACACCAGGCTGTGAACATTACCAAGATATTCTTAGCTAAGGCTACTCTCAGTACTCAAGTAAGGGGAAATCTTAGTGGCTATGTAAAGTCTAGACACTGGTGGTAATTACCCAAATTTGTAATTTGGCATAAATAAATGTGTGACCTAGAGAGTTTTAGTAAACTGCCTACGGTTTATTTTACAGATGGTGTTTGTTCCTTCATTAAACAGTGGGAGTTCTGAAGCAGAAAGACTCCATCACCCTGGCTGGCAGCCCCCCACCCCCCTGAATCCCCACTGGGGCATCCTGGCAGGCAGAGCCCTCATCAATTCAGATGTGTCCTGATGAGCAGGAGCCCGGGCCTCCTACAGCAACGCAGGTGGATGATTCTCCTCTTCAGCTCACAGAAAATGACCACAGAGCATTCCCGTAGAAAAGGCTCATCTTAATTTGAGTTTTTCCTCTCCCTTCCATCCCCTGCTCCATCACTCACAGGCTATTTATGTGGCGATTTAGTTTTTTGAATCTCATGCTCAGCAGTCGGGTTTGATCAACCCGCCTCGAGGTTTCACTGACTTGCTTTGAAAGGACCTCAAGGTCAGATGTTATTGCTATTTCACAGGCCTAACACCAGGGGGCGATGAAAGCACATCATTCTACTGACCACCGCTCTAGGTGGAGCTCCTATGCGAAGCGTCCGCGAAGAGCTGGGCTCAGGTTCGGATCAGTATAACACAGCGTGTCAAGCCCTTTACCGTGGCTCTGCGCTGTACAGGTGTACAAATGCTCGGTACGATTATTATAGCCTCAGTGGAATTGCTGTTTGATGCCGGGAGGGAGAAAATCACTGCCTCTCGTAACTGAAAGCAATTGCACAGCAAATGAAGGTAGGGAATAGTCCTGCCTGATGCTACACAGTGTCAGGTATTTACAGGTGCGACTGGGACCCTATGTTCCCACTCTGTTAGTGCACAGCTTTGCACACTCGTATGTCCTTCGGGTGTACCAGTCACTACAGCTTTTTGTGGCTATTGTGACTCTTCAATTCTTGGAAATGCTCCCACGGCAAAAACAAACGAAACCAAGCAAACACCCCCCAACCCCCAAACAAAACAAAAAAACAACCTTTCAAAAGAAATGTAAAAGGAAGACATTTAGCGCAATTCTCCAAAAACTGTTCTGTGGCTGCACCAAGTATTGTTTGTGGTTGACTTTTTTCTTTTTGAATTTAATTTTATTGTTGTTGTATTACATCCATCCCATTTCCCCTCCCCCCTGTCCCCTTCACCACCCACCCACTCCCCCCAAAGTCAATCCCACTTGTTGTCCATGTCCATGGTTCTTCCATGCTAGTTCCTTGACTAAACTGCTCCCCTTCTTTGCCTCCTCCCCTCTGCCCCGCCCCTCTGGCCACTGAAGTTCTATTCGTTGTTTTCGTGTAACTGGCTCTGTTTTGCTTATTTGTTTGTTTTGTTCATTAGTATCCTGTAATGGGTGAGGTCATTTTTAATGTTTGAGATGCAGTGATTACTCCTTCGGGGCAGCATTTTTTTCCATTAGCAAAACACTAGCCTCCACCCATTTCTCTGAGTCTGAAGAAAATGTGTTGAGTTAATTTTCTGTGTTGAATTAATTTTCTGTTTTTCATTAGATTGCCAAGCATCAAGACCACCACACCTTCTTGACTTTTATAAGAATGTCTGAAGCAATGACATACCTACCTCTAAGCCTCTTTAGTGAAAGTTCATGATTTCTTCTTACCAAGCTATCAGAGCCCCTAAATAAAACATACATATGTCCATGTCAAAAAGGCCTCACTCAGCAAGGGGGCTGCCTGGATGAAAATGGACCACACATTCCTCATTTTCTTCCTTTTCAAAGTAAAATTTTTATTCAGTTTGACAGATACCAAATTGTGCACAAATCCTAAGTATATGTCTTAATGAAATTTCATGAAGTAAACACCTCCACCTAGCCATTATCCATATCAAGAAAGCGACTAGCAACCCAGCAGCCCTCTTATGCTGCAGGGTAACTTTCTAAATAAAGTAAACATTCCCTTATTATTTATGTGCAAATGCTGCATTTTACAGTCTATCTCTTACTATGACTGGAACGAAGTTCCTTAGCAACATGTTTTCCCTCCAGCTGTGATTCTCAAAGTGTGGTCTGGTGATCAGCCACATCAGCATCACAGGGAATCTATCAGAAATGCAAATTCTCAGCCTCATCTCTAACCTACTGAGTTACAAATTCTGGGGACAACCTCTACATCTGTGTTTTTACAAGCCTTCTGTGTAATTCAGCCACCTGTTAAAGTTTTGGAAATTTTTCTAGCTCAGCATCTATTTTTCTTAATAACAAGGTTCTCTGTACACTATGGAGTAAAATGCTAAGATCTAATTGCTTATCTTTCCCCCTAACTTTGTGGTAACTAAAATATTTGTCAGCTTTATTGAGGTATAATTTACATACTAATTTTTACATTTTATCATTTACTCACCCACTTTTAATGTGCTATGCAATGGGTTTTGACAACTGTTTACAGTTGCTTCTTTCTTTACCCATTTCTATTGCAGTCTCCCCAATATCATTGTTTATCTTTCCTGCTCACCTGTGAGAGGAGTTCTTGAGGACAAAACCATGTCCTATTCAGCCTCTCTGTAATCGTCTAGGAGAGCATGTACCATGTACCGTGTTATACTGAATCATGGTGAAGTCCAGGAAAGGCCTAAGTCCTAAGACAGTGTCCTTTCCATATGTCCAGAGTTCCAAGAGTCTAGATAGAGTCTGGGCTGGCAAACCAGTCCTTGGTGGCTCTGGAGTCAGCTGGAGCAGGAAGGATCAAAGCAGCAGCGTGCCTGCTTCCTTACTAGTCTAGGCTGCATGGCCAGATCCTGCCTACAAACTGCACATTCACCTACTGCTTCCTACATGGCTACTACAACATCTTCCTACATATGGCACCCTCCATCATGCCTCTCTAACATGCTCCTCTCTCAGGGCTGCACTCCCTTCCTTTTAAACCCTGAAAGTCAGGTACACCTTTTACTCTGGGGTGGTAGCACAGTTATTAGCTAGCTACCAATTTGCCATGGATATGCAATGCACCTTAAAAGCTGTATTTTCTGGCCTTGGCTGATAGCACAGCTGATAAGGTGCTGGCCTGTGAACCTGAAGGTTGCTGGTTTGATTCCTCAATCAGGGCACATAACCAGGTTGCAAACTAGGTTGCAAGCTAGGTCTCCAGCCAGGTCCGTGGCTGGAGGCAGGTGAAAGGCAACCACATATTGATGTTTCTCACCTTCTCTTCCTCTCTTGCTTCCTCTTTCTCTGGGGGAAAAATAAAGCTGTATTTTCTCTTTCCCCTTTCCCCCAACCATGGGTTGTGGGGGTGATCTAAGATCTGTACTCCATTTCTGGAGCACTCATCATGCCCTCCAGGAATTGCAGGAAGGTCAGTGAGACAAGGTTGGGGTAAGAAGGAGACAGAGACGGGATGACTTTTTCTGTCACTAAGGCAGCAAGGACAAGGTTGCTTTGGGTTTTATAGGTCATAGCATGCACTTTGGATTTTACTCAGAGAGGGAGAATCTTAAGCACTGGAGAAATATGATCTGAATTATGCTTAAAAGGATCATTCTGGGTGTTATATGGGGAACAGGATGAAGAGGCAACAATTAAAGCTCATACACTAGGTAGGCGGCCAATAGAGAGATGGTTTGGCCCAAGTAGTGGTGGAGGTGGAGAGAAAAGTGTTGAATGTCCAGAAGGGTTTGTGCACCGATTGGATATGGGCTACCAGACAAAGAAAAGATTCAAGGATTATCCAGTGCTTTTGGATTAAGTAATTGGAAGATGGAACATGTTATTTACTGATATGTGGATGGTTGGAGGAGGAATAAGCTTTTGGGGATAAAGCAAGTGTTGAATTTTGCATGTTAAGTTTGTAATGGCTGTTATTCATCCCAGCAGAGAACAAAATAGTGTATTGATTAAGTATATGGATTCTAGAGCCTGACTTCCAGGTTCGAATCCCAGCTTTGCCCCTTACTTGCTGTGTGACCTAGGTATACTTACTTTACTTGTCCTAAATTTCCTGATGTGTAAAATGGGTACAATAATGAATTCTTATGAGGATTTAGTAAGTTAATACATGTATGGTTCCTGGTATAGTACATAACACAAAGTAGACACTATGCAATAATATACCAAACAAAATATCAAATAGGCATACGTGTGAGTTTGGAGTTCAGGATAGAACCTGGGTAGTAGGTAGAAACTTGGAGTCAAAGCACAGATGCTATTTCAAGTCATATGACTGGATGAGGTCATCTAGACGTGAAGCAGGTAGAGAAGATAGTATCACTGGAGACCAAGTCCTGGATTATTCCAAGATTTGTAAGTGAAGAAAAGGTAAAAAATTCACATCTATAAGTTGTTGATTCGTTTCTAAGAACTTTACATTTCTTGTGCACTTTCATATTACTACTTGGAAATTCAGCTGAGTGATTCCCAAAGAGCAGCATCCACATGAAAATGTGTCTGTGGCAGGGCCTACAGTGGAGCCTATCTTAAAATAACACTTGTCATTCTAGGAAGGCGGTTGATGTGTCAGAAACTGCCAGCAATGCATTACACATTTCATTCCCATGAATGAGCAGGGATAGAGCATCGAGACATGCTGATTTTTCAAGAAGACCGAAATAGTTAAAAGAGTGTTTGCTTTTAAAGTATTCCCCTTGGGAGGCAACATATGTACTTCAGTGTTACATATTTCAGTGTGTTGCTTTTTTCATAAGCTACTTGGGGATGGTTATTAAATTACCAAGAATTATAAAAGAAAATCAGTATCTATCTTTTATAGGTGACATCTGGTTGTTAATCGTGATAATATATAACATAATATTAGTCACTTTAATCATATTTTAAGATGTACAATTCAGTGGCATTGATTATTGTCACAAAGTTGTATAACCATCATCACTATCTAGTTACAAGTTGTTGTTTTTTTATCACCATAAACAAACTCTGTAACCATTAAGTGATAACTCATGATTTCCCTCTCAATCCACCTCCTAAGAACCTCCAATCTACTTTTTTCTCCATACATTTGTCTATTCTAGGTATATTACATACATGGTAAATACAATATTTGTCCTTTTTAATATGGTTTATTTTACTTAGTATAAAATTTTTAACGTCCATCTATGTTGCAGGCTGTATCAGAACTATATTCCTTATAATCCAGAACTATATACCATATTAGTACATCTGTCCAGAAAGCATCTAGCCATGTAATATGAAAAAAATAGAGACATTTATTGAAGAAGATACAAGATATAAGAGACATTGTACAAAGTACAATGACACCTCAGTCCCCTTCAAAGTAGGCATCTTGGGAGCTTACACAGCTCTCCCAGCATCTCTTTCACTATTCAAAATACTCTTTAAATTCCTTTATTGGAATCTCCATCAGCTGCCCTGTTGGATTTTTCTGACTCTCATTGATGGTCTGAAATCTCTTCCCTTTCAAAGGTGATTTTAATTTTGGGAAAAGCCAGAAGTTATAGGGCACCAAATCTGGACTGTAGCAAGGCTGAATCACCTAGATGATTTGGTGTTTGTTTCACCAAAAAACTCTTCACAAGACGTGATGCATGAGCAGGAAGTTGCCAACCATCAGTTGCCCACAGCTGCAGCCATTTTCATCGTATTGCATCTCCCAATTGACAAAGAACACTGAGGTAGTGCTCCTTATTGATTGATTGGCCTGGAGGAGCATACTTGTGGTGGACAACAGCTTCTCAATTAAAAAACACAGTTAACGTGGTCTTGATCTTGCTGTGACTTTTCTGTACCTGTTTCCTTCCACTAGCATAAAAAACCCAGGTGACTTCCATTGGGACAACTGGGTCTTTGTTTCTGGATCATAGGCATAGACCCATGATTTATCCCCAGTTGTGACCTTCTTGAGGAAATCTGGTTCATTGGTAGCAGTTTGAATCAAGTCATTAGCAACTGTAGCAAAATGTTCCTGCTACTCTGGTAGCAGAAGCTGTAGAATGAATTTTGCCCTGACACACTTCACGCCAAGATCCTACATGAAAATCCTGGGACACAGTAGTTTTGGAATCCTCAGATGAGCTTCTAGTTCTCACACTGTCACTCACTGATCTTTATTGATTACAGTCTGTACACACTAAATATTCTCAGGTGTTCTGGGCTTGTTGCAGGCCTTCCAGAACATGGATTGCTTTCAACAGATTCTTGACCATCTTTGGAGCATTTGTGCCACACTTTCATTTGCGCTGCACTCATTGTATCATCCCCAAAAGCCTTCTGAATCATCCAAATAGTTTCCACTATTAGAGGACTATTCAAGCTGAACAAGAAATTTGATGCAGATTCATTGCTTTACCTGGTCAGTCATTTTGAATGTCATGGCCACACAGTACACATGCTCACTCAGGGCATTTACTACCCTCACTGACTAGTACAATGAAGTCGTCCTAGTTCGCACATGTGCATTCCAATCCACTCTTCTTGGCTGCCAGGTTACATAGATGTTGCACAAACCATTCTCATTATGTTAACAATGGCTGGACATTTCCCAGACAGACCTTGTATGTGTATATCAAATTTTGCTTATCCATTCATCTGTGTCCCTGTTTTTTTTTTTTTTTTAATTTTATTGTTGTTGTATTACATCCATCCCCTTTTTGCTCCCCTCTGTCCCCCCCACCCACCCTGTGTCCCTGTTTTAAACTCTTCTAGATATATATCTAAAAGTAGAGTTGCTAGGTCATATGGTTCTTTTATATTTAGGGTTTTTCTTTGTTTGTTTGTTATTAACAGCCAAATTGTTTTCCACAGCAGGCTCACCACTTTGCCTTCCCAATGTATGAGGTTCTAACTTCCTCCACATCCTCACCAATATTTGTTATTTTTCTTTTTTTCCCTTTCTGATCATAGCCATCTCATTTGGTGTGAAGTGGTATATTATAGTGATTTTGATTTATATTTTCTTAATAACTAATTATATTAAGCATTTTATATGTACTTATTGGCTATTTAAATGTCTATTTAAATTTATTGCCCATTTTTCATTTGGAATGCTTGTCTTTTTGTTAAGTTGCAGGAGTTCTTTATATGTTTGTAAATTAATACATTATCAAAGATATGGTTTCCAAATATTTTCTCCTTTTTTTAGGTTGCCTTTTTACTTTCTCATTAATGTACTTTATTGTACAAAAGTTTTAATTTTATGTTTAATTTATCTGTTTTATTATTGTTTGTGTTTTTGATATTATAGCTAAGAATTTATTGCCAAAGCTAAAGTTATAAAAAGATTTAGTTCTATGTTCTCCTCTAAGAATTTTATGTTTTTTTTTTTTTTTTTCCTCTTACATTTAGGTCATTGATCTACTTTGAGTTAATTCTATTATATATGCTGTGAGGTAGGGATCAAACTGCACTCTTTAGCAGTGCAAATCCAATTGTCCAAGCATCATCTATTCTTATGAATGAACTTGGCATCCTTATAAAAAATCAACTGGTAATAATGTATAGGTATATTTTGGATTCTCAATTTTACTTTATTGGTCTGTATGTCTGTTCTTCTATCCTTTCCATACCATCTTGAATTATAGCTTTGTAGTTTGTAAATCAGAAAGTCTAAATTCTTCAACTTTGTTATTTCTTGAATTTTTTGACTATTTAAAGTTCCTTGTAATTCTATGTGAATTTGAAAATTAGACTTCCCATTTTTTGCAAAAGAAGGCATTGGGATATTGATAGAGATTACATGAAATCTGTAGGTTATTCTAGGTTGAATTGATATCTTAATATGAAATCATCATATCCATGACTAAATATGAGGTATCTTTCCATTTATTTATGTATTTTTAAATATCATTAAACAATATTTTGTAGTTTTCAGTATTTTTCACCTCATTGATTAAATTTACTCCTAGGTATTTTGTTCTTTGAATACTTTTGTAAATGGAACTTCTTTTTTAACCTCCCTTACAGATTGTTTCTTGATAGTATATATAAACAACTGATTTTTTTTTCTGTAACTTTGCTGAATTCATTTATTAGCTATAATAACTTTCTTGTGTATTTTGACAGATTTTCTAGGATTATCATCTGTACATAAGAAGTTTTATCTCTTATTTATTTCTTTATGCTTTGGATGATTTTTATTGCTTTTTCTTGTCTAAATAAAAATTATCACCAAAATTTCCCAGACTCTTCCAAAAAATAGAAGAGAGAATACTTCCTTATTCATTCTATAAAACTGGCATACTTTCAGTACAACACTGAATAACAGTGGGGATAGCATGCATCCTAGACTTAATCCTGATATTAGTGATTGAAAGTATTCAGTCATTCATCATTTAGTATTTTATTAGCTGTGGCTTTTCATAAATGTTCTTGGTCATGTTAAAGAAGGCCCCTTATATTCCTAATTTTCTGGGCATTTTGATCATGAAAGGGTGCTGATTTTGGTAAAATTGAGATGATGTTTTGTTTTTTCCCCTTGGTTCCACTAATGTACTGTATTATGTTGGTTGACTTGTTTTTCTTAAACAACGCTGTTCCTGGGGTAAATCTTACTTGGTCATGGTGAGTATGGCTGTTGGATTCAATTTGCTTGTATTTTGTTAAGAGTTTTTGCATCTATCTTCATAAGGAATACTTGTCTTAGGTTTATTTGCTTGCTATGTGTTTTCCCTAACTTTGGTATTAAAGTAAGGCTAACTTTATAGAATGAGTAAAAAAGCATTCTCTTCCATTTTTTGGGAGAGTTTGGAAAAAAAATTGTGATAATTTATTAAATAGTAGAATTCACCAGTGAAGTCACTTGGTTCTAAATTTTTCTTTGTTGAGAATTTTTTGATTATTGACATAATCACTTCTATTGTAGGCATTTGTGTGTGTGTGTGACTATAAATTCCCCTCTGAGTACTCTTTTTGCTGCATCCCATATGTTTTGTTATATTGTGTTATTATTTTCATTCATCTCAAAATATTAAAAAATTTTCCTTGTGATTTCTTCTTTGACCCATTCACTAAGATTTTGTTGTTTAATTTCCACATAATTATGAATTACCTAGTATTCCTTTAAAAGTAATTTTAGCTTCATTATATTGTGGCCAGAGAAAATACTTTGCATAATCTAAATATTTTAAGATATATGGAGATTTGTTTCATGGTGTAACATATGGTTTATTCTGGAGAATGTTTCATGTGCTGTTCAGTGAACTATTTCATAAAAGTCAATGTTTATTATTTATAGACTCCATATTTTCCAATTAACCTACTTACTAAATTTTATTTGTAATCCCAAAATCAATACTCATGATGCTTTTGCAGTCATTTGTGAACATATACATGCTGAGAGAGGTGAAAGATGTATTGCCTGAGGTGCACATTCCCAGCTCAAATTGAATACAATGATGTTCTGCGTTTTTGTTTTAGCTCTCATACTATAAACAAGTGTCCTTTTCATGACCTATTTACATTTGAAGTTATTACTGATAAGAGAGGACTTTTTTTGTGACATTTTACTGTGTTCTGCTTTATATGCCTTATAGCTTTTATAGTGGGTTTCAGTACATTTTTTTTAGCTCAAAAAGGATAAACAAAGAGAAGAAAAAGACTTACTATTTTTCCAAATTAAAAAAAGGTCTTTACAATTATTATTACAAAACCCTTCTTAACTCTTAAGCAAAACTAGTTTAAAAAAGATGTCCTCTGTGAGCTCACAACCCATGGGGCTTTAGCGATTTGGCTTACTATTCCTTAACAAATTGGCTCTAAAATAAAAATGTGGGAGTGAAAGAGTAATTTTCACCATTGTATTCAACAGCATCCAGCCATGTGATTTTCAAATATCACAATACATGATATTTCTAGTGGGCTTTGTGCTGGGCCCTTTCATTTTCCTTCCCATTTTGATGGAGACTTGCATTCAGCAGGTAATATCTGTTAACTACGTGGTATTGAGGAGCCTTAGCACATTAGCTTTCATTTATACCTGTAGTTATCTAGTTTTTTAGAAGGTCAAGGAATCTTCACTATTTCCTAAGCTGGCTTCTTTATTCCGTCTCCATTTTTTCACCAAAGACTTCTCCCCCTGCCCCTTAAATCATTCTGCAGTGCTTGAGCATAGGGCAGAAGAATCCTGCTCTCTCCAGGGCCTCCCAGAATAAGATATAACTATCACTCAACTTTTAGCCATATATTTATTTTTGTGATGTGTTAGGAATAGAACAAATGAAACTAATTGAAAATATTTTTTCTTTTTTTCTTTTTCTTTTTTGGTCACAGACATGAAGCTGCCTGAAAAAGAGGAGTGAGATATTAGCCTTCTGCTCTATAACAGAACAGAAAAAATAGAATAACCATTTTTTCTTAAGCAAATGAACAGCAATAAGTAGGCTCTCAAGGTATAAACCATGCAGAACTACTCAGTTTGAAGTTAAAATAAGGGGGAGGTTGTGGCTTTATTCCTGAATACTGCTTACCAATAATTCTTAACCTTGGTTATGCATTAGAGTCATCAGAGAGTTTTAAAAGTTCTAATTTGCTGAGCTTTTAGAATTATTGCTAGACCAATCAAAATATCTGGGAGTAGGCAGAGATATTAGTATATTTGAAAATTCACCAGGTGATTTCAATGTGTAACCAATGTTGGGACCATTACAACGAATGTTTCAAATAGCCATTGAAACAAAGGTTATTTTTTTTAAAAAAAGATTTTATTTATTACTTTTAGAGAGAAGGGAAGGGAGAGAGGCAGAGAGGAAAGAGATATCAATGTATGGTTGCCTTTCTCCTGCCTCCATGTGGGGACCTGACCTGGCTGGAGACCTGGCTTGCAACCTGGTTATGTGCCCTGGCTGGGAATTGAATCAGCGACCTTTGGGTTTGCAGGCTGGCACCTTATCCACTGTGCCACCAAAAGGCTATTTTTAAAATCTGACTTGCGATCATAATATTTTTCTACTAAGTAGAATAGCCAGAGATGGTAGAAAAAGCTAGATAGCTGGGATTAATATAATTTCCTTTGCTTTGCTGTCATTTCACAATCAACAGGATTAGAACAGAAAGTGAATTATTTTAGGTCATAAAAATGTTAACAGACTTTATTTTTTGAAAAATAAAACAGCTTCTAAGTTTGGATCCAAGCAACTTGCTCTTTTGTAACTTGACTCCTGGGGAGAATATTTTTCAGACAGAATTATGCCAGAGGTCAACAGAAAGAGAAAAATAAAAAGTTATGCCGCTCCCTACTTTGGAAAGTTAAATGATTGGAAAAAAAATTCCATGGGGACTATCTCATTTCTCTCATATGTTGACATTCTATTCCATGAGGAAAGAACAAAGGGTGTATCTGAGCTGAAGTAACCTAATGAATTTAAAAAAATATTCAAAAAGCAAATGGAGAAAAAAAAAATGCTATAGAAACTACCAAGGTAAGGAAGTAGGATAAATGACCCATGGACATGGGGATTTACTGTGAGGGGCAGAGGTGGGCAGGGGAAAACAATGGGTGAAAATGGAACAACTGTAATAGAACAATTTTTAAAAAGTTTTAAAAATAATTAATTAATAAAAATGTTCTTCAGTTGAAAATAAATTTATTATTATTATTAATAAAAATACTACCGGCCCTGGCTGGTAGCACAGTGGTTAAGGTGCCGGCCTGCGAACCCAAAGGTCGCAGGTTCGATTCCCCAGCCAGGGCACATAGCAAGGTTGCAAACCAGGTCTCCAGTCAGGTCTGTGGCTGGAGGCAGGTGAAATGCAACCATACATTGATGTCTCTCTCCCTCTCTGCCTCTCTCCCTTCCCCTCTTTCTAAAAATAATGAAATAAAATCTTAAAAAAAAAAAAAATACTACCAATGTGTAAGCTAGTAATGAACATATTTTAAAAAGAAAAGTACAAAATTGGTGCAGCCAAGGTATGATGGAACTGGGAGTACATTTTTGAATAAAAACAAAGATAATAATTTCCAAAGGAAAGACTTTAAGGTTTCTTACATTTTGCTTCAAATTAATGAATTTAATTCCTGCAAAGCAATCCTCATAAGGAAATCTCCTTTCAACCTTTTAGTGCATATTGAGAACAAGTAGAGAAAGGAATCCCTGGAGGGGAATTTTTGTTATAATCCAGTGAAGTCAACTGGCCAGTGAATACTCCTCAGCTCCCTCTCAGTGCAGGGAGATCGTGCATGACCAAACTGGAAAGTGCATCATGAACCAAAGTGCTACAAAGGGTGAAGATGGGGAGTATTCTGCCAGCAGTGATTTCTACTTTCATGTGTAGGACTACCTATAGAACTTATTATATTTTGCCAGTATCCTCCCATTTCTAGCTTCTCAAGTCACATTTTAAGAGCTGAAATGAAATTGGGAATCTTTCTAGTGCTTTGTAGGCGTCTTATTACTTAGGCTCTTTGCATGGTGATCATTGAAACATGTCCTCAAAAATCTGGAACCACTATGTTGGGCAATCATCCTTCCTAGTCACAGACATACCTGTATCATTAGGTTTCGGGTGCAAAGAAGAAAGAACATCTTTAACCAAAACCAAAATGGCAAATTACATCATAAAGGAAGGAAGGAACAAATGTGAAGGTTCAAAGAAGGGGAAAAATAATGATTGAGAATTCTGGTATCTGAGGTATGGTATATGCACTTATATATTTATTATTAAATAGATGCATGAAGGCTCAGATGGGTTAAGAGACTTGCTTAAGTCTGCTTGGCAGGAGGGTGAGGGAGCTGCAATTAAACCCTGCTTTCTCGGTTCCCAGATTTCTTACCTTTTGCACAATTCCACTCTGCCATCCAACAGAAAAAAAACAAAACAAAATAAATAAAACAAATATGTAAACCAAAGAGCAAAGTACAAGATGTCACTATAACCTATTCACACTAACACCTTCACTGTCTGGATGGGCTATGATGTCTGGACACTCACTACACATGATCAAAATACCCTGATAAAGCCCTGGCTGGTGGCTCAGTGGATGAGGCACTGGCTGTGAACCCAAAGGTTGTTGGTTCGATTCCTAGCCAGGGTGCGTAACCAGTTGCAAGCCAGGTCTCCAGTCAGGTCCCCAGCTAGAGGCACATAAAAGGCAACCATACACTGATGTTTCTCTCCCTCTCTGTCTCTCTCCCTTCCCCTCTCTCTACAAATAATAAATAAAATCTTTTAAAAAAATCAGAAAACCCAATAAAACCCAAAATACCCTGATAGATGTGTCTGTTTACCTCCTCTGCCATCAGCTCCGGAGCAGGCTCTGTCTCAGGCTCTGGCTCTCAAGTTCTCTTTTAGGCTTTTCTTCCTTGAGGATGCCTGGAGGATGGTGCTGCAGCTGCCTACATTTCCCAAGGGATGGAATCTTATATGAGAAGGAACCCTGGGTACAGCCTAGGATCAGGCTGGCCTGGCAGAGGGTGGCAGGTTTATTTATTTATTTTTGTGTGTGTGTTTTAGAGGGAACAGGCTCTGAGGCAGAAGCCTGCCATTTCCCCCAAATTGTGTAGCTTTTGTGTGTTACGTTGTTTTGGTTTGTAAAGTAACGCTACAGAAACTGACAAGAGAAAAACTGGGAGAACCCAGGTGTTAAGAGTTTTGTCTTGATTGATGGGCTTTAATGATTAAAACTGTGACTTGATCGGCTTAAGTGAGTACTTTTGACTAAAGACTCCTTTCCTTTATCAGCAAACCTTTGCCTCTGGAATTTTGACTAGAGGTGGCGGTGAGCAATGGGACCCCAACTTGCTGTTCAGTAACACGATTGTCTATTGACGGGCACTTGGGTTGCTTCCGTATTTCAGCTATTGTAAATAATGCTGTAATGAAAACGGGGGTGCATATATTTTTTCTAAGTAGTGTTTTGGGTTTCTTTGGATATATGTATACCCAGATGTGGAATCACTGGGTCATAAGGCAGTTCCATTTTTAATATTTTGAGGAAACTCAATACTGTTTCCTATAGTGGCTACACAGTTTGCATTCCCACCAACAGGGCAGGAGGGTTTCTTTTTCTTTACATCGTTGCCAGCACTTGTTGTTTGTGACTTATTGATGATTGATGATAGCCATTCTGATAGGTGTGAGATGATACCTCTGTGGTTTTAATTTCATTTCTCTGATAAATGACATTGAGCATATTTTCATAATTCTATTGGCCATCTTTGTGTGTGTCCTCTTTGGAGAAGTATTTATTCAGATCCTCTATGTAGCTTTTTTTTAAAAAAATAAGTTAGGCAAAATAGATAATTACAAACAAAATTTATATATTAATACTGTCTTTTATATTTGCCTAGTGACCTTAATTTGTGCTCTTTATTTATTTTTTATTTATTTAAAAAAAGATTTCATTTTTTATTTGTAGAGAGAGGGGAAGGGAGAGAGGCAGAGAGGGAGAAAGACATCGATGTATGGTTGCCTTTCACCTGCCACCAGCCATGAACCTGACTGGAGACCTGGCTTGCAACCTAATTATGTGTCCTGGCTGGGAATTGAACCAGCGATGTTTAGGTTCACAGGCTGGTGCCTTATCCACTGCCTTACCAGCCAGGGTATTTTTTATTTTTTTAAAATAGAATACAGTTACTAGTATCTTTTCATTTTAGTCTGAAGATTTCATGTTAGTATTTCCTGTTGGGCAGGTTTTACTAGAAATGAGTTCTCTTAGTTTTCTTTATCTAAGGATGTCTTAATTTCTCCTTCATTTTTGAAGGACAGTTTTGTCAAATAAGAATTCATCATTGTTGTTTGTGGTCATTGAAATTTGTACTTGGTTAGCCTTATGGAAAGAGATTCTTTTAAATACTTACAGCCAACAAATTCCCAGTTTTTGGTGAGAAGCCCTGTGTACCGCTTGTGGCCTCCAACACTCAGCCTGGCATTTGAAAATTCTGTCTTATCCTTTATCTGTGGTTCATGTCACCATAGGTTATGAGCTACCTTCTTCAATCTTTCCACAGCTCTCCACATGTGGGTGGCCTTCTAGATTCCCAGGAATATGTCAGAGCTTTTCAAAGCTCCCTCTCTATAAAGTGTTGAAGTCTTTTGATTAGCCTGTTGTGTGTTCCAACTTTTATTCACGACTTCAGGCAGTTGTGCAGTTAATCAACCACCTTTAATTGTTTTTTTGACAAATACCCAAGAGAATAGGCTTGGTGAACTCTGAGTCTAATACATCATGGTTGGGGGTGTCTTCCAAGATCCACCAGATAGGTCATATAAGGAAAAGTTTCAGGAATGAGACTTCAGAGGTGCTCCAATCCCATTCTGCCCCCTTCAGTGACTGAAAGGCTACAGTTTTTGTTTGTTTGTTTTTTTCACCATGGCTGTGGGTTGTTGGTACTCAAAGCTACTGTGAAGCTGGAGAGGGAAAGATGCAATACGGTAACTTAAAAGCTGACAGATTGCTATTTTTGCGAATAGTTTGCTGTATTTCTTCCATATACTGTCTCTAGATTATGGAAAACCTTTCGTTAACTTCTAGAGTTATGAAGAAGTAGATTCTTACATTTTTTGCCAGTTTTCTCACTGCTTACATAGAAGAAAATTCTTAAGGTCCTTTCTTTGCCATTTTTGCTGATATTGCCATTGAATTTTTAAACTTTGTTGAAAATGTTATTTTGAGTTCCAAACACCCTCTTTGCATATGTGATTTCAGATACATTATTTTGTTTATTGGGGAAGACATAAAAGAGTTTCTCTTTCACTGCTCATTATAATACAGAACTGGGCTAGTTTTACTCCTAATCATAGAATTGCCCCCCTATACTATGTGATTTGAGGAGCATTAACAGGTTCTGCTATCTCCAAATTCCCTTTCTTACCAGTTTGCCACCATTGAACCGCTAAATGATAAAAGCACGAAGATCTGAGTACTGTCTAAAAGCTCCAGTTGGAAATTCAGTGTCATGAAGCATTCATAAACACACTCATTTCTATTACATGAACTGCTTGACTGACACCTTAGTCCTTGAAATGGTAAGACATCAAATTAATATCAGGATGCAGAAGGAAGTAACATGTAGTCTAAGTCTGAATACCCCCTTTGTGGTAAGGCAAAATGGAGTAGCAGCATGAGATGGAAAAATAGTAGATGAGTCTTGTAGTTTAAAAACCTAACCTCAAATTTATTCCACATGACTTTATGCTGCTAATTAAATTGTATATCTTTTTTTCAGCCTCACAGTCATTTTTGATAAAATGTATAAAATAGTCCTTACCATGTTAATGTTGAACCTGGAGGTCCAGATCTGATGCGTAAATAGGGCCACAGTAGGTAGAGTAAGGACAGAAAAATTTGTGACTGAGGAGAGAGATACTGTGTCATCATTTTTCTTCCTTCCTTCTTTCCTTCCTTCCTTCCTTCCTTCCTTCCTTCCTTCCTTCCTTCCTTCCTTTTTCTTTTCTGGAATGTAAATTCCTAAAAGGACAGAACCTCACCATCCAGTTCATTGCTAAATCAGTGCTTAATGCAAGAACTGACACACAGTAGGTGCCCTATATAATATTTGGACATCTTTTTTTCCCTTAAACTTTCAAAAATAAATATTTCACTATCTCTATTGGCAACCATTTAGGCATTTAACAACTCTGTTAGGTACTACTTTCCAATAGCTTTTCTAACTACCTCTGGTTGCATCTAGGAACCGTTTCATCTTCACCAATTCTCAGTGCAGCATTTCAGTGGCAATATTACTTGAAAGGTAAGCTGTTGCTTATGTTGAGTTCCTTTAATAATTAATATCACCTCTTAGTCTAACCAAGATGACAGACAGGTTCTTCTGCATCTCCTCTTGCTTTTTAATTGGCACTTTGTGAGCTGCAAATTGCACAGTGCAAATGAATTAAATACCAGGCATTGGATGACATTTCCTTGTTGATAACATTCAGCAAGCTCAACATTACGAATGTTCCAGGAATAAATACAGAAATAGTGTTGACTGAAGGGACAAAAATGTTCCCATAATTTTTTCCCCCTAATGTCTTTGTAGTTACATTTTCAAAAGACTGAAGTATAGATGAGGGTAAGAGACAGTGATTACCAAGTGAAATGATAAGAGGTTTATTACTGACATTGTAAGTGGTCAAGATTGTGCATTTATAAGACAGGTCAAACATAGCTGCTTCAGAGCTATAGCCAACAATGATAAAAATCACCTATACAGAGATCAGCCAAATATTTATTTAATATTAATATGAGTACCTGGGCCCACCACAGCACCTCTTAGAAGCAGAGTTAGATGAATGCATTGTGGTAAATTGTGACACTCATATGTGAACAACAAAATGTCATAGACCTAGACAAGAAGAAAGTAGAATATTTAGAAGTAGGGAAAAAGTTTCAGAAGCAGAAATTTCCCATGTGTGTTTATTGCTGACACCTAAATTTTGTCAATTGTACACTGAGAGAAAATTGGGGTTGCTGAGAAGAAAATGGGAAAAATTCAATGTCAGGTAGATACTTAAAGCATTAAAAAAATCAGTTTAAATGTAATCACACCTTCAGTTTAAAAAAATTGTATTTTAGGAGAGTGTCATAGTAAATGTGACTTTCCCAAGTGGAAAGATGTAGATTTTCATGTGGTAAGGTAAATATACATTAGTCATTTAGGCCAATAGCTTATGTTTAACATAATGACTTATGTATGATACAGAAAGTAACTATAAAATACATATTTTTGAGCAATTGAACTGCATATTGCACAACATATAAATTATTTTTGTGATTACCTATACAAAAGTTAGAAGGAATATGCTTCCACTGATTCCACCAAAATAAAGGGCTTGAATGAAATTTTTACCTTAATTAAACATGAAAAAGAGAAATTGTCAGTCAAATAGATGAAATATTACAAGTAGAAAAAGCTTCAGTTCTTGTGAGTTGAAAAGACCTACTTTCCTATTTATGCACTCACGGCATATATGTTTTTCTCTGCATTTTTGATACCTGCATCAGTAAATTTTGCTGTGAGAATACATGACTCAAAAACCTCAGCCCTGACTGGTGGCACAGTGGATAAGGCACTGGCCTGCAAACCCAAAGTTCACTGGTTCGATTCTCAGCCAGGGCACATAACCAGGTTGCAGGCCAGGTCTCCAGCCAGGTCTGTGCCTGGAGGCAGGTGAAAGGCAACCATACATCGATGTCTTTCTCCCTCTCTGCCTCTCTCCCTACCCCTCTCTCTAAAAATAATAAATAAAATCTTCAAACAAACAAACAAAAAGAAACCCTCAGTGGCATTCAGTCCTAAACATTCTTTTCTTTCAAATTACTTATTGGTGGCTGCAGGTATCCATGTATTTTCTTGGACTGGGGATTGATGTAAAGAAGCAGCCCTGAGTGCGATAGAGGGAAACAGCCAGAGAGCTGGTGAGAACTTCTGGTGCCTCTCAAAGCTTCTGTTCAGAAATGATATTATGTCACATCCACTCCCATTTGTTTGGTCAAAGCATATCATGTGGTTAAGCCCAAAGTCAATGAAGAGGCAATATATACTGCTTCCAATAGAGGCACAATGAGTCCTAGGTCCAGAGCCAGGGGTTAGGATCACCACAGAAAATAACAGTAAAAAACAAATAAGTTTTTGGTATAAGTATGTCCCAAATATTTCTTGGAGCATCCTTATACTATAATATTATTTGTGCATCTGCAGTATAGGTATTTTTATTTGCTAAGTCTGGCAACCCTAGCAAGGAAGACTAATACTCCTATAGAGAAGGGGATATTGCATCATTGGGAAAAAAATACAATTTACCATTGCACCTATGTATTGTGATACATTTAAGTTAATTGATAATTAATAATCAATTGATCATTAATAATGAGTCATCCCTCAGGGAACCAGCTTGCTACTTCCTGCTCCATGAACTTCCCTCTGTACTAATCTAATGCCACCTGGCTTCATATTAATGACAACATTACAATGAATGCCTTTGGGCCTCTATCCAAGAATTCAGCTCCCCTAGCACTGTTTATATTTATTCTCACCCAGGTCCTTGGACAGATCTGTCACTGTGCACACCAGGCAGCAGCCTTTTCCTCTCCTTCTATGACCTCCACTTACTGACTTCTTCTGCCTCAAAGTCACTTACTTGAAGGAGTCACACTGCTACTCCTCTGCCAGTGCCTGCCCTGAGGACACAGTGTGCCAAGGGGGCAGGGTCTGTTTCCCCCAATGCTGCTGTGCCTCCTAGCGGGCAGGAGTTGGGCTCCAGAGAACAAAGGGAGAACTACCTTTTCCTGGCCCAGGACCAGCTCTCCTAGGTCTCAGGTCCCACAGAGCCCTCCATGAGAAGTTATTTGCCAGTTTCTGCCCTTCACCCTTCTAACTATAGTGTTTCAAATTCAGTCTCAAAAACATTGGGCTTACCTCCCTGCAGTGGAGCTTTTGGATGTTTTGTATGGGCCATTGTGCATTCCCATGGTGTTTCTGCTCTGCTTTTATGTTTTCTGTGTCCTAGAATGAAAACACGTTCCCTGCTTCCACTTTTTTTATACATCTTTTACCTATGTTTGTCTTTCCCATGCTTTCTTTGGCTTCCAGGAGTTCAGAGATACTGATTTTTTTTTCCTGGCAGGTTTTATTCCACCCTCCCCATTGTAGTGCACTTCACGGTTAATTTCCTGGTATTGATTTTATGTGTTCCACAGTGAAGAACAGTAATGTGGTGGGGGAATTGACCTCAGGGTAATCCAATCTATGCTGCCTGTGGTGGGTTTTATGACCCTCTCCTGCACAATGTAATACAGGCAAGTTTTGCTAGAAGCTGCTGGGAGAGGTTTTTCTTGGTCTTGAGAGAGAATTTTCCCTCTTCAGCTTGAACAAGGAGGCACATGGTGGTGACTGTTATGGGCGTGTGCCCCCCTGCAGCCATGAGACAGGAAGTCAGAGACAGGAAGAAGCCAATGCCTGGATAATGCAGCACAGGGAAAACAAACAGCTATGTCTTTCATGACATCACTCAGCCTGTGGCTCGATCACCTTTGAGCCTCCCCGTCTGCACCCTCTCTGCCAGAGTGCCTCTTTGTCATCTAACAAGTATACATGCTATTCAAGCCAGTTTTGTTTTTCCATTCTTCAAGGGTGAAGGCATCCTAGTACTTTCCTGCGCCTGCCAACTTTTGCGTATATGTTTGGGTTGAGTTGAGGTATACTTTTCTTCAGATTGCTTGAATCTGGGTTAGAACCCTGTACTTCTGCTCTCATAGCCTTTAAGGTACTATGTCATTGCTTGTAACAGTCTCTCAACTGCAGGAATATAATTACAAAAGGGCAGAAACTATTTCTGCCTTGTCCACTACTATATCACTGTCATAATGCCAGCCACAGGGTAGATGCTTATTAAAGGCTTGCAGAAAGAAGGGACTCAGTTCACCTTGACTGACAGGCTCCTGATTCTAGGTGGTTATGACAGTGCTGTTTGCTCTTTTTATTGAATCCATTATGGTTTCTGACTTCCACTGTAAGGAAAGTCCCTCTTCCTCCATCCCACACGCCCAGCTAGACCTTATAGGTTTCCTGGCTATTGACTTTCCCTGCCTTATAATGTCCCTGTGACATCTGGTCAGCCTAGTACCCTTTTCCTGTTTCAGCCTTTAACTGTTTCCTTTTCTCAGCTCCCATGAAAGGACCAAGGTGATTGTCCAATGTTTTACTTGTGAGGTAACTGCAAAATGTTCAAAAACATATTTCATATGAATGGTTTATCTCTTCCTTTAAGTCTAATGAAAAAGCAATAAAGTAATGGGGTCAACTAGGTACAAATCCCTGGGGCCTGGGAGTTCTTCGAAGAGTTCACCAAGGAATAGTGCATCCTTTTCACATAGTCTATGTGGAAAGTTGAAGCCGTATTTAAAGTCAAAGTACAAAAAACAAAAACCAGAAGTTAGCTTGAAGCTTTTTCTTATGCATAGAAATGAAAAGGAAGCTGCACTGTGACAGACTCACTCACAATCTTTGCTGACAAGAATAGTGTGAAAAAATTATCTTCATTTTTCCTGTACTTTCTCTATGATTATTTTAAGAGTTAGCAGAATGGTATTGTGAGAACAAATGTCCACTCAACTCCATTTCTGTATTTACCTTAGGGGAAAATCATATATGAATATATAAAAATAGATGAAGTTCCTGCCAGGCATGGAGATTTAAGTAATAGACAATATGCAGAGCTTTATTTTTCAGAAGGAAAAACAAAATTGTTTTTATCATACATTCAGTTAGGTCAATAAAAATTATTCTGTCCAATGCTTTCTATAAATCAGAGCTTAACTACATTATCTATAAGGTTTCTTTTAACTTTTCATTAGTTACTAAACAAAAGTAGAGAGAATCTTGCACTGAACCCCCCCACCATATGCAACAGTCAGCTTCAATAATTAGCAAAATATGGCCAGTATTTCTCCTCCTACTCCCCTCCTTCATTGGTATTTCTCTTCTACGCCCCTCCTTTCTTGTTCTTTCAGCAAAAGAAGCACTATTGCTGGCCCCATTAGAATGGAACAATGAGGTTCTGAGAGAGTGAAGGATGTCCCAGTTACACAGGGAAATTTTCTACAAAGCCAGAACCCCAGTAAAAGTCTGGGTTACAACACGGTCACCGCTTCTTAGCAAAGGTACCAGATGTGGATGTCAATCATGTGCTGATTTACCAATGTCTTAAATCAATCAAATGATCAATTAATTAGTGATTGTTGAGCTCTGGTTTTATACTTATACTGCGCTAGCTACAACAGGGGAAAACTTTTAAAAAAGCAGATTCTCTAGAAAGTGGGTCCCTTGATGACAGTAATTTTTAAACAGATTTTATGGCATTTACATGCCATAAAACTCACCATTTCAAGTGTATGATTTAATGAGTTTTAGTGTATTTACAGAGTTGCACTACCACTGATGTCAGCCATTTTTAACTATTTAAATCTGCTTTATTCCCAGTACCTGGAAATAGTGCCTGGAATATTATGTGTTGGAATATTATTTATTGAATAAATGAGTAAAAAGTAATATTTAAGGAACTTACTGTATAGTTGGTTAGACAAGATTCATGTAGATTAACAGCCAGAAAAAAAGATAGTTTATATTAACACATTAAATTTATTCACTTATTCATTTATTCAGAAGATACTTATTGAATGCCTAACCTGCTCCAGGTGAAATTGCTGTTGCAAATTTTATTCTCATCCTGGAAATAACTTAACAAATTCAAAAGTAGTGATTTGTGTACTTTCTTATTATTGAATATACTCAGCTCTGTTTGACTTTACAAAAATTTCTTGCTTTGGGTAAGAACCAAAGAATATAGAATATAGAATATTCTATAGGATACACATTTGTAGTACATGGTCTGGAGCTCCTTTTCTAAACTAAGGGACTAATGAGACACTGTTTGCATTAAGAAGGTTTTTTTTGAGATGTTGGATTGATGTGACGAAATGCTTCTAAAAACAGAAGTCATCATTTGAAATTTAGAGTCATGCTATAGATATGAATTCTCAGTCATAACAAGTGCCTGGGTTTTCAAAATATAACTTTAGCTTTTAAATAAAATATGACTCCATTTTTAGTACATAAAATGTGGAAGCATTTGTTGAATTTGATAGTGAAGAGAAAGTAGTTTTCAAACTCTATAATAACTTTAAGCAATATAAGCATGTAAGTCAATTTACAAAATATATTAGTGATTGGGATCAGACTATAGCTTAAATGTTATTGGTCCTTAACATTTCAAAAAAAACCTGATAATTTTAACAATCTGGAGGTATTTTAACTTTGTATTATATTCCTTTATTGTGGAATGAATAACTGTGAGACAAAACCATCTCACCTAAAAGAAGCAGGAAGAGGAAAGAAGTTCATTTAGATTAGACTTTGAGTAACAGCTTAGCTTCACATTCACTAGAAAGAACTAAGGTAGGCCCACATGATTTGTATACCTACAACCTAGGCCACTCAGTAAACTCTTACCATCAAATGCATATTTCTGTGGGCTTCTAAATGATCATTTACTGCAGACACTATTACAACTAATATTTTCATATATTTTTCTGTTTCTGAGGAAGTAGCAATTGTCTCTGTACATTGTCTCTTCCATCTGAGTTCATTAGTTTTAAATTCTCCAGAACCATGTCCTAACCTTATGAGTTTTAGCAATAGATAGAGCCCTGTCTGCAGCATAGAGCAGAGAAGCATGATTTCACTCAGTTGCAGAACTCTCATTCTGTGTGTGTGGTTATGCATGACAGAGTAGGTGCTCTGAAGTGCTACAGTGATGGCAACACAGAGAAGCTGTGTTATGGGTCATTGGTTATCTGGGTTCCTGCATTACTGGTCCTGGACTGACTTCACTGACAGGAAAGTTCAGGTCCCTGTGAAAAAATTTTGAGATGACAGATTTTGAAGTTACTAGATTGTGCACACCCTCTTTTCCCAAGTAAGTCTCTGTTAAATGTGTGTACTTGATTTGGTCTATCTTTGGGGAATGGCTACTTATTTATCCTCAGTTTCTTAAGCCTTCACATTCAATCAGGGGAGACTATAGAATATAATGAGACAAAGCACTGACTTGAAGTCAGACAGACTTGGATTTGAAATCTAGCTCCCCAGTTAACTAGCTTGGGCTCTTAAGGAAGTTTTTCTACTTGTGCTAAATAGGAATGATAACTGTATCAATACCCCAGGGTTCTTGAAAACCGTAAGTGAGATCATTATGACACTGAGTACATGGCCTGGCATCAGTAATTATGAAACAAATGAAGGTTGTTATTATATCGTTAGTGAGTTAGTGTCTTTCTCACAAAGGTGAATGATACAGTGGGGTCCTCAATTATGAAGTCAGCATCCAGGTGAGGACAATCAGTTCAATTCATGTTTTTAAACATAGGGTAAAATGCTTTGAGAAGTGAATATGATATTGTTTCTGACTTGAAGAAAAAATTTTGTGTGAGAACAAAAATGCTGTATTTAACAATTTACTAATCAGAAAAATAATTAAGTGGTCTGTGGACCAGCATCACCATAGTCACTGGGAGCTTATGAAAGACAAAGACCCTTGGGTCCCACTCCAAGGCTTCTGAATGAGAATCTACATCTTAACATGATTCCCCTTTGAATGACAGACACATAGAAGTTTGAGAAGCAATGGTCTAATATGTTACAAAGTTCTATGGTAGGATTAGAGAGATCAGAGGTCTTGACAGTGAGGTTTAATTTATGTTGGATCTTAAAGGATGACAAATTTCAAAGGACAAAAGGTTCATTCTGGGATGAGACAATAGAACAACATAGTCATGCAGGTGTTGAATTTTATTTCTCCCTAAACAGTATGTTTAGAGAGAAACCATTATTAGCTTCATAAACTGGGTTATGAATATGAAATGAAGTGGTGGGAGAGTGAGGCTAAAAGGTTTCGTTGGTAACAAAGGTGATGTGTCTTCAGTGCCATGCTAGAGTATGTCTATCCTATACAAAATGGAACTCATATTTTGAGACAGAGGAATGAATGATGATTTAGTTTGACTGCATGTGAGGGTATATAGTAGGAGCCTGAAAGACAAGCAGAAGAGAAACTGCCTAAGCCATGCTTGTAAAAGCCCAATGAATGAAGTGAGCCTATAATATAAGGACTTAAAGTAAAAAAGGCAGAATAAAAAACATTTATGTGTAGAAACCCTAGAAGTGTGTGAGGGCAATAACAATTGAATCAAGGATGGCTCCTGTTCATAGCTGCGATGATGGGGTGGAAAACCAAGAGATCAACTGAGACAGGATTACCAAAGAAGGAGCAGGATCAGAAGGAATATAACTAGCTCATTTTTGAATATATTTGTTTGGAAGAAACTAAGGGATATTCATGCACAAAAAGGCAGTTTGGGCTGCAAAGGATGCTCAAAGCAGAGGTGTAGACTTTGGTGGCATTACTATGTAGATGTAAATTGAAATTATGGCAATGTATGAAATCAACTGAATAGTGAGTACAGTGTAAGGGAGAAGAAACAAGGCATAAAATATTGGGCATAATGTAAAACATGATTGAAAAAAGAAATGTCAATATTCATTAACTGCGGGACAATCCTTATGAACACTTGGAACACACCTTCTCCTACTCTGAAATATTTCTTTTCCTTTTGAAAATTTCCTTTGATATTAATGATAATCAGCTTCAAAACTTTCAGTCTCTTAACTTTGCTAGGAGCAGCCTATGTTCCACCCAGTTCTGCCAGGAAGGGGGTGAAGGAGGCATCACAGTTGAAGTAGCCACAAAACTCAACTCCTCAATGGAAACCGCTTTTTTTGCAACCATGGTGAAATACTCAGATCCTCAGTACTTAATGATATATTAATTAATTCTTTTGCTTTTTCTGTAGATTCTCACCCTCCTTTTATTTCCGGAAATTTTAAGCATGTAAATAATTTGTGTTTATATGTATACATGGTGTCTTTCTGTTCATGTGATGATTTCCCATCAGTTATCGCCTTTATTTTTCAAAATAACCCTGCGAGGGAAGCATTGTTTTTACTCCCATTTTCCTGGTACAGTGTCTGAGGCTTACAGCAATTTTCCCAAGTTCTCATAGTTACTTAGAATATAACGCAACAAACCCAACACAGGTGTTTAGATTCTAAATTCTATTGTTTTTCCACTTTGTGCTCTTGTCCTTACCTGTTAATAGATTCATCCATACATGCAAGCTCAGTGTCTTAGTTACTGGGCACCAGTAACAGAATACCATGAACTGGGTGGCTGGTAGATGGAGATGGATTTCTAACAGTTCTGGAGGTTGGGACGTGCAAGGTCAAGGTGCTAGCGGATTCAGAGTTGGTGAGAATCTGTTTTCTGCTTCATAGACAGCCATCTTCATGCTGTTGCCTCAGAGGGTGAACTTGGTGAAGGATCTCTCTCGGGTCACAAAGAAAAGCATTAAGCTCATTCACAAGGACTATGCTGTAGTGCCTTAATTATCTCCTAAACATCCCACCACCTTATACCATTGCTTTGGTAATCAGGTTTCAACATACAAATTTCAGGGAAATACAAACATCCAGATCATAGCACTCAATTTTACTTTCTTCAGAACAAATACAACAGTCCAGTCATTGCATCAGATAGAAACTGAAAATAAATATGTTAAATTCTCCTCTGGTTAGGTAAGAGGACTGCACATCTTCCCCTAGATGCTAGCACTGCTATTATCTGTGCTCTTTCTCCTTGAGGCTACATCAAGGGCATCATCTATTGATTGGCATATGGTAACCACATAAGGTAAACTGCTAATTGGAAGCAGCAGTGCATATAAAGTTATTTTTATCTCCAAACTGTGTTATAGTAAAAAACAACTTTGCTTAGTCAGGATGTCAGGACAAAGTTTGCTTCTCATGAGAAACGGCATTTATCAACTAAGGAAATACTCTACAGTTTTGGGGCTTGTCTGAAGAAGAGCTGATTGATGTCCAAATACCTTGGTTGATCGTGAGAATTGTCATGACAATGGTGGACTGACCAAAAAAAAACTTTATTAAAAATTACATAAAATCTAGAGAGGAGAACCAAGATGGGGGAGGAGTAAGCAGAGCTACACCAATCTCCTTCCAATATCAAACTGGAATTACAACTTAATTGGGGAGAAATCATCTGGAATAATCAACAGAACACCATCTGGAGAGAATTCTTATTACCAGAGACAGAATAGAAGAGCCGATTCATCACAACGTGACTGGTAGGCAGTACAGAGACATAACATGGCTGGCGGGGCTCCCACAGGCAGCAGCTGAAGGGACAGAGAAACATCTTAGCAGCCGGGGTTGCACCTGAGAAGGGTGGGATCTAAACCCTGAACTGGGCTTCCCAGCCTACAGCAACACAGCTGATTGTAAAACAGCACCCAGCTCTGAAAAGTAAAAATCCACCAGGTTTAGCCAGCTTGACAGAGAGACCGAGGTCTTAAAGGGACCATGCACAAAAATACAGTGGCACCCACCTACCCTGGGCTCCAGCACAGAAAGGACAGAGTGGACTAGAGAAGCTTGGGGAAAGTTTGATGCAGTGGCTCTAGGATGAGAGTTAAGGGAGCAGCCCATGAGTTCATTGCTGACCCATCCCCCATATAGCCAGCAGACCACTCTTCTCCAAAGAGGAGAAGCCACAGCCCCACACATCAGAATTAGTTTGCCCCACTCAGCAGTTCTTAAACCTGACCTTAGATCATAGGTTGATTGGATTAACACCTAAATTCATTTTCCCCTCCCAGAGGTGTCCAAAACTGACCACTGATCACATACTGATTGGATTAACAACTGAAGGAGACAAAGACAGTGGATCTCTGGTAGTCTCCAATTGGCTGACTAGGCCCCAGACTGGGACACCAGCTGACGTCACCAAGCATGGAGCCAGGAAATAAAAAATGTGTACCTCTACACCACAGATTACACCAGTAAGACAGTAAGTGAAAGCAGACCAATCTAAGAAGCAGAAACAAACAAGAGTCACCTAAAATGGGGAGACAAACAAATCAACCCTCAGCAAATGGAAAGGAGCAATCCCCAGGAAGAGTGCAAAATGAAAAAGAGGCAAGCACACTCTCAGACATGGAATTCAAAATAATGATAATAGAGAAGCTCAATGAGCTCAGTGGCTTCAAAGAAAACTATAAACAACTCCAGGGGAACTACGAAGAACTCCAGGGAAGCTACAAGGAACTTACTGAGGATGACACCAGCATTAAAAAGGACATAGAAACCATCAATAAGAGCAGGAGGAAATGAAGAATACAATTTCTGAATTGAAGAACAATAGTAGAAGGAATCAAAAGCAGGCTAGAGAAAGCAGAGGATCAGATCAGTGAGCTGGAGGTCAATGTAGAAAAAATTCCCAGGCAGTGCAACAAAATGAAAAAAGACTGAAAAAGAATGAACAGGTTTTAAATAGAGCTGCTGGACAACATGAAATATAATAACATCCTTATCATAAGGATACCAGAAGGAGAAGAGGAGGAGCAAGGGATAGAAAACTTGTTTGAAAAAGTAATGACAGAAAACGTCCCTAACTTGAGGAGAGAAAAAGTCATGCAAACTCAGGAAGCACAGAGGGTCCCAATGAAGATGAACACAAACAGTCCCACTCCAAGACACATCATCATTAAAATGGCAAATTTCAAAGACAGGGAGAGAATCTTAAAAACTGCAAGAGAGAAATAGCTAATGACATAAAGGGGGCTCCCATAAGGTTATCAGCTGATTTCTCCACAGAAACACAACAAGCCAGAAGGAAATGGCAAAAAATATTTCAAGCAATGAAAAACAAAGGCCTGCAGCCAAGAATACTCTATCCAGCAAGGCTGTCATTTAAAATGGAAGGTGAAATAAGGAGTTTCCCAGCCAAAAGAAGGCTAAAAGAATTCATCTCCACCAAATCAGCATTGCAAGAGATGCTAAAGGGTCTGCTTTAAGAAGATGAAGAAGAGGCAGACAGGAACATAGGTACAAAGGGAAAGATAGAAAACAAGTAAGTACCTATCTGTAATAACTTTAAAGGTAAATAGATTAAATGCATTGATCAAAAGACATAGGGTAGCTGAATGGATAAGAACCAATTTTAATTTATGAATGCTGTAAAATGATCTTGTTCTAAATTGATTTTATTAAATAAGGTATAATTTGGTATATTACTTGTATCTGCATCACTGCAGGTTAAGTTTTCTTAGATTGGAATTATTTCACAATATAGGAAAATCATGTTGCTTGCAATACCTCAGAAAAATTGAATGCAGTTAAGGAAGAAGAAAAAAGTAAGAAAATGTGGATGTATATTACATAAAATACATACTATCTTTCTTATTCACTGTTATAAAATATGTGCTTACTTGTGGGTGTGTAATATATAGATTTTGGTTCCAATTTAAATAGCAACTAACTGGTTGCTTTTGTGTTATGAAATTAGTTAATTTTTTTTTTAAAAGGATTTTATTTATTATTCCCAGAGAGAGGGAAAGGGAAAGAGGCAGAGTGGGAGAGAAACATCAATGCACAGTTGCCGTCCACCTGCCCCCAGCCAAGGGCCTGGCTGGAGATCTGGCCCACAACCTGGCCACACACCCTGGCTGGGGAACCGAACCAGTGGCCCCCGGGCTCGCAAGCCAGCACTACATCCACCGCGCCACCAGCCAGGGCTGAAATCTGTTAAAATTTAGGTTAGAAAAGATGCTGAGAATGAAAACCTATTTGGATGGAAGTTGCAAACTATTAAACTATATGATTCATGTATGTAGGCAATATATATTCTCATATTAGCATGTAAATTAGATGAGATTCTTATCAAATAGATTGTGGATATACACATTTTCAGTTATGAAGGCCCCCAAACTGGGGATGCTTGGGAAAAGAAATTAATGCTATAGTAAACTTTATTATTGAAATGTGAACATACCTAATCTTCACCTCAACAGACTTTTAAATAGTTCAGGCATTAACTATCAATAATGGACAGATCTTCCAAACAAAAAATCCCCCGAGATGTTGTGGCATTGAACAACACTCTAGAGGAAATGGACCTAACTGATGTCTACAGAGTCTTTTACCCCAAAGAAGCAAAATACACATTCTTCTCAAATGCACATGGATCATTCTCCAAGATAGACCACATGGTATGTCACAAGACAAGCCTCCAC